>VNJO01011739.1:0-215310 GCA_008042535.1 Drosophila tani | reverse complement strand
ATAGTAAATTATCATATTGCTGTTGTGCTACAAAATTGTTTTTCAAGGGAAGTAGCCTGCTTTGTGATTTTGTTTTTTAATGAAAAACCTTTTAAGTATTAGCAAAAATCTGAATTAATTCATAATAATTTTTTCCTCTTTTATGGTATATCCCAAAAATCAGTGTATTTCTTTTTGAATCGTCCTCAAAGCTGCTTTTTCTGCAGGGCTTCATGATTTTGTAGAATTTTCGTCTGCGAACAATTTTCTTATCTGAGGCCCCACAAATATACCGACTGTGACTTTATTCTATGAGAGTTTTGGAAATTTCATCCTTAAGTAAGCCATTCGCTTGTTGTGCCACGATTTTATCCAATACTCACAATGTTTTTTCATTAAAAAAACCAAATCACAAAGCAGGCTAGTTCCCTTGAAAAACAATTTTGTAGCACAACAGCAATATGATAATTTACTATAATTTGCCATAACTTCTAGAATTTTCTTTGGATTTGCATATATTTCATCTTAACTTTTTAAGGAGAAAGGTATCTTTAGTTCTGTTCACTCAAAATAATTAATATCTTTTTTTTATATTTTTAAAATGAAAATGAATTTTAGCTATAAAAAACATAGCCAAAAATATTGCATGTTTTTTTAGCTTTAAATGTTTATATCTTCATTAATAGAGCCCTGACCATTAAGAGCCGTATGTTGTCGGAAAGGTGTTTACATTGGCTTTTGGATTGTACTTATTTAAAATATGTTGGACTTACGGTTTTCAAGATTTTTAGCGTAGAAGAAAAAATCTGGTTTTTCGCGAATATCTTCAAAACGGTTCTTTGGGAATTTTTTTTAATGAGTTCAACGTGTTCAGCGTCTCAAAATTAAGCGGAAAAATTGGGTTTAAACGTTTATATAAAAAAAAAATATAAATTTGTAAACTAGTGTAATCGAAGAATTATTATCGGGAAAAGTCGATACAAATCGATTACAAAATACATTTTTATAAAGAAAACCTAGTTTGCAATAATATAAAATGAGATCTTACCTATTATTTCTCTTTATTTTGATGCATATTCATAACTACTTAGCTTGACGCTCTACTCTCACCACTCTGACTATCCTAACATGTGTAGATACATCCGGACTATCGGCCAATCGATCGTGTCGTGAGACCCAGACAGCCCGCCCAATTCCACTATCATTCCACCGAAATACCATTCATCGTCAGTCTCGCGTTGGCCAATATCTCTATTGGGGGGTAATAAAATAATTTTAGATTTTTGTCGATGCTTGTCGGCTATTGAAAATGGCTTAGAGATAAGAAAGTACGCGGAACTTCTAACTAAGGAGGTTTTAATGTTCATTTAAACACTTGTAAATTGGAATTTTTAGAGCACCTGCCATAAAAACATTCACAGGCCATAAATCATTGTCCAAGCTGAACGGCGACGTATCGAAATATAACTGGCATCGTCATTCCGGCTAGCGATCGGCTGGAAGTGCTACTGAATAAAGTATACTATAGTGCTGAAATCGGGTTATATTCAGAAACCCGCTAAGCAATCTGGTTAATTATTACCATCGATTAGGTATTTATTTTGGATTGTACTAATACTATCAGACAGATTGTTGGAGAACCCATTTAAATCATCGGTAATCCATACAGAAATCAGAGCACTGAGAAAACATCCCATATATCATAATTATTGGGCCTAATCTAATCTTAAGTCGGGTATACACCGTATCAATGCGCTCCATTTATTATCTTCCCAGGCGATAATTTGTTTTCAACCTTTCAAAATCTTGGGGTTTCGGGAAGTTTCGATTTATGTGCACGTTAATCACCGGCAAACAAAAAAACGAAAACCGACAAAAAAAACGAGGACATGTTGACAGGCAATGCTTCAGTTTTTATCAGTCACATCCATGCCTATTAAATAATTAACAAGTTTAACTAAACATTTCGGCATGTCTGTGGGGAACTGTGGAGCTTAAGTTGCTTTCCACCCCCGATCGATCAGCTGAGGAGGTTTTATAATCAGTCTAATTTAATTAATGCAGCCTTGTGACTGACAGAAGTTATTTGTTTAAAGTTTTTGTGTAAATTCCGCGCCTTTGTCAGAAATTGATTGCACTTAATGCCCCCCTAGTATTATCTTTGAATCTGGCTTTCGCTTTGTTTGCTTCCCGGTTCCTGTGTGTTCTCTATAAGGTTTCCCTCCCATCGGTTTATTTTTCGTCGTTTTCGGTGGGCTTCCATCAGGGCGTGGACGAGTTTTATGCTCTTGGCCATAAAACGGCACAAAACCCTGCCACGGGTTGCGTGAAAAAAAATGAGAAAGAAAACGAAATATTCTTCATAATTTATTAGCTCACGTTGGGCTTTATTACATTTACATTTGAGTCTCGTGTTCTCCCGGATTTTGCATGTCGCCTTGACTGCTGGCTGTTGCCACCGCAAGCGCCTGTTCGGTTGCCTTTGTTCGTTGTCATATGGCTTGCGGCTTGAGGGGCATAATTTTATATAGCATACAAAAATGGGAAAAATGGGAGCTTGTCCCGGAGACCCCATAAACCCTATATGGTAAACAAGACACTCGGCGAATGCCGCCGCCGTTCGATCAATTAAAGCCCTCCCTAGGGCCAAATCAAACAGAGAGACGGAACCGAAACAAACTTGTTGTAATCAAGCCATGGCCTGGCCTGGCCGTGTGTTGACACCATTTCGGGGCCAAAGCCTTACAATGGTACGAGTATTAATGGGCTTTCCCATGAATCTTTTATTTGCACATCAAAGCCTGAAAGCTCCTAAGCTATATGTCGCACATTCCTCTTCCAATTGCGCCAGATCCGATAATCACCGTTTAGGGGGAATGAAAATGTATCGAAATAAGAGTTTTCATTAATTAATGCGATGCTCCCAATCGCATCGCATCATCTTCAAAGGAACTTTTGATTGGGTGCTGCCCGCATATTATTATTATTTGCTTGGTGACAAATGCAATAAACAATAGCTTTTAATTGAAGAGCCGCCCGCCCGATGACGCAGCTGCTCGCACACGGAATGGGTCCTATGTCTGGCACTATTTGACCGATGGATTCCCGACTTTGATGTGGGGACCCAGTGTTGCAAAGAGTGTGGCTAATCGGAGAATTTAACCTATTATGTCACCGATTAATGAGGATCTCGGGCTTAAAAACCATGAATTAATTGGAATTAAATATAAAAGAGCTACGAAATAAATCAAGAAAATATTATATAGGGGGAGAAAAGGAAAAAGGAGTTCTAAAGGAATTCCGTGGGTTTCTTTTACAACCTTACATCTTATTTAAAGGCGAAGGTACTCCTGTCAGAGTAAAGAACTTTCAAAAGTTTTTTTTTTAAAAAGTGGGCCTAATCGATAAACTTACTATACTATATGTTCTTGGTATCTTATGCAATCCTATAAAAAAATCATTAACCTTAAATCTTAATTAATCTTAAGTGCTTTTTCACCAATTAATTCTTACAAATCAATTAGTAGCTGATAAATTTCCGACTTAATCGAAAAACTGAAGCTTATATATTATTCTGTTTATTATTCTGACAGTCTAAGCAACTTCAGTATCATTCCCAGAAATTAATTTGAACTCCAAACAAATCCATTTCCTGCTCTCTGTGGTTAAATATCAATTTATGGCTTCAATGCAATGATCCCTCTTCTAAACCCATTCCCCTGTGTCATCATCTTTAGTTCTCATTTCCAGCTTCTGACAGTTCTAACGAGTTTCGAGCCCCTTCGATTGAACAATTTATAAATAAACATAAAGGGGGAAGGAACACTCACTCAACTTAACTCAATAAGATTGCTCTGCGATCGGGTTTCAATATATACTCGCATATCGAGCGAAATACAACCCCGGAATCAGAATACGGAGCACTGCGGCTGCTGCTGTTGTTGTTTATTGAATTTTTATGCAATTTTGTTAACTGGATCAATTATTTCAATTGCGTGTTCGGTAAACACAGCCGGGAGCCGTGACGCAGGCAAGGGAGAATTCCGGACGGACAAGGCAGGGCACTCGGACAGCCACACCCCACAATTTTGTGGTGTTTTCCTTCTTTTTTTTTGGGTGTCTAGGGCCAGACTAGAAACCACCTTCCTATGGTCAGCCTTGCCTTTGTTTGCTGGCTCTTTTGTTGCACCGATATGAAAAATAATAGTCCAGGGAAATTATTAACTTGGGTGAACGAACATGAAATGCCCTGGCAGGAGGAACATTTCAAAGGATACTTTGCAGTGACATGTTAGAAATGCATTTGGGTTCATAAGAAATAGAATAAAAAGGCTAGATATGAGAAAAAAAAGCTAGCAATATTTTTAGTATATTTAAAAAAACAGCTATGACTAAATAAATAGATACTTAAATCTAAAAATGGCTAGATATAGTCACAATTTTACAATTTGCCAGCAGAGGCAGGGCAGAGAATTTTGCTGACTCGCGAGTCAGGGCTTTGGGCACCGCTGCTTAAGGGTAATAGTCTTCAACAAATGCTTTAATTCTAATGACCAAATCTCCTAATATACTTATAATATAACAGGTTTATGTGAACCTAGGATGGTTTCTCCAAACCTACCCTTTCTCAAAAGGATTTTATAACAAAGACCTTTTTCAAAGCCTTATAAACCATATTAATCTTGAAAAAACAGATTAAAATGCTATTGCATTCCAACATACTCTGCTTAACCATAAATTCCATGGGAATAGTTGGAAAAATAGAAAATAAAACAGCTGTTCAACCATTTGCACTATTGGATGTGGACTAGAGACTAGAGCGAACGCATGTGGTGCCGACTGCAATGCAATTCCATGCAATGCAGCCACGATATGGAACTATTTCCTGTTGCCAGGCAGACAAACGTCAAGGATGGCAGGGTCAGCCGGGCTCGGGCCGGCTATAGGGGGTTGCTTTTAATGGGTTTACACTGCTCACCTTTCCGATGGAGCGCTGCTCCGAGGGCTCCTGCTCCTGCTCCTGCTCCGAGGTCCTTGGCGTCGAGTGGGTGTGACCCCAGTTGGAGCTCCAGTCGCTCGAAATGAAAATGTTTTCGCTCGCTTTCCCAGCGAACGAGAGAGAGCAAGGGTGAAACTTTCATTTCGACGTTTGAAATTGCATTTTTTAATTGGGGCCAAGGCTCGTGCCTGTGTTTATTCCCCCCCTCTAGTTTTTACCTTCTGCAAATTTTCAGTTATTCAATTAGCTCTGTAAAGTAGTGTTAGCTTTCGGTAAAAGGTCAGGGCTCGGTTCGATGGCTGAATGAATGATTGGTGGTGCTTGCTAGGTTGTCTTTCCGATTAATCAGCCGCCCGATGGGCCATTAACCCCATACCAGCCCTTGATGAATATGCAATGAAGACTGAGACTCAGACTCAGCTGTAAGCTGTAAGCTGTAAGCTGAAATGCCAAGTATATATATTAAATACTATATCCTGTGCTCATTTATAGTTAATTTACTTGCATTATTCAAAGACAACCTGACCCGCAAAGGGCCCGTGCAATTAATAACACATTAAATGGAAATCGGCCATAACTCTTAAGGCCTTTGGGCCACGTTTTACTTTATCTAGACCCATTAGCCTTATCGACGTTTTGTGGGCGGTTTGGGGGGGTGTCTAATAAATAAAATGAGAGGCTAAAATATCAACGACTGTTGGTGGTCACCTCAATTTCAAGACAATCAGGCGACAACTTCAATTGCCAATTATGGTTAAACGAAAAACTTGGAAAGATAAAGCGAAACTACAAATGCTCTCTGTGAAATATAAGTTTTATTTAATGTTCATTATATTTTTTGCGAAGACTTTTTCCAGCAGAAGCTAATTTGGACTAGATTAATTCTTAGCTTTAATAACAAATTAATTTAAAGAGAGTAAAATAATTTGTTGTTTTTTGTTTGGGAGGCAGGGTGTTAAACGCTTTATATTAAGCCTCGTTTCAGCTCTACGCATATCGGGTGAAAACTGGTTAGAACTGCTCATCGTATCATTGTAGGGGATACGGATCCCATATGCAATGTTTGTCAGAACAAAACATTTGCATGCCGGCAACAAATTTCGTTTCGCTTTTAATTTTTGGGTCTTGCGAACTCCTAATTAGGGCACTTGGAAACGCGGAACCTTATCGGCCAACGATTTCAAGTACTAAATACATATGAGGGTAGGTCGGGTTTTGTACGTATTTTTAAGGGGAAAAATGAATAAACGTTTAGAAGTTTGAATTTAAGAATTGCCAATTATTAAGCTTAAATCAGAAAAACAACAATATACAATATCATACTTCCCTCCAATAATATAGCTAAGAAGTGAAGAATTTAATTAAATATTAAAGTTCGCCTTAAGACAATGACTTTTCTTGGCTTCCATTTGAATATTTAACAATAATTTTCACTCAAAAACTTGGAGAATAAACGTTTTGACCCACTTAATGCATGACCGATGCCCTTGAGTTTTTCAATGTTTTTATTCTTGCTCATTATACAGTTATGTGTATAGGGAAGTCCCCTTTAGAGTGAAACACGATACAAGAGTAATTAATTCTGGGGAAACCGTTTTGTATATTGAGTGTGTTCTTCCTCGCAAATGAAACCAAAACAATATAGAAAACAGACACACATGCAATATAATATATGGGGAAATATGGAAGTCGGGCCCAGAGCCATATGCAAGTGCGATAAGGGAACGATGACGACGCCACAAAGGCCAATAGCCGCTGATATTCGAGAATCCGAGAATCGAGTAACCAGAGAGAGCGAGGCAGCCGGCAGACTTTCGCTTTTTGTTTACGAGTTGTTGTTCTGGCTGTATACGCTTTTCCAGCAAAAACAAACGATAAACCCCGGACGAGATCATGTGGCACCGGCCGGGCACCCAGCTAATCCCAACAAATTTATTTATTTATGCGAAATATTTCAACATCTTTATGCAGGCAATGCAGCGCAAGCTTCGCCAGGCGGAAAACGAGAATGCAAAAGAGGAGGAGGAGGAGGAGCTGCTGCAGATAGAGGAACTGGAGATGGAGGAGGTGGAGCCGGAGGAGGAGGATCCGATCGAGCCGCCGGAGAAGAATGTTCTGGAAATGACACCGCCAGCCACGCCGCCCACACCAATGGCGCCCACCTCGCCCACCAGCAGTGTGGCGAGCAGCTTGGATTTCCAAGCGGTGAGTAAACAACTCTGTTTCAAAGGGATAGGATCATGTTGATTCCATAGAAGTCCCTCCAAACCCAGTATATATTCCATACCTACTTATTCCTCTTAATCTCCTCCAGAGAACCCGTCGCGAACTGGAGCGCAATCGAGAGTTTGTCAGCTCTCTCTTGACGGAATATGAACGCATGGAAAAGCTGTGGAATCCCCGGCATCCGGACTACAAATACAATGCCAAGCAGAGTGTCTACGGAGAGCTGGTTGCTCCTTTAGAATGCCACTGCCAGATGCGGCTCTCCGGGGCCGAGATCTTTGCCGTGCTCAAGGAACTCCGGGGAAGATACCGCCGCGAACTGAGCAAGCTGAATGCTCTCGGTGGGAAGTACAAATCCCGGCTGTGGTACTTTGACAGGATGCACTTTCTCAGGGGCGTCATAGAAAACAAAAGAGCTGAGAGGGAGGCCAAGGTGAGTAATTATGCTTCTCAAACTCCATTAAATCAGGTTCCTCAAGGGTTGCCTCTCCAGATTTCCAGTGAGCCCACCGAGAGCGAGAAATCCTGCGAAACAGACGCCGAGTCCTGCAGCAAGTCAGCCCTTTACCGCGAGGTGCTCAGCTTTATGCTGGACGCCTTCAAGAGGCTGGAGTGCCTGTGGAATCCGCAGCACTATGACTACGCCAGTTGCTGCAAGAAGGATCTGTACCGGGAGATATCCGTGCAGTTGCAGGAGGAGCTTAGCTACGAAATGAGCGGCGAGGAGTGCTACAAGGAGATCCAGAAGCTAAGGACGCGCTACCGCAAGGAGCTGCGCATGGTGATCAAGCACAAGGGACTGTACCTGCCCAAGCTGTGGTGCTACGACGAGATGGAGTTCCTGCAGCCGATACTGCAAGAGCAGATCTTCAACAAGATCAGCAAGGTATTATAATTAATGGTTATCCAAGACCTTGCATTTATTTCTTAAGTATTCCAGAAAGTCGGGGTGGTGGAGACCAACCAGAAGACCAAGTTCATCGACGCCAGCTCCATACAGTTCGCCACTGAAGAGGATCAGCTGCAGTTTGTGGAGATCTACCGCAACTACTCGGCCCTGTGGGATGTGGACCATCCCGACTTTCGCTCGAATGCCTACCGTGGACAGGCCCTGGGCCAAATGCTGGACGAGCTGAACACCACCTTTCACACATCTTACGCCGCCGAGCAGCTGGAGAAGACGCTGTTCGATCTGCGCAAGGATTTCTCGGCGCAGAAAAGGAAGATACTCACCGACTCCGCTGACACCAGCAGCATTCCCCTGCTGCACGCCAAGTTGGCGGAGTTCCTGGACCCGAATCTGGGGCCCTTCCGCTGCGATGTGTGCGCGGAGCTGGTCAAGACCTGCGATCAGTACAAGGTGCATCGTTCGGGTCACGATGGCACGCAGCCCTTCATATGCACGCTCTGTGGCAAAGGCTTCCAGATGCCTTGCAATCTCACAGTGCATATAAGGCGACATCGCAGGGATTTCCCTTATGCCTGCGAGCAGTGTGACAAGCGCTTCGCCACATCCACGGAGGTGGCCATCCACCTGCGCAGCCACACCGGCGAGCGGCCCTACATCTGCGATCTGTGCGGCAAGTCCTTTAAGACCTGGTCCTTCTTCGACATCCACCGACGACGGCACCTCAACCAGTCGACATTCCACTGCCCGATCTGTGCGAAGGGATTCTACGAGAAGAATCGCTTCACCGATCACATGAACTCCCACTGGGCCATCCGCAAGCATTTGTGCACAGTCTGCGGTAAGACCTTCACTACTTACGGGAATCTGAAAAAGCACACGGAGCTGCACCTGGCGGTGAAGAAGTACAAGTGCAGCGCCTGCCACAAGCGCTTCGCCCAGTTTGCCAGCCTGCGATGGCACAAGAAGCGGGCCCACAGCCCCGAGGGCCAAGCGGAGGAGAAGTAGATCGCCACTCAAAGTTCTCCTCGGTACTTAACAATGTTTGCCAGGCAATTGTAAAGCGTTAGCCTGCTAGAAGTTAGCTATACCAATCATATCGTCGATCTATCACTAAGTAATGTATTTATTTACTATTTAAGTGTGTCTGATAACTGCCGGCAAGTGTTGCTTCTCAAGTTTTGTAAGCTTTATCGCCGTAATCAGACAGATTAACTCGCCATTAGTTGAATGCTTGTAACTGGTTTGTGAGCCAGAACCCAAAGCCATTGAAAGTGAAACCAAAAATAAAGCTATATTTAAAACTATCTACAATTTATGGGAATTCTTTTCAAATGTGTAATATTTATTTTTGTATTAAATACTGTATTAAATTATATTAAAAGAACATGAACCGGTTTTAGCCAGTTGGATTTAGAATTTCTTGCAAATTACTGGCTGGTAGCCTTCCATTCCTTTTAATTCTTAACTTATAAATCTCCACCGAAGAATCGAAATTAATTAGGATTCCCCTCCACATTTATTTTGGTATTAAATACTGTATTAAATTATATTAAAAGAACTTGAACCTGTTTTAGCTAGTTGGAATTAGAATTTCTTGCAAATAACTGGCTGGGAGCCTTCCATTCCTTTTAATTCTTAACTTATAAATCTCCAACGAAGAATCGATATTAATTAGGATTCCCCTTTACATTTATTTTGGTATTAAATACTGTATTAAATGATATTAAATGAACTTGAAGCGGTTTTAGCCAGTTGGATTTAGAATTTCTTGCAAGTAACTGGCTGAGAACTTTCCATTCCTTTTAATTCTTAATCTACAAATCTCCAACGAAGAATCGATATTAATTAGGATTAGGATTTTGGTATTAAATACTGATTAAATGATATTAAAAGAACTTGAACCGGCTTTAGCCAGTTGGATTTAGAATTCCTTGCAAACAACTGGCTGGAGACTTTTATTCCTTTGAATTCTTAACTTATAAATCTCCACCGAAGAATCGATATTAATTAAGATTCCCCTCCACATTTATTTTGGTATTAAATACTGTATTAAATGATATTAAAAGAACTTGAACCGGTTTTAGACAGTTGGATTTAGAATTTCTTGCAAATAACTGGCTGGGAACTTTCCATTCCTTTTAATTTTTTACTTATAAATCTCCAAAGAAGAATCGATATTAATTAAGATTCCCATCCCGGACTCTTTGGCTTATTTGACCAACCGCTTATTGACTCCAATTGAGTGGCTCTCCTCCAGCCAAGCGACGAAAGTGCAAGTGACAAATGAGACGGCGTCGCCCAGAGTTATTTCATTTTTATCGGCCCTGTGCACACACACACTCAATTAGATTCCATTTAATTGTTGCAACAGAACAAATTACCAAGTACGAGGCAGAAAATGAAAATTAATTGCACCCACCCAAGCAATGACTCGGGTGTATGGATGGTTGGTGTGTGCAAAAAGCAAACACAAATGTCTAGAGCGAAATTCATTGAACTGTAACGAAGTAATTACCCAAAGAGCGGGGCGAAAAACAAAATCGAAAGCTAATCATCTGTCCAAGGGGGCGTCGTCGGGAGAACAACAGATATTAATGGGTTTGTCGGCATCCAAGTGAGATTTATAAATGTTTGTAGTTCAAGTATTCCGAGTTAAACATTTAATTTGCTGTCGGAGCAATTGATTATCACGGACTCCTGGGCTTTCGCTTGGACCTGGGTAAGTCCTTTAGCTCCAGCTGGCTCTTGGGACGAATGAGCATCTGCACGGACTTGAGGGAACGGAAGCTATACCAGGGCTCCCAGTAAATGGCCTGGGCATTGTCCATCTCCTCCTTGAAGTATTTGCCATTTAAATTGCTGTGGGGGAAAAAAATAAGAACTTTATAAGCCTCAGATAATGACAAAAAATTCTGTGTTCGTGGTAACTTTGCTATGTCAGGAAAGTGGACCTTTTTGATATGAAGAGATAGTGAATAAATATCCAAAAAGATCATGAATATGTCTTGAAATGTCGTAAAAGATTATTGTGATTAGAAAAAATAGCCGAGTTTTTCGCCAAAAAATAAAAGGTATTTTCTGATTTTACAAAATATGATAAAGAAGACATTTTTAAGATACATTTTGAGATTTTTATTAACCAATGAAGGCTCTGATTTCGATATATTTTATAGATTAATTCATCAATGGATGCTCCTTACCTCCGAGAGCAGAAATCATACCACCACGCACCATGATGGTGCACCGCACAGTTCATGTGGGTAAAGGCATCGTTGTCCCGGTCGAAGGTCGAGAACTTCATCTTGTCGTGGGTGCGCAACGCGTCGCTGGCGTTTCCCTGATAATGACCCAGCAGCGTCAGCTCGTAGCCTTCCTCGGCGCTTCCGATAAGGAAGTCGTCGTAGTGGGCATAGCTGGTCTCGCCGCCGAATCTCCTGAAGCTAATGTACAGCTCGTGGGGCTGCGATGTAGTCAGGCGGTGGATTTTCTCTAGTCCCATAAAGAACTCGCCGTTGAGCTTGCCAAAGCCCTTGCTATACGCATCCCAGTTGCGGTAGAAGTTCACGGAACCGTCCAGTCTCCGCTGTATGGCCATCCAGCCGGGTCCGGCGGCGGTCTGGCCCTCGCAAGCAACCAGGAAGGGAAGGAAATCCGGAAGTTGTATCAAGTGAATTCCAGGGGAGGTGCCATAGGGCACACAGGTGGTAGTGGTCGCCTCCCAATCCGCCAGGAGGTCGTCCCTCTTCTCCCGGAACTTCCTCTGGAAATATGTCACCTTCCCCTTAAGATGATCAATCAGCAGGGCACTGGAAGTATTTTGCTTTTTGAGATCATTCATTAGATGCTGTTTTCTTTTCAGCCGGGTTTCGTAGACCTTAACTTTCTGCTCCAGCTCCTTGATTTTATCATCCTTTTCTTTGAGCTCAGTCGTAAAGGAAACATTCTGGGCATTGCAAGTCTCTGTGAGGTTCTCGAATCTCTTGAGGAGTTCATCATCCGTTTGGTTCTTGGAATGCAGTTGATTGATCTCGATTTCCTTATCCTTAATGGTAGCGGCACTTTCAGCTATCTTTTCCATATAAACATCCAGCAGATCATCCAGATCTCCCTTGCTAATCCGGATCGTTTTATGCTGGTCTATATGGACCTCGGCCAGTTTTTCCGGGGCGGCTGTTACGGCGGCGATTTGTGTAGCATTAATTGGCACTATTTCAGTTTTATTTTTCAGCGGCTCCTTCAAGGGAACCTTGGGTTTGGAAACAACTTGAACGGACCAGGCACAAGCTAGCAACAAAGTCAGTATTACGAAATAGTATTTCATTTCGAATGGGAATTACTAATGACCCGTTTCACAGCGCTATTAAAATTCAACTGAAATCGCAAGCGAAATGCATTTTTCCCAAGCTAAGCAAATCAGGAAGTTAAAGCTAATGCCAAGCTTAGTGCTGATAAGAAAGGCTGAACTTGGGGGGTAGACTGCACTTGAACTTGAGAAAAGCAATCTTTTCAAGCCGTTTCTATTATTAAGTTTAAGTTTTATCCGCAACCAATTATGTAAAATTAGAGAATATATATTTTACAAAGAAAAAATCTATGAAGTTTGATTATTAAAGCAACATTATAGAAATATTTAGTATTTAGTTCTATAATTTCCACTTCTAACTTCCCGCCCTTTTTCTGAGAAGATTGGCAGCCCCGTTTAAGTATGACCAGCTGCTGTGTAGTCTAAAATTAGGAGAAAATATCGACACGAACAGAGGTGGAGAAAC
Organism: Drosophila tani; assembly: GCA_008042535.1. NCBI lineage: Eukaryota > Metazoa > Arthropoda > Insecta > Diptera > Drosophilidae > Drosophila > Drosophila tani. Next base: position 202,427 of record VNJO01011739.1, on the reverse strand, counting down.
ATCGGTGATTCCATCTCCAGATCTTCTTATTTTTGTTCACCCCATCTATAGATTCTCTTATTTTTGTTCACCCCATCTATAGATTCTCTTATTTTTGTTCACCCCATCTCTAGAGCCGCTCTCTGCTCTCCTGCTCTCTTGCTCTCCCAATTTTTACGCTCTCCCAATTGACTGGATTTTTTAGGGTGAAATATTTGAGATTTTTTAGGGGGAAAGCAAAATTTTCATCTGGCAACACTGAAACCAGACATTCAAGTATACAGAATTTTTCTGAAAGATATAGAAAGTTGGAATTGTGAATTGAGCTCTCGGACAAAACGGTCTTAAGTGAAAAGGAATTTCTGCTGTTAAATAAAGTGAAAAAATTGACAATTGAGAGAAAACAACTATTAGATTAATAGTTTCAAGGAAACTGTGAACAAAGAACAAAGAAAAGTGCGACTTAAGCCCAGTTTTTGTGGTACTTCTATAGGTTTTCTAGCTACGTCAGCAAATCACATTCTTCTACGCTGAAAAACCTAAATTAACAATCAATATCTACAAGAAAAATGAATTTCTCCAGTGTTAATGTGTGTAATTTCCAAGATATTCAACATATGAGTTCGATTTTCACAATGGAAAATGTGTGGGAGAACAAAGAAAGCCACCGAAAAATGTGGGGCTCCGCTGGGCAAGTTGCAGCTCCAGACAAAACTTGATGAAGCGCAGCTGCAGCAACTTTTCTCTATTCGTGAAGATATATACACACATGCATCGGGTCGGGGTGTACAAAGAAAACGAGTCTTTGTTCTCCACACAAAAATCGATGGCGATGTCGATGCACCAACTCGAATCCAAGAAGGGTGTGTATTTTTAGTCTCTCCCTTTCCCCTTTTTCTTATCTTCTGTTTGTCGTCTGCCTGCCTGTTCTTGTTTGCCATTGTCAGTGTGTGTGTGTGGTTGTGTGTGCTCAATATGTAAACAATTATCTTATGGCTTCTCTTCTTTCCTTTCAGGAATTTCCCATCCCATATTTCCAGCGCTGTGGAAAAACTGGAAAGCAGATATTGAGAAGAGGTAAGTGCTTACCTGGAAATAAATCACTTTTGTTTGCTTGATTTTATTAGTATGTTAATAATAAATAACGTGATTCATTTGTGGTTATTTATAAAGTAAGCTACACTTTACAAAATTTTAATTAAACCTGTGTTATTTACATTCTATAATTTGACCTTAAAATAGGTCACCTATTAGATGACAGAAAAAATATACATATTTAGATTTAAAAGGATTTAAAAATGAAATTATTATAAATGATCATTATTGAAAATAGTTTAGAGATTTCGAAACTCCACTTAATAGATATTTTACAAATCGGTCTCTTTTCCTTAATTAGATTCCTTTTTCTACAACTTAATTTGAAGTAATTCCCTATAATTAACCTTTTTGAAGAATCTTGAGAATTTGAAACTTAAGAAAATAAACCACATTCCAATAATACGATAATAAAGACCTTTAATTTTATATTAATTGTCTAAAAAATTCTAATTTACTTAGAATACATCACTAACTTCATAAAATGAACATAATTTGCCTAGTGTTCCTGTTTACTATTTAAAACTTGACCTTAACTCGATAAAAAAATCTAGTTCCTTCCCTCTATGGCATTTAACAGGATTTTTATATTTTCTTTGCAGTTAAAGTACTCGAAAGCGGGGATATAATCGGCAAATAAGCCAAGATGGACGACAAACTCTCCGTAAACTGGGGCAGGATTTGGTATTTATGACTACTATTCTACTTGCTACCAAGCGCATCCATCGCTAACGACCCACCAACTCCACAAATCAACCACCACATATACTAAGTATATCCCAGGCAGTGTAAAAGCGTATCATGCTACCAACCATCTTGTCTATATATCCTATGTGCATATATATCGTTAGAGCGTAAGTGTCTTTGCAGGTCCATCACCAAAACCAAACCAAACCAAACTACAACAACCAGCTCAACGCCACTAATCTCGTTTCTTTCTCAATATATGCCATATATCTATATCTTATATTTATATCCCATGTCCAAATAAGTCCCGACCTTACCCATTATCCCTACGACTTATGAATCCGTTCGCCTTGCAGTTTCCAAGTACCAAACCGCCTACGCCTGCGAAGGTAAGAAACTGACCATCGAGTGTGATCCCGGAGATGTGATCAATCTCATACGGGCCAACTATGGCCGATTCTCGATTACCATCTGCAATGACCATGGCAATGTGGAGTGGAGTGTCAATTGCATGTTTGCCAAGTCACTCACCGTACTGAATTCAAGGTGGGATATATTCTTTGTACTTGAATGCTTAAGTTTTTTCCATAAAATATATTAAAAAGAGCGATTTGGCTTTGAGATTCAGAAAATAAGCAAGGGAATACTTGGCCTGGTTGGCAATGCTGTAAAATATAATCTAAATAATATCCTTGTTGGCAATGCTCTAACATTTAATCTAAAAAACTGTTTTCTTGTTGGCAATGCTGTAACATTTAATCTGAATAAATGGCAATGCTGTAAAATTGAATCTAAGTAAATGTATCCTTGTTGGCAATGCTGTAACATTTAAAGATGGAAATGTATCGTCCATTTTTAGGTTGAAGATATTAATCTAACATCTTTAACCTCTTAATTTATAATTATATTTATTTAAATAGCTTACTTTATAAATTAGAAAACTTAGCCTACCTATAAGCCATCATAAACCCTCCCCTCTTCCAGATGTGCCCACAAGCAGAGCTGCAGCGTGTTGGCAGCCACCAGCATGTTCGGGGATCCCTGCCCCGGAACCCACAAGTATCTGGAGGCGCACTATCAGTGCATCAGTGCCGCCCAGACCTCGACGACGACCAAGAGGCCCAGCCCGCCGCCATGGGTGCTCAACAATGGCCCACCGATCTTCGGCAATGGCAGTGGCTTGATTCACCCGCCCGGCGTGGGATCGGGTGCGCCGCAACCGCCCCCGCGACTGCCCACGCTGCCCGGCGTGGTGGGTATCAGCGGGAATGCCGGACTGTTCAATGTGCCACCGCAACACACCGCCGTCACCCACTCCACGCCCTCGAGCAGCACGGCGGCTGTGGGCGGCGGGGGAAGACTCAAGGGAGTGGCCACCTCCACAACGACCACCAAGCATCCGGCTGGTCGGCACGATGGTCTGCCGCCGCCCCCGCAACTGCATCACCATCACAATCACCATGGGGACGAGGCCGCCGCCGCACCCACCAAGGCCAGCAGCAAGCTGCCAGCTGTGGGCAATGCCACAGCTCCCTCGAATACCCGCATCCTTACGGGCGTTGGTGGATCTGGTAGCGATGATGGCACTCTGCTGACCACCAAGAGCTCGCCCAACCGCCCATCGGGAACTGCGGCCAGTGGATCTCCGGTCTCCGCGAATGGCAGCGTCGTGCGCACCATTAACAACATCAATCTGAATGCGGCTGGGATGTCGGGAGCTGATGATGAGAGCAAGCTCTTCTGCGGCCCCACCCATGCCCGCAATCTCTTCTGGAACCTGACCAGGGTGGGGGATGTCAACGTTCAGCCCTGTCCGGGCGGAGCAGCCGGCATAGCCAAGTGGCGCTGTGTGCTGATGAAGCGAATGCCGGACTCGGGCTTCGATGAGTACGACGATGATCCGAGCACCACCACACCCCCACCGAGTACCGGCGACTGCCTGCACAACAGCAGCAGCTGCGAGCCGCCGGTGAGCATGGCCCACAAGGTGAACCAGCGGCTGCGTAACTTTGAGCCCACCTGGCATCCCATGACCCCAGATCTGACGCAGTGCCGCAGCATCTGGCTGAACAACCTGGAGATGCGAGTGAACCAAAGGGATTCCTCGCTGACCTCCATTGCCAACGATATGTCCGAGGTGACGAGCAGCAAGACCCTGTACGGTGGGGATATGTTGGTCACCACGAAGATTATCCAAACGGTGTCCGAGAAGATGCTCCACGACAAGGAGACCTTCCCAGATCAGCGGCAGCGCGAGGCCATGATCATGGAACTCCTGCACAATGTGGTCAAGACGGGCTCTAATCTTTTGGATGAATCGCAGCTGTCTTCTTGGTTGGATCTCAATCCGGAGGATCAAATGCGTGTGGCCACGTCCTTGCTGACGGGACTGGAGTATAATGCCTTCCTGCTGGCCGATACCATCATCAGGGAAAGGAGTGTGGTGCAGAAGGTCAAGAATATATGTGAGTAGCCTTGATCCTTGAGGGGTTTTCCCTTATGACTCAATGAAATCCTTGTGCTTCCTTCAGTATTGTCTGTGCGAGTGCTGGAAACCAAGACCATTCAGTCGAGCGTGGTCTTTCCAGACTCGGATCAGTGGCCTCTGAGCTCCGATCGCATTGAGCTGCCACGCGCAGCTCTGCTGGACAACAGCGAGGGAGGCCTGGTGAGGATTGTCTTTGCTGCCTTTGATCGCCTGGAGTCCATACTCAAGCCCAGCTATGATCACTTTGATTTGAAGAGCTCTCGGAGCTATGGTAAGTTAAGGATTAAGCCTACAGGAAATATGTATATTAATCTTGCTTTAGTTCGCAATACAGCCATTCTGGCCAATGACAGCGATGTCAATGCTGGGGAAATCCAGCAGCGTCTAAGGATACTCAACAGCAAGGTGATCTCGGCCAGCCTGGGCAAGGGGCGACACATTCAGCTCTCCCAGCCCATAACCCTGACTTTGAAGCATTTGAAAACAGAGAATGTGACGAATCCCACTTGCGTGTTTTGGAACTACATAGACCAGTGAGTTTCTTACACATATCCTTGTTAATCTTGATCTAAATTCAATTTAAAATCCTTTTTAGTGCCTGGTCTGCCAACGGCTGCAGCTTGGAGTCCACGAACCGCACGCACAGCGTTTGCAGTTGCAACCACTTGACCAACTTTGCCATCCTCATGGACGTGGTGGACGAGCACCAGCACTCGCTGTTCACCATGTTCGATGGCAACATGCGCATCTTCATCTACATCAGCATTGCCATCTGCGTGGTCTTCATTGTGATTGCCCTGCTCACGCTGAAGCTCTTCAACGGGGTCTTTGTGAAGGTAAGAAACGCCACCAGTCCGCTGCCCCATCAGCGGGCGGGGAGCAGGCGCCAGCAGAACAATATCAGAGATCAGACCCACGAGTCCCTCACCCTGACCACGCCCTCCAGCCAGACCAATGCCTCGGCCCCGAGCCATGGCAACACGAACTTTATCCAGCACAATTCCATACGCAACTCGCATCGCAACAATCTCAACTACAACGTCCAGCAGCAGCAGCAGCAGCAACAGCAGCAGCAGCAGCAGCAACAAGTTGTGGCCGCCGCAGCGGCTGCTGTGGTGCTTTCGAATCAGCCGCAGCGGCACATGCAGCATGCCATGAACAACCTGAATCTGAATCTGCATCAGCATGGCCAGCAGACGGCGGCGGCAGCAGCTGCTGCGGCCTCAATTGCGGCTGCCCTGCAGCAACACGCGGTGCAGGCGACCAGCAACAACCTCAACATCAGTCACAACTACCTGCAGGCCCGCCAGCAGCAGCAGCAGCAGCAGCAGCTTCCCAATCACAACCTGGACAACAGCACGAACAACATCATCATGCAGGCCAACATGGATGACTTACAGTACAAGTGGTGGTGGTGGTGAAATAACTGAAATAACCGAAAGGCAAACACGAATTCTAGGCTAGGCTAGGCTCTCCCCCGTAGATTTATGTATTTATGATCCAGAGACTCATGTGATATAATGCTTAAGTAACTCGAATTGTAACTCTCTTTGATAGGATTCAAACATAAGACTCGAAAGCTAACAGTGGAGCGATGGATATCTCTCTGAGATAGTTCATCGCCTCCTGGAGACAACTTACACTTAGAAGACTCTTCAGTTATATATATTTATGTATCTTGTAGTTATTTGTCATAGTTTAAGTTTAGCGCACTTTTTCTAATTAGAAATCATCGTTGTTCTGGCATGTTTTACTTAATTTTTGAGAAACCCTAACCCCTTTTCTCTATGTGCATTCATTGTTTAACAATTTTAACATACGTACTTTTGATTTAGAAACACCTCTGATTTTCTTTTGTATTTAATTAATTATAATAAAATCTTCGAATGTTGCTAACCATGTCCTGTAAATAATGTGCATTTTGTGTTTCGTTCATTTCATTTGTATATATATTTATCTTTTCAATACGTTTGTGCTTGTTTCGTGTCTTGTTTATTGTTCTTAGTTAATGCGTATAATATTCGTTATTATATTACTCGTATTTACTTAGTTTTTCGGTCTATTTTTCACCACCACACCCACCAAAATTATTGTAAATCAAAATCTACATTAAGTTTAAAGAAAGAGCTGCTGGAACCTTTGAATAATTTCCCCTTACTGCTGGTTGCTCTGCTCCTGCTCCTTGAAGCTAAATTTATTCTGAAACTCTTAAACTTATCCCAACTCTCTCTCTGCCTCTGCCTTTACCTTTATCCAGTCTGCCCGCACCTCGATCTATACCAGCATTTACCTCTGCCTGCTGGCCATCGAGCTGCTCTTTCTCCTCGGCATTGAACAGACCGAAACAAGCACATTCTGCGGTTTCATAACCGTTTTCCTCCACTGTGCCATACTCTCTGGCACCGCCTGGTTCTGCTACGAAGGTAAGGTGTTCCTCAGGATCTAGATATCCCCGATTTGCAGCTCTTATTTCCTCACCCACTCAGCCTTCCACTCGTACTCCATCTTGACCTCGGATGAGCTGCTGCTGGAGGTGGATCAAACCCCAAAGGTCAACTGCTATTACCTCTTTTCCTACGGACTCTCGCTGACTGTGGTGGCCATTTCGGTGGTCATCAATCCCAGCACCTACACCCAGAGCGATTATTGCGTGCTCATGGAGGCGAATGCCCTGTTTTATGCCACCTTTGTGGCCCCGGTGCTCATCTTCTTTGTGGTGAGTCCTTCAGATTGTTTTAGGTTAAAGTAAAACTATATAAATATACTTTCCTTAAAGGCTGCCCTTGGCTATACCTTCCTGTCCTGGATCATCATGTGCCGCAAGAGTCGCACGGGTCTGAAGACCAAGGAGCACACGCGCCTGGCCAGCGTTCGGTAAGTCTGCTTGGTATAACCTTCCTAAACTCTCTTCCTAATCCCAAACCTCCCCTTTCCTGTAGCTTCGACATCCGCTGCTCCTTTGTCTTTTTGCTGCTCCTCAGCGCCGTCTGGTGCTCCGCCTATTTCTACTTGCGCGGCGCCAAAATGGACGAGGACACGGCCGATGTGCATGGCTACTGCTTCATCTGCTTCAACACCCTGCTGGGGCTCTACATCTTCGTGTTCCACTGCATCCAGAACGAGAAGATCCGGCGCGAGTATCGCAAGTATGTGAGGCAGCATGCCTGGCTGCCCAAGTGCCTGCGCTGCTCCAAGACCTCCATTTCCTCGGGCATAGTGACTGGCGCCGGACCCACGGCCGGTACCCTCTGCAGCGTCTCGACCTCCAAGAAGCCCAAGCTGCCGCTGGGAGCAAGTGAGGAAGGGCATGATGAGCAGATTCCAGCGGCAGGGGTGCCCGCCACCGAGGACATCATTATAGGGGCCAGCTCCGACTCAGAACTGAACGAGGCCCAGCAGAGGAGGACGCTGAAGAGCGGTCTGATGACGGGCACCCTGCAGGCACCCTCGACTCAGCCACTGGGCAACCAGGTGGTGCTCGAAAGGGGCACCACCCTGCGCTCCACCGGCCATGCCTCGCCCACCAGCTCGGCGGGGTCCACGCACCACATCTTTGCCCACAAGCAGCAGCCCCTGGGGGAGTCCTACTACCACCAGCCGGACTACTACAGCCTGAAGCAGCCTCCCAGCGGAGCGGCGGCCTTGAAGGCCCAGCGGGAGTACTACAACAATGCCGGGGCATCCGCCTCGTCGCCGCAGCAGGCACACGAGGTGTTCTACTGGACGCAGAAGCCCAACAGCCAGCATGGCAAGAAGAAGCGGGGCGCAGGAGGAGGAGGAGTTCCTGCCTCCCCGAGCGGCTCCCTGCACAGCCGCAATGCCGCCGTCTCCCAGGTGTTCTATCCCTCGTACAAAAAGACCAAGCCCGGCCAGCTCTCCGGCTATCCGCACTACGCGGAGGCCCTGGACCCGCCACAGACCACCGCTGGCAACGCGGCTGCCTACTACCAGCAGCAGCAGCAGCAACAGTTGCGTCGCCAGCAGCAGCAGCAGCAGCAACTGTCCTCGGACGAGGAGCAGAGCGAGCAGCACGCCCACCTGTTGCACCTGCAGAACCAGCAGCAGCAGCAGCAGCAGCTGCAGCGACGCACTGGCAGCCAGCAGCAGCTCCCGGCTCCGCCGCCGCACATGGCGCAGTACCAGCTGGAGTTCATGCAGCGCCAGCTTAGAAGTAAGCATTCCAACTGTGATCTGGGCATGAGCGATGCCTACTACAACCAGGGCAGCGTCAGCGGCGCCGATGCCGGGCCGGTGTACGAGGAGATCCTCTCCAACCGCAACTCGGATGCGCAGCACTACGAGGTCGGCGACTTCGATGTGGACGAGGTGTACAACAACAGCGTGGGCACCGGCGTCTTCAACAACATGCGAGCGGCGGTGGCCGCCGGCGGCAGTCGCTACGGTGGCGGCAGCCTCAGCGGCGGCAGTGTCTCCTCCCGGAGCCAACAGCAGCAGCAACAGTTGCAGAAGCAGCTGCAACAGCAGCAGCAGCAACAGTCGCTGGCCCAGCAACGGGCGGGTCGTCGCTGCATGGCGGACGATGATGATGATGACGAGGAGGATGAGGATGAGGAGGAGGATGAGGAGGCTACTGCGGCGGAGCAGTTGCACGGCAGATACTGTGATGATGAGGAGGAGGAGGAGGAGAGCGACTTGGAGGACGATCCCCATGGATTGCCGCCCCAGAGCGTGGAGCGGATGGAGCGCCTGATGGCGATACAGGACGAGGAGTTCAAGCGGCGGTTTCAGTGAGTATATCTTACTTCTTTTTCTCTTTAGGGGCTGAGATTAATCTGGATTATCCTTTCCAGAAGTGAACAGCGCAAGCGTGGAGCGCCCATTGATTATGGGGCCCTGCCACCGGGCTCAGCGCCACACCCCGAGCACAATGGTGCGGTTTTTGGGGTTAGCGGCGGCGTTGGTGAGGGCTCCCTGCGTGGCGCATTCCGGCAGCAGCAGCAGCAGCAGCAGCAACAACAGCTTAATGCCAAGTCGCCAGGCGCCCGCCTGGCGGTGAATGAGCTATTCGGTCACGGCAATGCCGGACCCCCGCTGCCGCCGGCCAATCAGACGCCCGCGCAGAAGCGTCAGCAGCTACAGAAACTGTCACCGCAGTCCACCACATCATCGTCGTCGCATACATCACACAGCACCCCGAATCCGCAACCGCATCCGCATCCCCTCTCCCATCCCCATCCGCATCCGCTTGTGCATCCCCCGCACCACCAGCAGCGTCACTTGTCGGCCATGCTGGACGAGAACAACACGGTCCGTTGCTATCTGGAGCCACTGGCCAAGTGAGGAGGAGCCCCGGAGGAACAGTCTTAGGCAAAAATTGTAGCTTAGGGTCCCTAGCTATATCTATACCTAGTATTAGTCGTTAGTCGAAATATGGAGCATTGCTCCCATGCTATACGTGCAGTGATTCGAGAATCCCAAAACTTTATGAATGTATATGTAATAACTCAGACCTAGACACGGACACCGAGGAAGGCTAAGGAGCTAAGGAAGCGTTCCTCGTCTTGCATGCATTATTTTATATCGATATTAAATATAAATGTATGTACCATATATATGTATATGTATAATGTGTATTGTAATACATGTCACCACATGCCATTTTTAAATACTTACAAATAATAATTTAAACCAGGAGCAAAAGTCGAGTGTATGTGTATAAGAAGGAGATATATATATAGGGAATGCAGGCGAATTATGTTTTATGTATTTTGTAAGGAATCAATTGTTTTTGATTTTCGCTGATTACGCTCGTAAGATATGTATGTAAACCCAGGCTTAAGACTTGTTTCATGTTTCATCAGAAAAAAACCAAAAGAAGACCAGAAGAAGATAACCTTTTTTGTTTTGATACTTTTTGTAATTAATTTTGCTATCCAACTGCCGATCTGAACCAAAAATATTCCTTCCAACTGAACTATGAGGGAGTTATGCTTGTTTCTTGTGTTTTTTGTAAGCGTAAACCAGAGCGAAGCATTTCAAGTGTACATTTTCATCAATATATTGATGCTTTAAGCACACATATAGGGGCATTTATTTATATTTTTTGTGGAAGATACCGAATGCTTTATTATTTATAATGATATATAACAAGAAAGAAAGATTTAATAAACTTAAATGCTATGTAAATGTCTTGGAAATTGCATTGCATTGGCACCAACCGATAGAAAAGAAATACCTATATAGCAAAGAAAGATTTCAACCGAACCTCACTTGTTAACTAGGAACTAACTGTAAACTCTTAAAGCTAACAAAAGCCACACTCAACTGTACCCACTAACCCCTTGGCATTCTCTCTAGAATTTCACGCGCATGTGTACAAAAAAAAACCAAATAAAAAGAATAAAGTGCAAAACCAGAATATATACTATATGTCGTACATACAGTCCGAAATCCGATCGATCACCCAGCAAGTTCAACTTGCCCGACTAACCAGCAGCAGCAGAAATCGATAAAGCACCCCAAAGGATATAGTTAGTAATTAAGCACCAGCAGCATTAAACTAAACACACACAAATTAGTGTAAAAACGATGGATGGGAATACGGAAGGAATACGGAATAGCAGATATTGAATGTATAGTGTTGCGCCTCCTAGTACTTTACTTATATTAAACCAGATATATCAGATACGAGCGTATATATGTGAATGTATATTGACGATGCAAGCCAGCCACACATTAGTCCCAAGCCCCCCTCCAGATTGGATCCGCTTCAAGAGATCCCCAACTCTATAAATTCTGACAACAAGACAACACTCAACACTTTATGGAAAAGCCCGATGAAAATGTTAATGTACACAGTTTTTTCTATTTAAGACAAAATACAAGAAATGGATTGCATTTTAATGTAAATGGAAAGAGAGTGTTTTAATGGGATCGGGATATCTACAGCTACAGCTTCCAATTCATTATTTCAGGTTTCCGTGATCTCTAACCTTTGTCTACTTTCTTTTAATTAATCATTCGGCTGATAAGCTGTGTTTTTATTTCGGAAAAAGTGATAGGAGATTTTCTTAAGCTTAGAGAGCGTTATCAATGGCCGAAGGCAAAGCTAAATATAATTCCTGATCCAAGTTCTCTGGCCTCTCAGTTGCAATCTCTACTTGCTGGAGGAATGAAGGCCCTGCGGTTGCTGTTCCTGGCACTATGCCTGATAGCTGGGCTGGAGCTCGGCCTGGCAAATCCAGCGAGGAACCAAACGGAAAGTGAGCCCGCCGAGTACTGCATTACCTTTGACCAGAAGCCGGGAAGAATTATTCATATAAAGAAATGTGCGTACATGATGGCTATATGGGCTAAGCATAAGGCGAAGCAGCAGCTTAGCGCCAGGGAACTGGACATCACGAGATACTCCCGTCGTACCAACTTTAAGAACGTAGGTCAGCCTTATACCCGTGAACCAAGAGTGATATTTCCACCTCTCCGCAGGCTGTGTGCTGCGAGGATCTGGTCAACGATTCCGGATTGGCGCTGCTGAAGGAGAGTGAGCCGAGTTGCGGAGACTTTGGAGTCGACATGGTTGTCGGCGGCGTAGAAATTGACATGGGATCGCGTCCATGGATGGCTTTGCTGGAAAGTAACGACACGGCTTTGTCTGACAGGATGAGGTTCTACTGTAGTGCCACCTTGATAACCCCGCGTAAGTGGCAAATATTTATTTACTTATTAATATTTTCATTAATAAAACGAATTATTCACTTGGAACAGGCTACCTGCTGACCGCCGCCCACTGCGTGGATCCGACTTTGTAAGTTAAATTAGTTAAAAATAAATTCACTTTCATATAAACACATTATAGTTACTTAAGGTACAAGTAGCAGGCAGGATAAGGACTCATCTTTCTTTCACCTCGCAGGATATCCGCTCGCCTGGGGGAGCACAAGATCTCCACGGATCCCGATTGTGAGGCTCGTGGGGATGAGATTATCTGCCTGCCTGCCGTCCAGGACATTCCTGTGGAAAGGGTCATCGTTCACAGGGACTACAACAGGCCGATGCTCACCTACGACATAGCTCTGATACGGCTAAAAAGACCGGCCACGATCACGAGTGAGTTTTAATCCCAATCCGGAAACGTTTTTCAACATCCACGCTTTGCAGAATACGTCAAGACCATCTGCCTGCCCCTGTACGAGGAGGTGCGGCAGAGCATCCGAGAGCGTAGCATACAGCATCTAACCGGTTGGGGTATTGATGATGAGGGGGAGTACTCCGATGTGCCCAGGGAGGCATCCGTAAGCCGTCTCAGTCTCAGCGAGTGCCGCTCCGGTCGGAATAAGACGCTCTTGGAGAATCAATTGTGCTTCAGCGCCTCGGGCCGCGACAGCTGCAGTGGCGACTCTGGCGGACCCCTGTCGTATCCTTATCTGTACCAAGGACCACAACGCTTCGTCCAGATGGGAATCGTGAGTTATGGACATGCGGATCGTAGCCATGGAAAGACTTCGGTGTATACGGATGTGATCAGTTTCGTGCCTTGGATAACCCAGAACATTGAGCCTTAGTGATGGGAACACGGAATTAAATTCTTGACCTTACGTATAATAATAAAAATTAAATAATATAATGATTATAATTTCAAAATTTGTGCCATGATATTCTTATTTTTGCTTAGATTACTCAATGATTTATTGGACATAATTATGTGAGCGTTATCAATGTCTGAAGGCAAAGCTAAATATAATTCCTGCTCCAACTTCTATGGCCTCTCAGTTGCGATCTCAACTTGCTGGAGGAATGAAGGCCCTGCGGACGCTGTTCCTGGCTCTATGCCTGATTGCTGGTCTGGCTCATCCATCATCGGGTAACCAAGCGGAAAGTGAGCCCGCCGAGTACTGCACTACCTTCGACCAGAAGCCGGGAAGAATCATTCATTTTAATAAATGTGCTTACATGATGGCTATATTAGCTAAGCATAAGGCGAAGCAGCAGCTCAGTGACAGGGAACTGGACATCACGAGGTACTCCCGTCGTAACAACTTCAAAAGAGTGAGTCAGACCTAGACCCATGAACAAGGAGTGATATTTCCCCCTCTCCCCAGGCTGTGTGCTGCGAGGACTTGGTCAATGATTCCGGATTAGCGCTCCTAAAGGAGAGCGAGCCAAGTTGCGGGGAATTTGGAGTCGACAAGGTTGTCGGTGGCTGGGAAATTGAAATGGGCTCACGTCCTTGGATGGCCTTGCTGGAATATAACGATACGGTCAGGTCCAGCAGGAAATTCCGGTGTGGTGCCACCTTGATAACCCCGCGTAAGTAGCAAAAATAAATATTGGTACTCATTAATCAGATGAAATCTCCACGTGAAACAGGCTACCTCCTGACCGCCGCCCACTGCGTGGGGCCAACGTTGTAAGTAAGTTTGGTCTAAAACGAAATTGTTACTCAAACACTCTCTCAAACACAGGATATCCGCTCGCCTGGGGGAGCACAGGATCTCCACGGGTCGCGATTGTGAGGCTCGTGGCGAAGAGGTTATCTGCCAGCCGCCCTACCAGGACATTCCTGTGGAAAGGGCCATCGTTCACAGGAACTTCAGCTTGCAGAAGCGTGTCTACGACATAGCTCTGATTCGGCTAAGGAGACCTGCTACGATTGCAAGTGAGTTCCCCTTCTCCTGGTCCTTAACATCTTCTCAAGATTCTTGCCTCGCAGCCCATATCAAGACCATCTGCCTGCCACTGTACGAGGAGGTGCAGCGGAGCATCCGGTTGCGCAGTGTCCAGCATGTAACCGGCTGGGGCGTTACCGATGACGGCGACCCCTCTGATGTGCCCAACGAGACATCCGTAAGCCGTCTCAGTCTCAGCAAATGCAACTCCGATCGGAATGCGACGCTCTTGGAGAACCAAATGTGCTTCAGCGCTTTGGGCCACGACAGCTGCAGTGGCGACTCTGGCGGACCCCTGTCGTATCCCTATGCATACCAAGGAGCGCAACGCTTTGTCCAGGTGGGAATCGTGAGCTACGGACCTCGGGATTGTGGAGCTGGAAACACAGCGGTCTATACGGATGTGTCCAGCTTCGTGCCTTGGATAACTCAGAACATTGAGCCATAATGGCCAATACTCTGTCTCTAGTATTGTCCTTACAAGCCATAGATATTTTTATTTCGACTGGAATGGAATGCTAATCACACATGTATAGTTGTATATCCTTGAAAAAAAGCCAGGGGAGTGCACGGGGGTAATTTTGTGGAGAACACGGGAGTAGACTTGTTCTTGGAGTATGTGTGGGCCTTGGAGCATAAGTAGGCCGTGGGGTAGTCGTGGTTCTAAGGGGAGTTATGGCCTCCTCGGGGTGCATGAGCGACACCTTCATGATAGAGTCGATATGGCTAAGAACGTCCGTGAAAACGCTGGCCATCTCGCACTGATTGTTCGTAAAGCTTTGGATCCCGATCTGGACAAAGCGCCACTTGCCCTGAAACTGAACCCAGGCGCCCACTGGACCGCCGGAGTCTATGTTGCACAGGTTTCTATCCCAGTTCCCGGCACAGAATTGTTTGCCTGACAAGGTTCCGGGAAAGGAAATGAGTTCGTTGCACACTTCCGGCTCCTTTCGGCGAATGTCCACAGTCAAGAGTCTATCGCTGTTCGATCCTCTCTGGCTGATTCCCCAACCGGTACCGGTGAGCACCTCGATGCTGTCGATTCTCTGCCTCCACGCAGTGTCCCACACAATGCAGATGGGCCTTATGTGGTCTGTGATGGGGGTAAGTAGGAATTTTAGCATTAATTTCCTATTTTTTTCTTGGACTCACCTTTGTAAACCACAAACGAGGCCAGTCGCAGAATAGCTATGTCGTTGGCCCGCGTTATCGGATCATAGCTTCGGTGTTTAAAGCCCGTGCTCACTCGGTGCTCCTCTCGAAAGCTGCAGCTTCCACCGCGGCATTTCAAGGATCTCTCTCCCAGACGAACCGTACTGAAAATAAGGATAATTAAAAACTTTTTTCCGTTTGAAGACTACTTACAGAAAAGTGTTGGGTAGAAAGCAGTGGGCAGCGGTCAGGACGAGGTCTGGAAGAGGTGGGTTCGGTCATTAACTGCAAGCTGGCTTTGTTTATTTCAAAATACGAACTGTGGGAGATCAGAGTACCGCTGCATATAAAGCGCCCATCTTCTGTGTGTAGGAAGGCCATCCAAGGGAACATCTCTTCAACTGTGGCATCAAAACGTGCTCGTATTCCACACTGTGGATCAAGGTACTGGGTGGATCCCGGCATCGGGAGCAAGAGCAGGAACAACAGCAGACAGGGGAATCCAACTGTGGCAGACAACATGATGCGAATGATGCCCGATTCGTTAAAACTGTCCAATTTATTTATAAAAATTTCTTCTCGATTCCAAGAAAGACTTAAAGACCATTTTTTCCTTGGAATATTAATTTAGAATTATTAAACGTTTGAACTTTTAGTGATAATTCTTAAGAATGTATGGCTTATCGTAGAAATGTTGTAGCTATAGACTGAATAAATTGATTCGAGGTCTTAGTCGGCTGATTCAGTCCAAGGAAATCAAGACGCGACTAAAAATTTGGAACATTAATACCAAACCCTAATTATTTGTAGGCTTTAAATTAAATTATGGGACCCTCTCCAAAGGTAGAAACTCCAAAAACCCCGAAAATGCCACGGAATTAAAACAAGCTTAAAATTTATTAATTTAACAATATAATAAGTAAAATAAATGTGTTAATCCGTATGTAAGACCTAATGGAGCAATTGTATTTTATTTCTTTCATTATTCCTTTTTAATTAAATCGATAGCGATTTTTAATAGAATTAAGCTCAAGTCCAAGAATTATTAGACTTGGTAAAAGTTTGAATTCTTCAATGGAATTTATTAAATTTGGCTTAGAGATAAGACCAAGAATATTTAATAATTTTCTTATTTTAAATCATTGCTAGCTCAAAGAACAATAAATCGTCTTTAAGCTTCTGATAATTTTTAAGCTCAGGGTCGCCAATATTCCGGCGGCTTTAAATTTTGATTTCTGCACAAAATCTTGTTGCTTGGTATTTAAGATCAAACAGCATATGGCCACACTAATGCATTAGTAACTACAATTTTTTTTCCATCGTCAAAACAAATGTTTATTTCGATTAGTTGATCAAAATGACTGATTTCCAGTGGCCCTGGGAATACACCTTCCCACCCTTCTTTACGTGAGTAACCACTGACGCAAGCATGCCGGGCACCTGGCTAATCCTCGCCTTAGTTTACAGCCCCACGAAGAAACCCGACAGCGCCAGCTGAAGGTCTGGACGGATCTCTTTCTCAAATACCTCAAGCACACGAACAGGTATTCGCTCAGCATCAACGACCAGGCCTCGCCGCTGTTCCACAACGAATCCCTCAACCGCCGCCTGTCGCCGGAGTTCGTCCTGGCGATCCTGGCAGAGCTGGAGCGGGGTGGCCACGCCAATCCTCTGGACAAGCGACGCCAGGAGTGGCAAGTGTATTGGCACACCCTCGAAGAGTACGGGAACATGGTCTACGACTGGGTGCAGGAGACGGGCCAAACGAACAACATCTGCACGCTGTACGAGATTGCCTCCGGGGAGAACACCAGCCAGCTGGATTTCCATGGCGTGGATGAGGCGGTGCTGCTGAGTGCCCTGCGATTGCTGGAGGAGAAGGGCCGTTGTGAGCTGATCGAGATGGACGGCAGCCATGGCGTCAAGTTCTTCTAATTGTTTGTCCACATACATATGTATGTACTTGTATTTGTTAACTCTGTTTTTTGTCCATCACTGCGAATTATGCTTCGGTATATTATTAAATCACTTTATATTGCTTGTAAATTGCGTTTCTAATGTGGATCCTTCTGGGTAGCGTATCTAGTTGTTGAAGATATCAATCGCCATTGGATAATCATTATTTTTCTATTTCTGTTTCAAAGAATCTTGAAAATTTGAAAAATAAGGTCTGGGTTTCACCATATCTAGAAAACAAAGATTTAAAAATGTTTTGATTAAAGTTTTGGTTATTTTTTTTATAAAATGTAATTCATTTTTATATATTTAAAAAATTAAATTTGTCGTATTCTTCAATACTTTTGCGAAAATAACGCTTAATATTTAAATATTATGAACCATTTAGGAACTTTTGGAATAGTGTAAGATATTTACTGCTCTTAGAATGAGCGAAATTACCTTAAAAATATTGCAGTTGTTTTTAATTAAGTTATTTTTTAAATTCAACCATTTTAGTTTATAAAAAACATGTGAAAGTACTTTCTCCTGACTATCGCGATAGTGCCGGTCAGAGCCAACCCCATCGCTGTTACCGATAGTTCCATCACTAACAGCTCTTCCTAAATTCAGCCGCGTTTAAACAAATTATTTTATTTATTGCATTTGACACCAATTAAACAGCATGGTAAGATCCAATTTGTTACAATTTGTATACACTTTACTTTACGTTAACATTTCAGAGCGTGGACGAGCGCCTGAACATGGAAACGGTGCTGCAGCACGCTGCTCTCGCTTCCATCACCTGCACGGGACGCACTCTTGGCCAGGACCGAGATCCGCTGTGGGAGGCTGGTAAAAAGCCGATTAAACAAGAACCACAGGAAGAACCCGCTGTGAAGCTGGAGATGAGTATCCCAAATCCCGTGCGAGTCCTCACCGAGCCCAGTGTACCCTGCTTTCCCGACGCCGACGCCATTAATGCCAGCATATTCAAGCGGGAGCTGGCGGAGGAGGCAAAGAAGAGCGTGCGCCAGCAGCTGAATGCGCTCAAGGAGCGTCAGGAGGCCTTCCGGCTCAAACGCGAATCCCTGCAGCGGGAGGAGGAGCGCCGCAGCGAGCAGCTTAACCAAAAGGCGTTACGGGAGCAGAAGAACAATCTCCTTATCGAGCAGGCGGAGAAGCTGACCCGGGCGCAACTGGATGCCCAGGAGCGGGAGCAGTTGGAAATGCGCAATAGGACGGACACCAAGCTGCACAAGCTGGCGGTCGAGGGCGTGTCCCGGTGCCAGCAGCGCTTCAGGAAGAAATACGAGGGCATCGCAAAGCTGCTCCTCTCCCTGGACAGGGAGACAGTGCAGGTGTGCGCCGAGCACAATAATCAGCTCAAGGAGCTGGGGCAACAGTTCGATCAGCTGGTGGGCTCCGTGGCAGCGGGGAAGATGGAGCAGAGTGAGTTCCTTCGATCCCTCATCAAGGCGGAGCAGTGCTGCAAGGGCCTGGAGCAACTCGAGCAAGACATCATCCAGCAGCTGGCGGAGTTTTCGCAGCTAATCCAGCAGCAGCTGAAGCTGGAGGCAGCCAAGAAGCAGGAGGAGGAGCGGCAACAGCAGCTCGAGGCGGAGAAGCGGCGCCAGCAGCAGGAGAAGGAGGAGATGGAGGCACGCCAAAAGCAGGCTGAGGCAGCCAAGGAAAAGGTTGCCACACCCCCCTCAGCACCTGCACCTGCGCCTGCTCCAGCCCCTGCCCCCAATCAGGCTCCCACCGGAAGTATATCGACGAACGTCCACCCAGACCGCCTGCAGTTCTACAACGAGGTTATAGCCCTGTACCAGGGCAAGGTGGACTCGGTAAAGCCTCTGCAGACGGAGGAGTCACTGAAGCAGTACCGCACCGGCTGCCAGCGGGCCATCAACATGCCCCTGAACGCCATTTCGGCGGTCAGCCCCCAGCACTTGGCCAGCAGCTTTGAGAAACTGTACAGCTTCTTTGCCGGACAGCCCGTCAAAGTGCTCAATGGCACCTCCATAACGATCAACGACCACCCGCTGGCCCGCGACTACTGCATGCTGCTGATGGCCAAGAAGTTCGTCAGCCAAACGGAGACCGCGATCTCCAGTAATCCGCAGGCTGCGTTCCCTTTCGCTTCGGTGATTGCCTCGTTCTGGAAGCTCCTCCCCGACTTTGGCCGAGTCTTTTTGGCCTACCTATACAAGGAGTCGCCCTTCCTGGTGCCCTATGTGATTCCCCAGCAGCCGGGACAATCGCCGGAGGCATACCTCAAGACAATGGGCTACCGTCTGTCGGACAACAATGAGCTGGAGAAGCCCGACAACTACTTGAAGCGTCAAACGGGCATTGCCCGCCTCTATGCCGCTGTCATTATAACGCCAGGACGCAAGGCCGATGGGCCGGATCACTGCTTCGGGCTGGAGGAGGGCTGGCGCTGGCTGACCCATGTGGTGCATGTTAAGCCACTGCCCGACGTCAGTGCCACGCTGATTATGGAAATACTACAGACGCTGGGCTTCGAGCTGTGGCGCACCTATGGCAAGCAGTTCGTGAAGCTGCTCCTCTACATCCAACACCATTACCTGCCCCAGCTGGCCGTGTACGACGAGGGCGGTCCGAAGACACGGCTGGAGATGCTTCTGGCCAAGTTCTTGCGCGAGCGCCAGATACCGCAGGCCGTGGGAGTTTTGCCGCCAGGTTTTTGGTGATTTGCCTGCTGTGTTTTAGAAATTATTGTAAGTCTATTTTGTTAAAATATTAAAAATAAATATAAAAAAGAAGAGTTTAATGGAGGAAGATATTGAAAGTATTGAAAGCAGGGTCCTTGATAAGGAAAACTCGCTTGGAGCTGTAAAAACATCGATAGTACTTTTACTCGATGTTTTCGATAGTGATAGTCCAAACCATCGATAATATTGATACTATCGACAAAATAAAATGGGTTAAAAAAAATTTACTTTGCTTAAATGGCATAATTTATAAAAGATTTGATGTATTAAACAAAAAAAAAAACAAATAAATTTAATCACATTACTGTCTATATAGAATTTATATTTATATTTTTGATATTAATGATTAAAAATTAATTTCCTATCTTAAGAATATTAACATTTTTGATTATTTTATTGGCAAAAACTTGTACATTTTAAACGAATTCACTGATCTGCTGCTAACGCGATGTATCGATGGTAGAAAGAAACAATCGATGGTGACCCGCAGCACAGCATCATCGATAATATTGATAGTATGGTCGATAGTTTTACAGCTCTTCTTAGACTTTGCCTTCTAATTGAATCTGTGCTCCAGCTTTATTCAAGATATGTGTGATATGAACCAGTTTTTGTATATTTAGTCATCGGGGGGGTTATTGCCCATCCCAAGTACATGACGACCCCAAAAGCGGTTGGCAAATAATAAAGGTTAAGCTGGACTTTATTCCAGAAATGCAACAATTGAAAGCCACAACTTTATTGATTGATGGTAGCTAAAGGCAGAAATCATTTCATGAACTCATTTCGAACAAACTACGTACGCAGAGGGCACAGGACTAATCATCGTCTTCATCATCGTCGTCCTCGTCCTCCAGATCCAAGTCATCCAGTTCGCCGGCCAGATCAACAAAGAGATCCTTGTTGATGGGTGCAGCATCGTTGGCGGGTTCGGACGATGACGGGCCATCATCGTCGGCCGCTGCCTCCTCGGCTGCGGCGGTTTTGGCTGCTTCCGTGGCCTGGTCCAGCAGCCGGGTGGTGGACGCAATCGTGCCGGAGCCGTCCACCTCCTTGGCAGCCAGCGACAGGGCGGCCAGGTCGAGTTCCTTGAACTCCACGGCATTGTCGTCGTCGTCGTCCTCGCGGTTGTAAATATCGAAGGCAGCGTCGCCCTCCTCCATGGGTCCGTCGTCGACGAGGTCGGGATTGAAGCTGAACATCTCGCGACCCGAGATGCCAAACTGTTTGCCCTTGCTAAAGTCATTCTTCTTGCGCTCCTCCTCGGCGACCAGCTTGGCCTTCTTCTCCGACAGCTTGCGCTTCTTCCAGGCGAGGAAGGACTCGAGGGTCACGCGCGTCTGGTGGGGTCCCAGGGCGGCGCGCTCCTTCTCGATCAGATCGACCAGCGATATTTCCGTGGGCTTGTCCTCCTTCTTCTTGTCACGCTTCAGAACATAGCCCGCCGGCAGGGCGTGCCGGTAGATGCACTTCTCGCCGTTGGGGCACTCCCAGAACCAGCCGTACTTGGACTTCTCCACGGCCTCCAAGAAGAACTTGCAGATCTGTGGGCGGGGGAACACTTAGTAGGGAATTTAAGATGAAGCGTTAGAATGATAAAACCCACAATATCCGTGGTGGGGCGCTGCTTCTCGCCGGAGCTCTTCTTGTCGACCACCTCCTTCAGCTTGGCATCGTCCCAGTTGGCCATCGAGTCCTCGTCGTCGCGCATGTCCACGTAGATGGAGCGCTTCTCCACCTTGTTCTCCTGGGACAGATCGTGGGAGAACTTGCACTTGTCGCCCTTCGTGCAGATGCCCTGCTTGAAGAAGGCGCACACCACCGACTTGGGGTCGGTGCCCTTCTCCACCTTCTGCGTCTGCACCGGCTTGAAGATCAGGGCCATCTCCCGCTGGTCGGCCAGCTTCTTGTCCTTCTCCTCCTTGCGCTTGTCGCCATCCTGCCGCGGATGGTGGCCGCCGGCCTGTACCTGCTTCTGCACCTGCTGGATGAACTTCTGCTGCTTGTTGCCCTTCTTGTTCTTCAGTCCAAAGGTCTTGTCCTGCCGATGCAAATGCATACATACATGTACATGTGTTGATTTATCACCGATCGGGTCTCGGTCTGTCCACATCACAGGAATGTGGTGGCAGCCGGGGATGCCGATACACCGCCGCCGCCGCCGCTTTCCCGGTTGCCCGGCCTACCTCAATCACTTTCTCCTTCTTTTTCTGCTCGGTCTTCTTGCTGGGGCCAGCCGGTGCCTTTTTGGGTGGCATATTCGGGCGGGATACGGGAATTTAACAACTCAAAATTAGAAATAAAATTTTTTTGCACAACCACGCTGGAACAAGAGGTAGGCCTGCCAACTCGTTTTCTGAAAAAACTGACCTGCCAACTTGTTTTCTGAAAATAGCTAAAAACTGTTTAGCTATTTTTAGCTATTTTCTAGATTTTTTCAAGCCATTTTCTACATGATTTCCAGCTATTTTTGGCGGTTTTATGGATAGAAAAAAAACCGGAAAATAGCTAAAAATAGCTAAACAGTTTTTAGCTATTTTTAGATGGTTTGAAACTCTGCTAAAAGTAAATAATATAATTCTCTCTTAGGTGGCGCTAGTGTATAAACTAAAAAATGGCAAAAAAATTTAATTAATTTATATTATATTATATTATATATAATTATTTATTCCTACTAAGTGTAATTAATATATCTTAAATAAAATGAATTAGGTAAAGGCTTATAAATAGATTAAACGCCACCAACTCGGTTTACTAATTTACACATAATAAAATTTAACACATTTATATATTCATCATTTAATATCACCTCATTAATTTTTTATATTTTTCATTTTCAGAGCTTAAAAATAGCAAACTTAGCTGGAAAAGGGAAGAGGTGTAAATTGACAACCCGGAAGTTCTCTGACTCCAAGAAGTTGATGTGCAGCAGCTATGGAATTGGGGGATTTCAGGCTGTTTACCTTCCTCCGTTGACTTAAGGGACTTAGATAAAATATTAAATATTTCAGAAACTAGCAAAGGATCAGCATCCACGCAAGATAAAAACATATTTTAAAATTCAAGTTTCACAGTTTCAATGACAAACACAAAATCGATGTAGAAAATATATTTAAATGGATCCATTCGGCCAAGCCCACTTGAAAATCAAACGATCTAATCGGCATTTATGGATGCAAAAGGCCTATTTTCATAGCGTTACCTTCGGACATATATTATTAAGAGCGGTCCAGGCTCTACTTCCCACACCTTGCCGCCGGCAATTAATCCACGCATAGCTAATAAATCGATCTGCCACGCCCCGGGGGCCGTCAAAATATAGATCGCTCGCTCGCTCGAAAAAGTTGCTGCTGTGGAAATGTAAATATCGGGAGGCGCCTAATGAATTCAAAGTACGAGTGGGGTGGCGGGCAGCGACTATATCTATTCAACAACAGCAACAACAATAACAACAACAGAAACTTCTCCTCTCGGGCG
This sequence comes from Drosophila tani, assembly GCA_008042535.1. Lineage (NCBI taxonomy): Eukaryota > Metazoa > Arthropoda > Insecta > Diptera > Drosophilidae > Drosophila > Drosophila tani. Next base: position 179,247 of record VNJO01011739.1, on the reverse strand, counting down.
AGTATTACATATGCGCATGCATTGTATATATTTTGGAAAACCAGGCATGAGCAGTCGCTTAGTTGGATCTCGTCACCGGAACAGGGAGGTCGTCAAATCTCGGCTTTAGCACTTTTCAGCACTTTAGAACTTCAAAAAATGCGCGAGGAGGATTTGCAGCTGGCTCGCCAAATGGTGGCCAATTCGGTGTCCAGTTCCCTGGAAGAGGAGAACGATGGAGCAGATGGATTGGCTGCAGCCACAACGCCGGGCAACTCACCGCGACCCTTGAGGCGAGTCCTGGATTTGAGCGAGAGACGTAAACAGTTCAGGTGAGTTGAAATATTCTTTGAATTGCCGAATTAGTTAGTTTATTCTTATGAAAAGAAGTAGAACTTTTATTTAACGGCTTCTTTTATATAGAATTGGTTATTTATTTTGTCAACTACTAAGTAATACTACATATTCCTATTGGAATTTGTTTAACTTTATTTTTTAATGTTTGAGGTCTAAAAATAAACACAACCACATCTGTTTGCGATTTTAAGTGTTTACGTATTTAGCTAAAAATAAACATTGTTTTCACGTGCCGTGCTAATTTGCATGCGTAAGCTTTCTTTTGTCGAAAATAATCATGAATGACGAATGCTTTTGTGAATGACGAGCTCTGGAAATATTTGTTTTTGCTTAAAAGTTCGCGCCTCCAATGCACCCAGGTATCGATATAAGTGGTATCGATATTTCTGTTGGTTTTGATTCATGCCGCAAAATATCAAATCAAGCAAAAAACTTTCATTTTCTTAAGAAAATTTATTAGTTTGGAAATTATTTCTATTACTCATTTGTAATTTCTCTTTAAAAAGCAAATTATGATGAATATTTGTATTTGTACTGCTTTCGATATTTTGCCAAATAACTGGTATTTTTCAAAGGTCGAGCTGTGGTCACACAGTTGCGCAGCTTTTTGCAAGAAATTTTTTAAAATGCGTTAAGTATTGAAATTCGGTTCCGAAACAAATTGACAGCCAGCCGTTCGGGCACAAATGTGGCCGTGATCTATCCGAGAATCAAAGCGTTGCCAGAGAAAGATGCCCACGCCGGTCCTGAGGGACAATTCGGATGGCCAAACGATTCCCTGCAGCGAAAAGGACGCCGCCTCGGAGGAGGGGAATCTGTTGCATGCCTCTGGAGTAGTGGAAGGAGCGGCTGCGTCCACCTCTGCACCGGGATTGGGTGGCGGCCTGATGAGCAGCAGCTGGTGGTGGTAAGGTTCCATCACCTGCCCGTAATTGCATGCAGTTCACACCTCCGCTTAGGCCAATGCTCTTGCAACTTGTATTTACTTAGAAAAGCACAGTGCAGGGCACATTAATAGCAGACTTGTGTTACTTAAATACGCAGCTTCAGATTTTGATACATTCCTCGTGAGAAAAATAGGTTTTATATCATCAAAGTGTTATTTAAAAGACATTAACAATGCATAAACATCTGTAAAAATATATTTTTCACAAAAGGTCGAATTCCACTATTGTTCTGTCTTAATTAAGTTTTTTAAGTTTAAATAAACTAGCTAGGCTATGCTATTGTCTTGACCTTAACTGTAGTTGCCCACACATGCCATACGTCTTCTCTTATCTAAGTTGAATGTACCATCTTGAACCCGAGCCTTGTCGTCTCCTCCATTACCTCCACCAAATCAGTTTGTTTTTGATTCAGATCCAGGCAAACCTGGCTAGACTTTGATCAATCGATTGCTCCAATTTTGGCAATTGATTCGTACCGATAGCATCGCTGTTATCAATTTAACTGTTAATTGAGCGCCAAGGCCTTCGCGCCTGCGCTCCGAAGCAGATATGTTATAAATGGGCTCTGGAATCGGAATCGTAGTATCTGTTAACTGCAGGCAGAGCAAAGAGTACAAAAAAACGCAGTACGCGTTCGGACCAAGCCGAAACCTTGTCAACTCTGTGGTTGCTCAGTTGTTGCTCGCACACGCGATCGCCCGGTTGACAGTTTCAGGGCCCTCCGTCGTCGTCGGTTTATGGCCACTAATTTTCTAAATTTTCCGGCCAGCTGTCCGCAGCAATCAAGTGGAAACTCAAATGTCTGCGAATTTCCTCGAGCACGCCATCGTCGTCATCGCCTTAATGCATTTCTAATTACCAGTTTTTCCTTACTGCGATTGCCCATAAAAAAACACTTTCTCTTTTTCGCTGACACATTTCTGGGCCCGTTTTTTGTTGGTCGCTTTGCCCATCGATCAGAAGTGCGTGGGCGTGTTTTATTTTTAAAACAATATTTCGAAATTTATGGTGACAACAAAACTAACCTTGGTCCCTTTTTTCCGTTGGCCAACAAACAAACGAACAATGCGGTCTGACGGCATTCCGAAAACTCAATTGTAAATAACTGCGGCGCGGGCCAACCGTTTTTTTTCGAGCTCAAAACTAGAGTTTGCCATTGCAATGGCCTGCCTGTCGGACATCGATTTGGCCACCTTGCACGAGAACCGTCTGGAGCAGCGCTGGCACTACGGCCTGCCCAACAGCGATCACCTGTACCATCAGCCTCTGCATCACCATCCCCATCACGATGGCTTCAGTCCCATTACACGCCTCTGTCTGGAGCGAAACCTCCAGAAGAAGCTGCACCAGAGAGACCTCAATGGGAATTGCCTGGATAGTAGTACCGATGGCGGTGGCCTGGCGGCAGGTATGCAACGCCGACGCTCCGGCACCTGGCCGTAAGTGACAAGCAGCTGGGAAGTGTTATCCTATCGATAAGGTTGCATGCCAAAGGCGGGATGATTTGTAATTCAAATCGGGAAGATGGCGCAATAAGTGCACTTGAAAATGCACTTGAAAATGCACTGCAAAAATACTTATAATATTTAATATTACCTATAATTATTACACCTTAAATAATTGATTTTTATGATATTTAAACTAATATACCAACCAAATTTCTTATAAAAATGTTAAACTTAATATAAAATCAAGAAAACTAGTATTATCTCTCAGTGTACGAACGCAAGCAGGAAAAGAAGACGATCAATTCGATTCCCTTGAAATCGATTGCATATTCGATCTCACATGTTTTTCTCCTTATCCCATACACCTTTCCATGTCGCCATTTGCATGTAAGATTATTTACAGTTGCTCGAAGTTAGTCTGAAACTTGATAAAGCAGAGAGAAGAACGTACAAATTGTTTATAGTAAAACCTTCGAAATATTTAACAATGTTTCCCTTGAGACCTTATCAGCCGCCGGCGGCTGTTTTATTTCCGCTGCACAGCTCCTTGAGCATCGAGGAGTTTAACAATGTCAAGTGGGAGGATTTGGGTGATTGCAATAACAATTGCATTAAAGAGGAGCCAGTTGTAGTTCCCAAAAGCAAACATCATGTACTAAGGTCTGAGTCTACTATAAGAGCATAATAATTCATATTAAAACCACTAATTTCCTATATTTTTCCCCCCTTTCCAGGCGCACTCGCAGCCTGAATGCCCCTTCGCCTGTCCAGCAATTCGGACCATGTGGCCGCATCATGAAGAACTCTGCCATGGTCATGCAGATCCAGGACCCGGCCAGTCAGCGCCTCACCTGGTATAAGCCTCCACTTACTGTCCTGGTGATCAAGAAGGTCAGCGATGCCTCGGTGCTGGCCCCATTCGTCCAACTGGTGGACTGGCTGCTCCAGGAAAAAAACATGGTGGTGTGGGTGGAGTCGGCGGTGCTAGAGGATGCACTCCTCAACGAAGATTTGCGCTTCAAGGCCATCCGGGATAAGCTGGTTACCTTCAAGTGAGTTTTAGTTACCAAAAAAGTAAAGAAAATATGTAATTCTTGGTTCTCCAATCCCTCAGAGATGGCCGCGATGACCTGACCGATCGCATAGACTTCATTGTCTGCCTGGGTGGCGATGGCACTCTGCTGTATGCCTCCCTGCTCTTCCAGCAATCGGTGCCCCCGGTGATGGCCTTCCATCTGGGTTCCCTGGGCTTCCTCACGCCCTTCCGATTCGACAACTTCCAGGAGCAGCTCACCAGCGTCCTCGAGGGACATGCTGCCCTTACCCTGCGCAGTCGTTTGCGCTGTGTGATGCATCGCAAGGGCGAAAGGAAGCACGAGGCCAAGACCCAGGAGGTGGACCCAGATGGAGATGCACGACCTGCGTCCAACAGCATCCTGGTGCTAAACGAGGTGGTCATCGATCGGGGTCCCTCGCCGTATCTAAGCAATATTGACTTGTTCCTCGATGGCAAGTACATCACCTCGGTGCAGGGCGATGGCCTGATTGTGTCGACGCCCACGGGCAGCACGGCCTATGCGGCAGCAGCTGGTGCCTCCATGATCCATCCCTCCGTGCCGGCCATTATGGTGACGCCCATTTGTCCGCATTCCCTGAGCTTCCGGCCCATCGTGGTGCCAGCAGGAGTGGAACTGAAGGTACTAGCGGTACAAGCTGTTCTTCTCTTAGCACCTGCTTATATATGCTTCTCTTTTTCAGATCTCTGTTTCCCCCGAGAGCCGCAACACCTCGTGGGTCAGCTTCGATGGACGCAATCGGCAGGAGCTCTTCCACGGCGACAGCCTCCGGGTGACCACCTCCATCTACCCCGTGCCCTGCATCTGTGCCCAGGACCAGATATCCGATTGGTTCGCCTCCCTCGCCGACGGCCTGCACTGGAATGTGCGCAAGCGGCAGAAGTGCCTGGACGAGCTGTCGGACCTCACGGCATCCGGTTCGGAGGACACGCTGGACGAGATCGAGAATATGAAATTGTATGATGTTTAGTAGTGCGTAAGTCTCGGTTGGTAAGCGTAATCGTAGCTTAGCGTAGGGCTTTTAGTGCTTAGTCTTTTTTGCCTTTGTAAGCGCCCTGTCTGTCTGCGAAAAGTCTTTTTATCTAGTTTGTAAAAGAACTCGAATAGTTGCCAAGTTATTAAGCAAAAAGTAAAGAATAAAACAATATTTATTAAAATATACTGAAATATTGTAAATTTAATCTAGAAATAAAGCGTATCTTGCATATTTTGGCATAAATGCTTCAGGTATATAAGCACATCTTGCCAATCGGAAGCCGCACATAGAAGTACTTGAAGCTTTGCTATAATATGTGAATGTTACTTACAATTTCAATGAATTGGCACTTTGCCATATAATTTAAAACTTATTTCCTACAATCTTTAAGAACCTAAAACCATATTTTAAGATTATAAATAAATCAAACACGTAAAGTTCTGGCACAGAATTCCCTCTAATTAAATTGTTTTAAACATTCTTTAAACCATTCTTAGAACCCATTTGGGTTAAGCACACTTTTGCCAAGTAGTTTTTTAAGACACTTTCAAGTTCTTCTGTAGATTAGTGCTGCTTGCTGCAAACTGATTGAATATTTGTGTGCTTAGAGAACATTGCCTTGTATATTTCGCATAAACACACCTTGCAATTTAGATTATAGACTGTAAGTGTTTCGTATTTAGACTGGTTTTGAAGGAGCCCCTCCTCCGGCTCCTCCGCCTCCCGTGGCCACTTGTTGTTGCATGTTGCTCACCTCGCGGCTGCCTTTGCTGTTGCCACGCACTTGGGCCTGTCAAAAAATATTAGTTTGCATCGATTTGGGTGCGAATCGAAAGTGGAGCTAAGGCTGTAGCTGGAGCTGGAGCTGTTGCTGAGTCTGAGGCTTCACGACGCGCCCTCAGGCGTACAAGCCGTGTTCATTACACGGCAAAGATCTTGTGTTGCTTGTGCTGCCATTGTTCGTTAGCTCCGATCGTGTTTGCTGCCAAGTGCGAGTGTTTTTGCCTTTTTTGCCAGCCAAATTCAAGGTGTGCGCGGTGTGTTTTTTGCGTTGCGTTGTGTGTTTGCTATGCGAGTGTGCGAGCTACAGGTGTGTGCGGTGCGGTGCGTGCCGATCTGGTCGTGTGAAATGCATAAAGCTCCGTAGAGTAGTCGACGGCTATCGTTGCCAGCGTTCGGTTGTGATTTTAATTGCAGTGGGAACTTGAGTCCAGAAATGAATCCAGAAGATATGCAACGGGCGCAGCAGATCGTCGACGATGATGCCGCCTCGACGCCCGGCAGTTCGCCAGCGCCGCTGAGGAAAGCCCTGCCCATCAGTTTGCTGGAAAAGCGTACTCAGTTTCGGTAAGAGCACTTGGAAGTATGTCCTTGAACTTGGCTATTTTTCAAGTTCAATAAGATCGCAGGGTTCTGGATTTTAGTATAGCATTAAGAGGTTTCTACGTTACTTTTAAATAATTTGGAAGGGGGGAAGCATTGACACTCATCGTTTTTTAACGTTGAAGCACTTTAGAGCTTGTTAAAGTTAAAAAAGCCACGAGCAGCCATTTAATTTTCGCGCCCTGCCAAATCAGTGTGACCGTAAATCTCGAATATATAAATACCCATACCAAATGCTAGGATAGTAAACTTACTAAAACGCGCAAGTCGGCCACACTGACGTGTAATGGTGCAGGAAAAAAACAAATAAAATGGACCTATTGGAACTCGCGTTCTTCAAATCGCAAATTAGCAGCTAGTCCGCGCTTGTGTGAATCCGGGCAGTTGGCCAGCGTGTGAGGCAGGTGCATCGCGTTTGTGGGTCAAATCTAGGCCAAAACCACTCAAACACACACACGCTGACAGGTGCGCAGGTGACACACACACACTCGAAGTGACCACTATGACGTCCGCGTACAATAACATTCTGACCACCACCCCCTCGCCCGCTCAATCGGTTCCAAAGGCCAGCGGCTCGTCCTCCGCGGCCACCTCGTCCTCCGGCTGCTTGTCCAATGGATCCTACTACGACGACCATGACAATCAGCTGCTCCACGTAAACAGCGGGCGGCAAAGCAGCGCAGCAGCATCCTCGGCCCCAGGTCCTGGAATAAATAACGGGACCGCTGGGAATGACATGGAAATGCGTTGGTGGTGGTAAGTGGATAGGCACAGTGGGGTCGACAAAGAGTCTTTGATTTCCGCTAAGCAGGCTCTTTAAGTTAATCAGCTAATTTAGATTATCTTAATCGGATTTTTAATTTGAAAAATTTTCCATTAAAAAGTTTAAGTTGCTGAATATTTCGAATATTTCTCTGATCCTTTTAATAAATGTATAATAATAATTTAACCTTTAGCGCCCTCCAAAATATAATTTCACTTAAAGTGAAAAACAGAACTCATTTAACTTTATTTTTATTGTGATGAATTTTAGTTAATACTATTTTGTTTCGCAATAAACCTTTGGAAAGGTTAAGTGACTTGAAAAACAGATGCTTTTTATGTATGCATTATTTTGTATTTTTTTTATATTATATATTTAACATCAGTTATTTAATTTAATATCTACATTTGTGCCTATTACTGTTGTGCAAAACAATAAACGAAATGTATCCCATTATCATTTCGCTGGCAATCAATTAGAGCTGGCCGGAAAATGCTTCTCTTCACTTCTCTTTTCACTTAAGTGGCCTGCACACATGTGTTGAGTACCGTTTGTTGTTTTCTGTCAAAATTAAACCTCTGTTAACACGTGTGAGAAATGTGTATCAAAGTGGAGGCAAAGATAATCGATTTTGTTTAGCAAATGGTGTTCACTATGGGAAATTCATTCATTAAATATTTGTGTTTACGTACCATATTTTATAAGCCGCTGTTAAGCTCTCACAAACTGACTGTTATGGCTCTGTTAATTGATTTATAGGTTTCAGCGCTTGGCTTGAGTCCATAAATCAATAATCTCTTTGTTGAAATTAATATCGGCAATTAAGCAGTTACAGGCTGCTTATTACATCGTTTATATAACAGTGAGTGTGCAGAGAACCACCTGTTGATAACAGCCGCTCTCCCTAACTCTCTCTCTCTCTTTATGCGATCGCGACGCGTGGCTTCGCTCAGCTGTTTACGATCAGTGATGACCGGCAAAAATCCGCCATAACTAGCGGTAAATAGCCAAATGACAGCCGTTTATTGTTTACAGTCGCTTGCCGCTTGCATACTTTTATTTTTGAATCGGAATCGCACACAAATCGTCAAATTTAATCACCTTTCTGGCGTCTCAGCTCAGTTATCGCATGATCCCCGGACAGCACGGTCGTGTTCGCGCTCTCTCCCCCCTTTTACACCATCCCGTTTCCATCGTCGATCGCCGAGCGGTCTCGTTTTGTTTCGATTCGATTCGGTCGTTTACCTGCCGCCGATCACCGATCGCTGGTCAGTTTATATTTAAAGTTAAAGCCGCTGGCTGGTGTTACAGTTACTGTCTCTCTGGTGTTGTTGTTGCTTCTGGAGCTGGAAGTTTCGCCTTGGCTCGCGTTTTGTGCTAAAAAGAAAACAAAACCGATTATATAACGTGTAATTAGAGTACTTTGTTGCCTGTGCAACGGGCTACTGGTGCTTGGAGCTTGGCGCTTTTCCAACACAGACATGACTTGGCATTTCTGGGGTCTGGGCCCCCAGCCCACTTTCGATTTCCTTCAATGGTCACTCCATCTAGCCATCTACCTAGCTATCAATACGTCAATCGCCTGCCGTCTCAAGCACTTGCACTAAATCGTGGAATTACAGTCTAGGTTGTTTAAGTGGAACTAAACTATGTTTGGTATTTCTTTGACTCCCACTTATTGCAGTCTTAAGATCTTAATTTCAATCGATAAATATGTATTAGATATTTTCTATAATTCCTTAACCTTTGTTTTCTATGACTCACTAAAAAACCCATAATTGGACCGCCAAAAAAGAACTCCAAAGAGGTTAATTAATATAGTAAACTTGTGTGAGTATTTACACAAAAAATAAACACATATTCGAAACGAAAAACTATTGTTTGTGATAGGTAAACACAGTAGTTGTACCTATTTATATCGTTTCTAATTTTAAATTAAATAATTCAATCTAGACTTTACATTTTAATAATCTTTCCAACTTAGTTTAACTTTATATGGACCTGGAAGATATTCTGTACTTTCTAGACCTGAAAAACATCGATCCTACTTGATTTTAAATCGATGGTTGCATACACAAGCATCGATGTCTTCGCTTCTTTTCTTTGACGTATCGTGCAACATCGTTTTAAAAGCAACTTTGTTTCAGAAATATTTATTTATTGTGACTATCTCTTTTTTTAATATATACAACAAATGATTTATAGTTTAACGTCATAGATATTTAATCTTATCAATATATAGACAGATAGGAAGCAGATAATATATATTGTAATTAAAAAACAAACATGTAGTTATACCTTTATATTACCAGACCTCTACGAATAACAAGTATTTAATGACATTTGGAGGTTGGACCTCTATAAGTACATACGACTGTAATAACTTGCAACCTTAGTACCTTTTGAACTGTTGACGAAAGGCGTCATTTGAATTATGGTATATTATATCACTGCCAACGCTCGCCAACGGCATGCAGGCACGTTGCGGCCAGGCGGTTCCACCGATCCGTGGGTTAAGCCTCGGATCCGATCCATCCAATGATAATCACTAGACTTAGTCGCTGGCACTGCGCATTTTGCTGCGCGTTTCGTCCGTTAATTGATTAATTCATTTGTGGCCGCTGTCGCTTATTTATTTCATGAGTCTTTGTGCCCATAAGTCATTTAAAATTCGCTTTATGCCCTCGTCTATTGTCATAGTCCGATTGCTACGGATGTAACTAGCGATTCCCGAAGGGGGGTGCCGCTGATGGGGCCTGTGTCTTCCTTTGTTTATTTTACAGAACATTTCCAATGACTTGTACTTACTTGTTGCTTCCTGATGTCGGTAAAAATAGAAGACAGAGCAGACTGTGGATCACGCGATCGGTGGAGAGTATAGATATTTTTATTGTTATTATTATTGTATTCTTGTTACGCAATACATTTAATTGAAATTCCAATTAGAAGCGATGTAGTCGGGGTAATGAATGATAAATTGCATTATAATCTAGTGGAAGTGGCTTTGTAAATTTATAAATAGCTGTAGAGCACTCCAAGCACTCTCCTTGAAAAGGGGATTAGTCTTATCAGGTTATGTGTTTGTGCTAATATACAAATGCAGTAATAATTATAAATTAATGTGAGAGATTTCGAGTGTAATGAGATTATATTAATATTTTTTTTTGCTTTATATTCCTAGTTCGACTTAAAGAGTCTTAAAGTTTCTAAGTTAAACAGTTAAACTTCTGGTAATAGGATTTATACATAAATATTACTTTATACTTCAGACTTTTCTAAGTCAAAATTTCGGAACAGAACTCTTCTTCTTTTCACTTCCTCTTTCTGTTAAGTTCCTCCCTCTTATCTTCCACTCAATGGAATCCAAGCTTCCAAGCGACCTCTGTTAATGAACTGTTAATGAGGCACTCTCGGAAAGAAACCGAAAACGATCGAGATTTTCAAGCTCATTGCGCACACAGGTCACGATTTCTAGATTAATGCCTGGCGATACTGTTATGCTCAGCTGCCTTTAAAAAATAATAATAATAAAGAGCTGCAGAGCGACTGCTTAATTGTGGTCTAAGTGGATGGACGCTTTTGGATTTTTCGTTTTTGGCTTATTAAAAGGTTGTTGACCAAAGCACCGAGCCGCAAAGACAAAGAGATCAAGAAAAAATTTTATTTAATTGTATTTCTCATTATAAAGTTAACTGTGTTTAGTACATCCGAGCCTGGTTTCGTGCCAATGGTTTTTTCTTCTTTTTTTTTTTGCCAATTGATTTATACTTGACATCGTTACGGGGCTCTGGCAGGCGATAAAAGTTGGCCAAGTCCGTCGACGGAAGCTGGCCAATGACGCATATTAAGCCTTGTCCCGCACCTTTCTTCCCCGCTTTTATTTTGATTTTTTTGCGATGGCTCTTGCGTCAAAGCCGGAACTACGCTCCGGTCCGTTAGGTTGGCCAGAAAAAAAAGCAGCCAAAACAAACTATTTGATTGCTAATAACAAATTTATTTTTGCACAAATTTCAAAAGAAACAAAAACCGGTTGCTGGCCGGGCTATAAGAAAACCCAACTCTGACCGTTTTTGTTTATCAACTTTTACCACGCGCCAAAGCTGTTACCTTTTTATATCCCACAAAAAAAAAATACAACTAATGTACGCCATTCTTTCGTCCCCCATTTTTGGGTAACCAAAACTTGGTTAACTTGGTTAACACCTCTGCCAAAGGGGAGCAAGGTTAATGTTATTTACATTCCGTGCGATTCAGGGCCGCTTCAAGGGTGGGGTCTCACGAGTCCCAAAGAAATGCCAAGCTAATTTCCCAACCCAATTTCAGTGGACTAAAATGTTTTAAAAACATTGTACGAATCTCCTGTGTGTGTTGTGTGTGTTCAGTGATATTTAGTGACAAAAAAGACTTAAGAATGACGTGTCTGTCAGACATTGATCTGGCCACCCTCCACCAGCACCGTCTGGAGGAGCGCTTCAGCTACAAGTTGGCCTGGAGCGGCACGGGTCACCATCAGACCCAGTACAATGATCTCCTGGTGCGCCACAATGCCTCACTGAAGCTCCAGAGGATCACTCAGAACAAGGCCAATGTGGCTAGTACCAAGGCCAGGGATCAGGTTGCGACCAGCGAGAACTTGGTCAGCACTACGGAGAGCCAGCAGGCCAAGTCTGAGGAGGAAACGGATGACGGCTACTTTGATTCCTCGACGCGGCGTAGACGTAGCGGAACCTGGCCGTAAGTAATCCGAACTAAACAAAACCGACTTGCAGCAATCCGAACCAGAGCTATATAAATCCCTGATAAGCTGAATAAACAATATAAAGAACACTGGGGAAAAATTTGGGGAATATTTGGTGAAAAATCTAGAATTTAGAGGTGATTTATAGGGTTTGTTAGCCAGTATATCTTTAAATATTTAAATACTATGATATAATTGACTCTAAATAATAATTTTATTTTAAATCCTGAAGAATAGTTCTTATAAAATTAAGGAAATATGTGTTTCATTAAGTTTTCTTTACAAAAAATACTCTTTTTAGGCCTTAAATATTATTTTAGTGAATAAAACATAACACAGAGCCAAGGCTTTATTTATTTAATGATGATCTAAATACCCCTCGTAAATAATACATGTAAGTAATTGATTTTGGGCCCAACTATTTGCCTAAGGGCGGCGGTTATCTCAAAGTTATCAGCTCGCTCGCTGAACATTTGTACTCGGCATGCTCCATTGATAAGGAGTGGTGTCTGTATAATCAAGTGTTTACCTTGTCACCGCGGCTTATCGGGGGTGTGGGAAGTGTGTGGTGTGCATTTAGGCGCACTCTGTTTACCCAGATCAAATCGGCTAATTATATATACACCGAACTTAGTATCAATTTCACAACTGCTTTTCACCTATCAGCATGATGGAGCAAAGCGTTTTTTTATTTATCAATAAACGTGGCTTTTGTGGCCTGTACTTAGATTTAATAAACAAAGTTTTCCAAAGTCCTTGACCTTTCTGCATAGTTCAGTTCGTTTGTGTGGCGTGTTGTCTTATTCATTTTTCATTTTTTGGCCACTTAAAAACGAGTTTGTTAACACCTCGCTTAGTGGCACTACGACGGCGGCGCCGTATGTTAATTTATGGCTATCCGAGATGTCTGTAGGTTTTTTCTTCTCCAGCTACTATTTTTTTACGGTTTGTTTGGAACTCGAGAACTTGAGACGCCAGTGGGGTCTGTGTGTTTGGAATCGGTGCCAGTTTGTGCTTGGCGCCAGTCATAAACCAAAGGCAACAGGTAGATATATATTTAGATATGTATGGTATGTTCGAGTATCTTGAAATATATTTCGATTCGGAACGAAAGCGGATTGACAGACGCTTGCTCGTGACCGATTTGGCATGCCGAAATCCAAAGGTGTCCAGGTCAGCCGGCTTGAAACCGCATCTGCATGGAAAGTCTGGGCGTCGAATCGATTATATAGTGGGCCCCCTTCATTAAAGCCCGCGGGAAATTGAAAATGATTGGGACTTTGGGCTTACAGAAAGTCAATTAATTAACGAATTTTAAAGCCCCGTCATGCTGACGCTTCGTGCATATCTATCTGCGGTATTTAGTTAGTGGCTACTTAAGTACCCACGTACCCTCGTCGAGCTTCCAGTTCAGTTGGTTCCCGGTTAGCGATCGAGGAAGTGTGCTGGGTTAGCGGGAGCTCACTGTGAACAATGACGAGTAAGTGAATGAATGAATCTGAATTTCCTTGGAAGTCATTATCATTATTGTATCGAATCAGTGGCGCAACGAGATCATGACCATCGGTTGTCAACACATCTTCCTGCAATGCATCAGATCAGAACAGATGCGTCATCCGTCGCCTGTATGTAGTTCCCTTTCGGCCAAGTGCTCCTTTCGACCAGGTTTTTTGTCTTTTCGTGAGTCAGTGCCAGTGAGTACGATGGGAATTGTGCCGTTGAAAGTGATTAACAATGTTTAAGATGGTGGAGATACGGAAACACATTAAGAAAAGCTAACCTAAAGGCTAATAAATTGTAATTTTTATCAAAATATGATGAGTATATTCATAAAATGTGTGTTACACCAAGTGACAATCAAATAAGGATTTTTAGGGGGAAACAGATAGAATATACCTATAGGTATAACTATAGTTATTTATTAAAAACTGAAAAGGGGTTTAACTGGGGATTAATATCCTTTAGAATATATATTTTAGTAATTTTAATTGGAATTTAATTGGAATGAATATAAATATTAAGAAAATACAAGGATAATTTTTATAGTAAATATTAATATTAAATATTAAAGAAATAAGGGAAACATTTTTTATATCGGAGGACCAACTGCGCCTTGGAAACATTTTTTTTTATTTTGTTTAATGATAAAATGTTAAAATGGTAAGTGAGATAATGAATGAGTTAATAGTTTTTTTTTCCACAAAGACAAAATATATGGATATATAAAATAAACATATATACATACAAATGTATCTACTTTTTTTAAGTCGCAGGAATTTGTCTTAAATAATAATACTTTATTAAAATATTAAAATTTTACATTTATCCCACTGTGCTGCTTCTACGAGGCCCATTGTTCTGTAGTCTGGTGCAGCATAGTCTAACTTATGGCTCATTAAGCTCTTCTATATGCTCTCTTCTTCGTTCTTCACTCTGTGCTTCTCACCCCTGCTCCTCTCTGTCTTCTTATCGCGCTCTCTTTATTGCCTCTTTGTACCTCTTTGTGCTGAGTCATCTCGCATTAGCACATCAATCAAAGCCGTTAGCCAGCGATGCTCGGCACCCCCGCACTCGAACCCACACTGGCACACGCACTCGCTCTCGCAGCACCAGACAGCTCTCTTCCGGCTCTCTTGGCCAGGCAGGCGCTCTTCCTCGCCGCCTCCCCCCGGACACCCTCGCGCTGCCATTCGGCGAGTTAGCATGTGCAATTCCTGTTTGTTTGGACCTGAGATTCAACAAGTTTATTTGCGCTGCGGCCACCTCCGACGCCGCTGCCGCCTCTGTCGTGTTGTTGTAATGAAAACAAAAATATAAATACGTTATATACCTTTATTTTGTGTTTTCGATTCGACCAAATTGGCCTGTCAGTGATTTTGTAACCTTCGAACGAGCAGCAGCCGCGCTCGCAGCGAAAAATTCCAACACGTTTTCGATTTCTGTGGCCAAGTGGTGCTAGGAAAAGCCACAAGAGAACAAAAAGCTTAATAAAAAGGGCGTGACCATTGAAGTTTTCTTTTAAACGGGAAATATTTATGTTTTAAACTCCAAAAAGGAGCAAAAGGATGCAGCATCCCAAGTTGAAGCTGGCAACGGCCTTGCAGCGCCAAATCTCCGAGGTTGAGGTGGAGCAACAGGTGACCCAGGTGGCGCCCGATCCGCGTATTTTGAGGTCTATATTTAGTAGTAAAAATTAATTAATTATCTTTATCTGTCTCCAAAACCATTTAATTAAAATATATAATACAATCTTTCCTTGATTCTTTTCAGGCGCACCCGAAGTCTGAATGCTCCGTCGCCCTTCCAGCAATTCGGACCATGTGGACGCATTATGAAAAACTCCGCCATGGTGATGCAGATTCAGGATCCGGCCAGTCAGCGCTTGACTTGGTACAAGTCACCGTTAACCGTTTTGGTGATCAAGAAGAAGGACTCGCAGGTTTTGCTGCCATTCGTCCAGCTCGTGGAGTGGCTGGTGCAGGAGAAACGCATGGTCGTGTGGGTGGAGTCTGCCGTGCTCGAGGACAAGCTGCTGCGGGACGACTTCCAGCTAGAGGCGGAGAGCACCAAGTTCCGGCAAGTGCATGGGGATTACGCAGGAGTGAGGGCGCGATTCCTGGCGCTGCGCGAAAAGCTGGTGACCTTCAAGTGAGTGTGATCCTAGGAAGCTATCTTCCTATATTTTCCTAACATATTTTATTTTATTTATTCCCTCAGAGATGGCCGCGATGACCTGACCGATCGCATTGACTTCATCGTCTGCCTGGGCGGCGATGGCACTCTGCTGTATGCCTCCCAGCTGTTCCAGCAGTCGGTGCCCCCAGTGATGGCCTTTTACCTGGGCTCCCTTGGCTTTCTCACGCCCTTCCAGTGCGACAATTTCCAGGAGCAGGTAACCAATGTCCTGGAGGGACATGCTGCCCTTACCCTGCGCAGTCGCCTGCGTTGCGTGATGCATCGCAAGGGCGAGCGTCGCAAGGAGTCTCTGCTGGCCTCGGCCAGTGGCAGTAATTTGCTCAAGCCGAATCTGCACAGGCAACTCAATCACATGGAGCTCAGCAATGGATCACCCAGTTGGTCCGCCAAGTGCAACAATAACAACACGCCGGACAACAGCATTCTGGTGCTGAACGAGGTGGTGATCAATCGGGGACCCTCGCCGTATCTGAGCAACATCGACATCTTCTTGGACGGCAAGTACATTACCTCGGTGCAGGGCGATGGCCTGATTGTGTCGACGCCCACGGGGAGCACGGCCTATGCGGCAGCAGCTGGTGCCTCGATGATCCATCCCTCCGTGCCGGCCATTCTAGTGACGCCCATCTGCCCGCACTCGCTGAGCTTCAGGCCCATAGTGGTGCCCGCTGGAGTGGAGTTAAAGGTGAGTGGAGGTCTTAACTTGAAGATTTTTGCTTTTAAATTGAGTTAATCTTTATGACTCAACCTAATTGATGGGCTGAAAGTCGTGATTTATGCTTTAGCAAACAAAACTCATAAATAACTTCCCTTTCTCCCCTTTACAGATATCGATTTCACCTGATAGCCGCAACACCTCACGCGTCTCCTTCGACGGACGCAACGACCAGGAGCTGAATCACGGGGACAGCCTGAAAGTGACCACGTCCATCTATCCCGTGCCCAGCATTTGCTCACAGGATCAAATCTCCGATTGGTTCGACTCCCTCGCCGAGGGCCTGCACTGGAACGTACGCAAGCGCCAGAAGTGCCTCGACGAGCTCTCAGACCTGACCACCTCCGGCTCGGAGGACAGGCTCGACGAGTTCGACAATCTAAAGATCGAAGCGTAGTAGACCACCCCGTGTACCAACCCCAACTGACCCCCGGATTCGCAGTTTGTTAGCGTGGCCAATTAGCCTAGTTAGTAGTCCTAGTTCATAGGGTTTGCTTGTGTGCAATTTTTATAGGGCCTAGCAATGTAGTGAGAATACTCTGTTGTACAATATACACATCATAAATCGATAAATCGCTTGGTTGAGTTACAATGTTAAATGTTTGTTTAAGCTAGACAAATTCCGTTGTTGCTTAAGAACAAAACCTGCTTAGGCCTAGCTCTTAAGTTTCTATTATTGTGTAATATCTACTACGATTAATTGCGTCGAGTGGGCTAAGTACTTAAGCCGTCTCGCGTTATCTGTACAATTCGATGGAGGTAATAAAAACTGTATTATTTACTTAAAGCGCCACAAAATCCATTCTGTTTGTATTTCTACGAAGCAACAGGCTAATAAAAATGCAATTAACTGGATGGGTAAGGAGGAATGGAAGCAATCCGCAAGGACACTTAACCGGAAAAGGCTCTTAAAAGGCGGAGAATTAATGGCAGTGCTAAGCCGGGCAATTGGTCAATGTCGAAATGTACAGGAAACTGACTGCCGCCACGATGGATGTTGCGAAATAGAGGGCCTCCAATTAATCATAAAATGATTTTTCTTTCAGGATTTTAACGCTAATTCGTGTGAAGGTTGGCTTAAAGTCAAATTAATCTGTAAAGTGGTTTTAATATTTGGTTACGAGGCCTGAAAGTATGCTTTTCTTCTTAGTAAGATATGAATGATTATTATATTTAGGTTTCCCCGACAATTGTCCAAGTGTAAAAGCCGCACCATAAATCAAAAGCATAAAATAAAAGCTGGCAATAAATGTGACTAGAAGTGTTCTATGCCACCACCACCGCCGCTACACCTTACACCACACCCCTTCCAATTGCCAGCAGTGTGTGTACGTGCGAAGTGCGTTTATTATCAATTTTCACGCTTTTCCAGCGCTGGTTTCCCCCGCCCTCCAAGAGCGAGCAACAAGTGAGGAGCCGAGCCTTGCCGCAGCTTCCTTTCGCTTCGGTCTTTCCCTCTGACTGGCGGATAAAAGCGTTGCGTATTATCCGAGCCATCCTATTGGTTGTGCCTGGACACGCCTCTTTTTCGGACACTGCGCAGGACGAGACTGAGGCCGAGCTCGAGTCCGAGTCCGAGTCCTTCGGTCCGTTTATATGTGTAATGTGTGGAGTGTGCGGCTGCCAAGTGAAATAAATGGTTGAAAGCCCATTAAATTAATTTTTCTTTTATTCGTAATCCTTAGCATATGCCTTGCTCTATATTCTGGCTTTATCTCGATGAATTTGGGTTAGGAATATGTTTAGGTTTAAGTAATATATGCAAAAGTAAGAGTAGGCTAAGTTTAAGGTAATGGGTGGAGCCAGTAACTTTATTTGTTTAGGAAGTATATTTGGAGCTGTTCCTTATACTATCCTAGAAAGAGCAGCTTTGAACAATATTTCTATTTTTGAATTCCGTTATATTACATGTATTTTTACTGGATTAAAATCAATTTTAACTTTCTTACACCTTTAGAAACTTAACAGCTTAAACATCCTTGATATTCGACCATAATTTTCACAGAAATATGTTCCTTACTTAACAAGAATCTAAATATAACAGAATTGGGAATAAAATAATGAGATTATAACTTAATTTTTAAACTCCAGATTCTGTTTCTCCACTTACCACAAAATCCCTTTAAGGAATCCCTCAAGCAATGACTTTCACTTGGCAAACGATAAAAGCCCTCCCACGGCATTGTCGAAGCCTTTTCATTTCGCAGCAATATAAAAACGCCATAATAAATTCCAAATATTTGTGGAATTTCTTAATGAAGTCGCCTGGCCCGTTCTTTGGCTAAGACAAATGCCAAAGGGAAAAGGCGAACACAACTATGTTAGGTCGGAGAAGGAGCTTTGAGCTGCGAACTGAGAAGATGATGTGGCACGTGTTGATATTTCAATTGAATGCCACCAAATATGCGACACCAGCCCAACCCCAACTCTCCTCGGATCATCCCCAGGCCTTTGGGGGAAAATATTCCCACCACACGGGTGACATTTGAACTTTTACTGGGGGATGCTTGCCCTCGTACTTCTCTCACATTTAAATAGATTTCGCAAATGGTAATGACAGCTACCAGGATCGAGCATTGTGTGTAGCATTTCAAACAAAAGGAAATTAAACATTTGCGGCCGAGTGAGTTTTCCGGTTTCCTTTTTTTCCTGTCTCGATTGTGATAAAACTTGACCACAGAGATTCTGGCCAGAGTTTCTTGTTGGAGTGACCCGCATCAGTCCTGGAGCGCTAAGCCGACCACATTTGTCATCGATTTAACCCCCAGCATATGAAGTTAAGCCGTCATATGTGGCAAATTCAATTTGTCAGGCCCAAACATAACCCAAGGAACAGGACTCGCTCTCGAGCCTTTTTAGCAACCAGCTACTGCCCCTTTTAAGCCTGACGCGTGAGTGCCCTGTCCCAAAAGCATTTCTGCATTTATTGTATTATTTAATGCCATCAGTCCTGGCCGATTTCTAGTCCATTAACTTTGAAGTTATTTTGGCGTCGCCACTTTAACACTTGAATGGAACTCTCCACCTTTTATTTTTTTATTTCTCTATGGCTCCATTGTAGTTCCTGCCTGTGATGCTATTTTATCCTGATTTTCCTTGGAAGAACTTCACATATAGAGATGTTTGAAATCGATTTGTAAGTGGCACGGTTTTGTATTGGTTTTGTGCTTTTTTTAAAGAAAAATTCCTTACTTTGAGTAAATTAAAGAATAAATACAAACAACTTCATACCCTTTGTGATTTTTATTTAGATAATACACCAGAGATTGTTTGATTAAATTAAATTAGTACTTAAAGTATTCATTTAAACCAGCTTCAAGATGTGTTTCTTGTAATATCAAGGCCCTGCCTCCCTCCATTAATGCCTGTTTACGTTTTTATATCCATTATCCACTCTTCAGATTCTGTTTCGCTTTAATATCTTTACTTCTTTATGCAAATTTCAGGGCACTAAACGTGATCGCAAAGCTACACAATCATCGTGGAGGCTTATAAATATTTCTGGCTTGGGTCTGCGACTCTCCTCTGTTCCAATCTTCGATTCAGTCGCGTGTCGTTTTCCAATCGCTTCGGTTCTCATCGTACAAGTCCCCGTATCTGTATCTGTATCTGTCCGAGCTCCTCATCCGGTTAGCTGCATAAATTTACAACGGATTAATTGTAAGAGCTGCCCATGTGTAAGTGGAGTTCACCTTGGAACGCGCCATCAGGTGGTTTCAATATCGGCAGCTTGCCGGCATCGAATTTTCACCGGAAATTGGCCAAATCAGTGCAACAACACGGTTATCTCTCATTTCGCCCGAGGGCAATGTCCTGGGGGGACCTGCAGCACACCTGTTACACCTTTGCCTAACAAGTGAGCGCAAATTGTGACCTCGTTATGCTGCAGAACGTATGATTTACACACGTCAAGGAATAAGTTGGGGTCTCAAAAGTGACTTGAAGATGTTAATCTGAAATGGGAGTACTTGGTTGAGTTACGGGATATCACGGAAAGGGTAGAAAATATTAACAAAAGGAGCTTTACTTTAGCTGAAGTTTTCTTAGCATAAATGGTTTATATTACGTAAAGTTTTCTAGTATTTTTCATAAGCTTGTTTTTGTTTTGGGCATTTTTAAATTGGCTAAGCCTATAAATAAATTGGTGTTAATTTTTTCAAAGAGAGCTCTACCGAAACCAGTTTGTAAGTTAAATTATCAATTTCTGAAAAGAGGTTTTGTTTATTAAGTGGGTTTTGTGAACCAAATGTTAAGTATTTACTTGTAGAATTTATTTTGGTTTATTTTTCATTAATCTTTTTAATAAAATTTGGTTATTGTTCCTTGTGAAAAATAATTATTTAGATTTAAGTTATTAAATAATTCTCTAACCCAAAAAACATGGGTTTCACACATATAACAATAATAATTGACATTTATTTATGAAATTGTTTAATATATTTATTATATATAATTATCTTTAAACATAAAATTTAGACAATATTTTTATTATTATTATGAATCATTAGTTGAGGCATAATTATAGGTTCAAAACCGAAAGAACCATTTACTAGCTCTTTAAAATAAAAACCCTCGAATTTCGCTGGTCTTAAGAAAACCCTGAAAATCGACTTTCGCTAAAATCTATATGTAAAAACCACTGAAGATGTCCTTACTCCTAGACCCAGTCCCCGTTCCCGTTCCCGTTCCCCTTAGCCCCTTTGTCCCTTAAAATTGATTTGCCACTTAGGAAGCGAAACGAAAATCAATTAGGCATAATATGCGTGAGCGTGTGCGTTCGCCGAGTCGAGGGCAACCCCAAAACGCGTTGCATACTTACAGGCGAAACGCAATTGACAGTGAAAATAAAATCAAACAGCACACATACACACACTCGCGTGCATATAGAACCAAACACAATGAAGGCAATTGAGCAGAATCATTGCCGTTGGCAGTTTCCATCAATATGCCAGGGGAGGAGAGTGAGGGATGGGTAAGAGAGTGTGAAATCAGGAGAGCGGGAGAGCGAAAGAACGGGAGAGTGACAGAACGGATAACGGGAATGTACTGCAACAGGCAGACAACAAGTGGCAGCGCTGCCAGTATAGCTGCTTCTTCTACAACTTCTCCAGCTCCTCTTCCTGCTCCTGCTCCTGCTCCTGCTCCTCCTGCTGCTGCTGCTGCTGCTGGTAAAACTTGCCGCACTGTGGCTCAGGCCACATCCTGGGCGCAGTCGATGGCCGTCGACGTCGCCGGCGCCTCGTGCGCCGCTGGCCAGCGCATCGCGCCCGTTCAGTCGTTCAGTGCGAGATGAGATCTCGTGGCTGATGGACGTGCCCGTTTTCCACGCTCGCAGTGCAGCCTCAGCACCAGAAAAAACACTTGTGGCACCTTAGTTAGCATCGCTTTTTAGTTCCGCTGTTACCGTTAATCACACTCAACAATATTCCCAACAAATGTGCGCCTAAAATCGTGTCAAAATCTGCCTTGAAGTTCAAGCAGCAAGCAACGGCCAACAAATCAACAAAAAATATGTGAAAACTCGAAAGATATAAGGGTGTAAGTTACACGGTTTTTTTTTAATATCTTAATATTTCCTAAAGCTCTGTCTTAATCTTCAGTTTTTTGTGCAAGCTCTGTTTTAATTATTAAGTCGAAAGTCATCTTAATTGTTGTCACTTAACTTTCTGGATGCTGTCAAGCTTTCGGTTGTATTTTTAGTTAATTAGTTTGATTAGCTTGCAGCTCTTTATAAAGATACATATAATATATATATTATAAAGCTTAATTTTTTTGATGATTTAAATTTTTGGTGAACCTGAGTTTAGTAATTTTAAAGCTTAAATTCTTATTTATAGCCACAGTAAATATTTAGAAATGAATCTTTGGTTTTTTCCATTAAATAATATTGAAAGACTGAACTTTATTTAATGGCACCAAAAATAATTTTATTTTGGCTTTAATATTTGATTTGTGGTAGATTTTGTACAGTACATTTTTCTCGAATTAAAAGTGTACTATAACCTTTACATTAGTGCCTTTAAAACTCAACTTCACATCTTATTTAACGCCATATCGTGATAACGTTCCATAAATCATTTAATTTATTATTAAATAGCTAATAATAGCAAGATTCATCTCCCCGAATCTCCCCTTGCTTACGAACAAGCTATGAACATATATCAATCAAAAACTCAATCGAAATTTGCATTTTAAAGCGGCTACAACTGCCTGTTTATTTATACCTACATGTATTTATTTATTAATCGATTTGATTCGTGGCTGGCAGGCACACATACAAATAATATTTTTTGCTTGACATGGCAACCCCTGCTTAACATGCTGTGAAAAAATCGAAGACAAATAAAAGTATTAACAAATATTGATGTAAATACCATTTACCTTTCATTATTTGCGCTGGACAAATAGCCGCAATAGCCCATTGAGTGTGGCATATTTGGGTATTGAATAATAAATCCGTATATATTTCTTTATTCACAATATTTATCCTTCATGGGCTGCATGCTGGGAAGCTAAAGGTTTTTGCTATAACTAAAATAAATTATGATTAAAGCTATTAATCATAAGTCATAGTAAGACAAAGGAATATATACTTAAATATATTCAAACAATTCCTGTTCAGCATCTCCCACAATATCCTCCTTTTCTTGGCTCTCCTCTTGTTGGCCAACGACCTTGCCTCGAGCCAACTGAAGAGCAAACACTCCCTCGTAAGGAAAACCACTTCAGTGCCTTCACAAAACACAAAATCCACAAGTGGCCGCCACTGACAACAGAAATCGCTGGGCCACCGGAGACATAGCGAATCCGTTTCAAGCATCTTTATTTAAACGACTTCTCATTTAGCTTTCACTTTTTCCTTTTTTTGTTAATTCTCCCTTAGGAATACTCCAACAACGCACAACCTCACCCGCCAAAAATCCGGCAAACATCAACTGGAAAATTGCAATAGAACACGCCAGACACACACAATCCTCCCAATCATCCGTCCCCCGAAGCCACAACTCTGCAGAAAAAATTCCTGGAAGAAATCCCAAGGAGGAGTCGTCGTCTATAACAAAAACCTCAGGTGGGTGTTTCAGGGAAAGAAAGGAAAGAATGGGGTAAAGGAGTCTTCTACTAAATTAATATACTCGGCTGGGTATTTTTACCAAAAATATATAGAGCAATATACCAAAATGCAAATAAATAAGGCAAAGAAGGAGGTTAATATTTTCAAGAAACCTTTATTTCATTTACCTTTAGAAAAGAAAACTCTCTAATTAGTGTTTTACTTTCAAATTACTCCTAAAACCCCTTTGTTTTTCAGTTTCTTATATTAAGTTAGAGCTTGCTTACCTCTCCAGTGATCGGACTGATCTATGTTCTCCACTTAAACACGTCTCAAGAGCTCTACACTTTATAGTATTTGCGAATATGATTGCCTGGCAGTGTCGATTTGTGCTAATTAGCTTTAAGGGGGTCTCATTTACACGTTCCAGATGCAGCGGCCACCGTTTTGCAACTAAAATTGCAATTATAGATAGTAAAAAAAACTACAGAATCATCGCAAATTTGTACAGCAATTATATATGGAATATACATAAAAAAAACAAGCTTGAAGGGCTCTCAATTCCTGGTCGATTATATAGGAAAACCAGTTTATTGCCTTGTAGAAAATAAAGCCAGTTGAGGTCTCTTCAACCTGCGTGAGCCCGCCGTCTTCAATGTCAAGCTCAAGTCCAAGCTCAGGCGCAGAAGCTTCTCGTTTAAATTAATAAAAATCTGAAAAATGAGCACAATTTAAATAAAGTTGCGTGTCGATGCGATGCCTTAGAACCTGCTAAAATTTTGACCGTCGGCAGTTGAAAAATCTTAAGCAATTAACACAAAAGCCCCGCAACAAAAACAATAGTGGCGACCAGCAACAATTAAAATAAAGGCAGTAGCAGTAGCGACAGCCAGCAATCAAAAGAAATATCTGATGAGGGAACATAAATAATGAATTAAACAATCGCATTCGTCGCATCGCATCGCACATGCAGGCAACTCTATGTAATAATTTACAATGTATTTTATATACTCTACGTGGCTGGCAGGTTTAAATGCATAATTTAATTAAATAAATAAACAATTTAAAGGCTATCAAGCTGTAGCAATTATTTTAAATAGCATTTGATTATAAACTATAAGAAAGAGAAATAATTAAATTAAACAGAATCTTCAAAAAGGGCATTCCTCTATCGTGTTAATGACATTTTTTCATTTCTAATTATTAATTAATAACAAAAAAATGTATAGCAGAGCACACGCGCCACAAAAACAATTGTAATTCAATCCAAGTCATAAAAAATTTATAAACAATTCCTTTAATCGTAAAACTCAAACTTGAAAATCGAAAATCATTAGCATAATCCAGAAAAAAAGTAAACTTTTGTTCTGTTTCGATTCTCCCACGACCATAGGTCCGAAATTGCATGCCAATTGATAATAAATATTTATTAAAATGTGTTTTACACACTTTTCATTGTGCATTCTTTGGAAATGCAAAGCCAAAGCTCCGAGAATTCGCCATATACTAACTAAGCGGCGGTGTTTTAAAAAAACTTAATTCGTTTATTAAGCCTCTGGCATCACGCCAAAGTTTTTAGTTTGAGCTTAGAGCGCCGACTTGTCGGTAGAATCCGCGGAATGAACGATCCCCCCGAAGTGCTTCAGACCTGAACTCGGTGCGAAAACGAAAGTGCACTCTAGTTGGATAACCATCAGCACTTCCTGAATGCAAATAATACTGCCTTGACTTCTGATTCACTGTAACAGAGTCTCAGGCTGAGTCTGAGTCGGAGTCCCCCGGCTAATTGAGATTTCTGTGCGCGTTTCTGGCGGCTATAAGTGATCGTTAACCACATCAGTATCGGCTGTTGCACCAGAGTTCTATATAAATAGCCAAGGCCTTCGGGCAATTCAGGTTCATTAGTGCAAGTGATATTCCAGAGACAAGAAGTAACGGAGAAAATTGTGCAGCTTGAAAAGTGTTTTGTCCTTTAATTTATAAAATTTCATCAAGGGAAAGCTGCTAGGTGAGCCTATCACAGATTCGCGACATAAACAAATACTTTAAAAAAATATCAGTGTATATTATAAGTCACTTATGGGTAAATAATTGTTCTAACTACACTACAAACCAAATACAGACCTCGGTCATATAATAATTTATATGCCATATGCTAATTTAAATTAGTTACAAATTGAAAAACGAAGTCGGTTAATATTCCGGCCTTTAAGAACTCCCACTTTTGACACTAACTTATTTGTATTTAACTTAATTCTATATAGTTTCATTTTCCTGCATTACTTTCTTAAATAAACTACACTTTCTCCTGTGTAAATATATTTTTATATCAAAACTTTAACTTGTTATTTGCCCAGGTAGCATCTATATTTAGAGTTAACTAAATTCCCATTCCCATTTATCGTGTAATTAATTGTTAAACCAAAGCAGAGGCTAATTAAAGTGATACCATTTTTTTATTACTATAAGCTTTGTTTTTCCGCAACTAATTTGAGTTGATTTAATCAATTAAAATAACAAATTCGTGGCTGCTGTTTGCAACGCCCCCCAAAACGTGAGGCACTCTCACAAGTCGGACGTTTATCGCACAAAGCAACATTTGTTATTCAATGAGAACACTTTCTGTCTCCGAGGACGTCATAGGTAATCAATATTCCCGGATCTCCAGATCGGACAGCCATCATTTCTAATTTACCCGAGGCAGAGCGAAGACCTGCTCAATTGCAAGAAATATGTTGCCACTTTCGAGCGGAACTTGATTCATCTTTTTCCCTTGCAATTACGAGACCTTTTCTGCTATTAATTGTGGCCTAATTCAATTTTACAGAACGAAAACTTAAAGAAGTCAAAGAGAAGTTTCGGGTGCTGGCGCCTTTGTGCGCCTTTTCTAAGCAAATTATGCTGGGAAATTCAATTTGCGCCTGGCGTTAGGCAACGCCAAATGTTCGAATGACAAATGTTGCGCATACGCCACGTTGCCAGTGGTAAGTGTGAGTGTGAGGCAGCTGGCAATTAAATAAATATTTAAATTGTGTATGATTCAATTAGAGCCGAGTTTGCCGTGTGAAAGATACTTTTTAATTCCAAACCCCAAGACTTGTAATTTATTTTTAATTAGCGAAAATCATTGGGGCATAAAGCGAGCGTGGGATACGGAACAGGGATGGGAATGGGAGCCACAGCCCAAGCTGCTTACGCCTTGATTTGATTACATTTTTAAAAGACAATCGGCTTACGACTAATAGGAGGGAATTGGCTTTATTCCGTAGCAACCAGCGGCTAGCGACGCAATGCAATCATCGACCGATGCGGGCAATGGTGGACCAAGGAAATACACGCCAGCACAGAGCACAGCCCAGCAGCAGCAGCAGCAGTCGGAGATTAGCGAGACCACCTCCTTCACCGTAAGCGCTGGCAGCAACCAGCAGCAACAGTCACATCCCCCCGCCGGCGGCACTCCCAGCAAGAATCCCTTCAAGCAACAGTTGGAAAGCAGCCAGCAGAATGGCAACAAGGATCAGGAGTACGCGGGCATACTGGGCGTTGGGAAAGAGCCGCCGGCACCGCCACCGCCCACATACCAATCACAGACCTTTGCCGGACGCCAGCCACCGCCGCCGGCGGATCAGTACCGGCAGGAGGATCCACGCGCTGCCGGGTCCTGGTCCGCCGCCAAGTCCTGGATGGTCAGCTGGCGGGGCTCCAATCGCCTGGTCCTGGTCATCGTTGCCATAGCCCTGCTCCTCGACAACATGCTGCTGACCACAGTCGGTAAGTTCACCTAAGGCTTTTACTAGAACAGATAATATATAAATGCATTCGCATAAATCTCTTTTCCCTGGGAGCCCATTAGCATTTATCTCCGGGGTAAAGCTGGTTATCCTTGCCAGTCAATCGCCTGGAAACTGTCCATTTCCCAGGAGGTTGTGGTGTGGGAAAAGTGCGGCCATAAAATTACCACCGAGCACCACTTAAGCTAATGAACGTTTTCCTGTCAATGCGGCTTGTCAGCAACTCTCAGCTCTTTGTCACTTCATCAATTTCAAGCCAGAGATTTCTGAGATATAGTGGAGTTCCCTGATCCTTACTAGCTGGAAGCTGCACCCCCCTAATTTATGTGGAAAACCCCTGCAATTAAATCTAATCGCAGGCTACAACTAATCAATGCTCAAGGGCCTCTCCGCCTGCTTAGTCATTAACAATGACCAGTGACCAATGGCCCAGACTGAGTTGGGCAGCTCCAAGTGGCGGCCGGCAGTCGACAGTCAATTAAGTAGACACGCATCGCATCGTCCAGCCGAGCTGCTGGAGAACCACATCCTGCGTTTGACACTAAAACCCACGCAGGGAGAGTCAGAGAGCGAGGTGTCTCTGGGGATGTTCGGTGGCTGTGTCCAGGCCAAGTGCTTGTGTCAAGTGTCTGGCCAAACACATGGACATTGAGTGGAAATCCTCCAGGCCGCCAGCTCTCCACTTTTCCTGACAAATACAGCCAGGCAAGGGCAAACCCAAAAAAAAATATAGAAAACGTAGAAAATAGTTCCCTTCTTTGTGATAAACGTTCATGAATTTAAATCAACAAGTTGGGGCGCAAAAACCAAAGGAAATAGCCGAACCACTCGAGCAACTTGTTGAGAGCACGGAAGTGAAAGTCAAAGGAAAAGCGGGGAAACTATTAGCTCCGTAGAAAGAAGTTCGGTTTTCTTTTCGTTTCCCTTCTGCTGACAGCAGGAATGGGGGTGGTGGCTGGGCTTTTAGCGTTTGACTCGAGGCATTTCCACTTAAGTGCTTTTCCCGTCTCGCGCGCTTCAAGGTGCTGAAGCGAAAATTGCTGCAAATACATTTGATTATTACATTTGATCTCTGACTCAGTCTCCCCTCTATACACGTATATATTCTTTCCTTCCATATCTCTCCTGCTCCCAGTGAGTCGCATAATATGCTCATAAATTAGATTTAACCGGGGAAGCCTGTGGAGATTTATATGGGTCAGGGCCTTATCCGCTTGACTCGATGCCAAATTGAATATGCAATAAGCTTTTTGTTGTTTTATTGAAGAAGATTGAATAATAGTAGCTTAAATAGGGTTCACATTGTTGCAGGGGGACACGGCCATATAAAAGGGATATTTTACACTGACATTGCTGCCTGGCTTGCGCGTATGCAAATAGGTTTTTTTTTGTGTCGAAGGAAAATCTCAGAGGGTGCTAAAAAGGGGTATTTGATGACTTAAATGTTAGTAATACTTATTCAATATATATTTTAAGGAAACTGGGGATTTTATGGCTTATTTGGGTTTGTTATTTAAACATTAACACAAAAGTATTCATGCAGGTTTTGTTACACAAAATGTTGAGTTGTTTCCTTGAGCAAGACTATGGCTGATATTTAAGTTTTAAACACATAAATGAAATTTGGATTAAATATTTAAATTCATTTTAAAAATGTATATAAAAGAGGTGTTAAAAAAAAGGTTTAATTTTTTGGGTATGAAAAGTGATTATTTTAAACAAGATAAATATTATATTTCATAAAGAAAATTTAGTGAGAAACGAAACCTGTTTAGTTAACATTTTAATTAATATTGTTTAATGAATAATAAAAATACAAAATACATGAAGTAAGCAAAAAACAAGTGAAAAAATGAATTTTGAAATGTATTTATAGTCAATAACCAATTTAAGACAGTTTTAACATAGTTTTAAACAGAAAATTATCCCAAAATGGTTTTTAAAAAGCTGATTTTATTTCACAGTTTTCTCAGAAGTAACTAAACCTCAAATAATTAATTTAAAAAAATTTTCTTCGTGAATAAAAACAAGATTAATACATTTTCATAAATAATATATCATGATTAATAATATTATGAATTTTAATTCATAAATTAAATCCTGAACTCTAAGCACAAGTATAACCTATCCTATATCTTAGCCTAAAAATGTCAAAAATTGCCTTTCAACCTTACGGACATCACAATGATTAAATATGCATAATCCTCTGGATTTTCAAGCTCTACTTTCCCATAATCCTCCGGATTCTTGGAGCTCTACCTTCCCAGCTATGGCTGATCCGAGAGAGATGCCACGTCCACGGTCTCCAGCTTCTCCAGACAAACGACAGGTGGCCTCCTCGTAGGAGTGGTGGCCAGCGAGCGGGACTTGGTTAAGCCTCCTTCCGCTGCTGAGGGCAGCAGGTGATCCAGATCTCCAGAGTTGGAGCCCATACCCTCCTTGGAGAGCGAAGCACTGCGCGAGAAGGGAAAGTAGGCATTCAGCTGACGCTCCAGCACGTCCTTGTTGATGCTCGTCTCCCAGATCTGCTTCTGGATGATGCTGCTGTAGCGGGCCTCAAAGCTCTGCTGGTGGCGCAGCAGCTCCGCCGCTCCGGCTCGCCCACCCCTGGGACGCTCCCGCTCCCGTTCCGCCGGCGTGGGCGTGGCCGGCTTGAGGGGACTGCCCACAGAGTCTTCGTCGGTGGACATGCCCAACTAATGGCCGGAAAATTAAAATGCGCCGTGGAAAAACTTTGCTCGTTACGGTCTCAAACGGAGGAAAAAACGAACTTCAGAGCTCTAAAGGAACCTGCCGCGTCCGCTGCAGAAACGCGAATAAGTCACGGCAGGCGGAGTGGCTCGTCTATAAGTCGGAGTCGGCGTCGGCCTGTTATATGTGCAATCCATATCCATCCTTCCATAATATCCACGACTGACTGCGAGTATTGTTGCGCATTTTCTTGCGAAACGAGGAAAAGTCAAACGTCAGGCGGCCCGAAAGTTTTTGCCTCTAAAACGTAATTGCTCCCCCTTTGTCTTTTGGCTTGCCTTGAAGTTGGCAAAGTTTCTCCTCTTTCCTCGCGGGTTTTCCTCTGTTAGCCACCCCCCAGACCAGAACCATTTGGGCAAAGGTCACAATCGTGTGCGGCTTTTTCGGTGTCGTTTGCTGTCATGCCAGACGCAATGACTCATTGAGCCTTTTGCCTGTTACCCACAGCTAAAAAAAAATCTGGAAAAATCGAGTGTCCCGATCATTAAATACCCGGCATATGAAAGGCACTGCTACTTTTTGGTGGCTTTGTACAGGAATCCTTTTTAGAGAGAACTTAAAAAGGATCCACAATCAAAATCACTAAAAACGGAGTGTCCCGATCATTACATACCCGGCATACATAAAGCATAGCCTACTTTTTGGCGGCCCTCTACAGGGACCTATTTGGAGAGTAACTAAAATGAGAATTGTGGTAGTAATACTCAAGATATCAATATGAAATTTGGTTTGGGGTTAGATATTACTTAAAACATCCCAAAAATATTTAATGATTCTTTATAACATTTTTCTTCAGGTGTATCTAAACCTGTATTCGTTTCCTTACCTATTTACCGCTGTTATCCGTATTGAAAACGAATCTAAGCAGCGACGCGTCAGTCATAAAATAATACGATGACAACGACAACTTTCCACATGTGGCAAAGGCGGCATAGTTTAGCTCCGGGTGTTGCTTGCATGACGCTTGATGGATATCCATGGGATTCTCCCTCGCAACGGTTGACAGTTGTTGTCCCATTACACTGATGGATATGTAATGTCCATAATTAGTTTACGACTGTTTACGTTCTGGCTGTTGTAAGACCCATAAAAGTAGTTGCCAGGGAAGAGTTAGTGATTTTTCTAGGAAAGTCACTTGAATTATAATATATTATACCCAAAGGTTCTGTTTATGGAGTTAAAGAACAAAAGAACCTCTCAGTAGGGGTTTTCCCATTGCGTTATCTTGAGGCCGCATGCTTTCCGGAAAGATCTCTCGCTCTCTCTTGCACGCTTTGCCTAC
This sequence comes from Drosophila tani, assembly GCA_008042535.1. NCBI lineage: Eukaryota > Metazoa > Arthropoda > Insecta > Diptera > Drosophilidae > Drosophila > Drosophila tani. Next base: position 148,294 of record VNJO01011739.1, on the reverse strand, counting down.
AATGTACTAGCAATAGCAATAGAGCGAGAAAGGAGCGGATCTGAATAATTATACAGGTAAAGCCGAAGGTACTAGCTCTGCTTAAAATATTACCTTACTTGGACTCACGCATTATTTTTAAGACTTTTCTAAGTATATATGTATAATTCTTAGAATAGTAATTAATGAGAACCTACCTAGTACTCGTCCAAAGAATATAATTTTCCACTTAATACCTACTATTAAAATCCGTGAAATAATTTGTTATTTACTCTTCTCCCCTTATTTTATAATAAATGTGAGTTGAAAAGCCGCAACTTGGATTCTTTTTGCATTCTGCGCAAAAATTGCCACATTCATTAAGGCAAAACTTTAACTTCAACTTTATGCCATTGTTGAACATGCAATATATCCCACAATTACATTGATTACGCTCCTTTCACTTGGGAACCACCCCAGGACCACCCCCACCAGCCCAAAAAAGAAAACAGTGAAGTCAGAACCAAAATCAAAACAAAAGAAAATGGGCGTGGCGCATGCCGCCGACTTTTCGGGGTAATCCAAAAATAAACCCACCGAAAATTCCATGCAAAAGAAACAAACAAAAGAAACTTTCAATGGCAACGGAACAAAAACGAAAATCAATAAAAACCAAGAAAAGATTGTATGGATATTAATAAGTAGTCCTTTCCGAAGCACAATAAATACTCTGATTTCTGAGAGTAAGGTGATTCCTGGAAAGTTCTTAAAGCTCTCTCGAAAAAATCATTAGAATACTCTCAGAAACAATTCCTGCTATGTAAGAAATTTCTCTTAAGGATCATAGTTTTATCTATAATGAATATATTTTGGCAGAGCATCTGAGCTTCGAGTGTTATAAATATAGTTTTCTATTTTTTTTGCTGTACTTGACTAGTTTTGTTTCCTTTATTTTTGGCATATTAATATGACAGAACACAAGTCGTTGGTCTTGAGTCTTGACTAATTTTCCCTTTCCTTATTATGTGCTTTTTGTGGCTTGGCACTTCTGTGGCCTTACAAATATAGCGCGTGCTGTCTCCCAAGGCAAGCGCGTGTGCCAAACTTGTCGCAATATTTGCATTTGCGAGGGACACTTTAGGTCGAGAATGTGAGTTAATTGGCCAAATTAAGAATGTTAGCCACGGGAATGTCAGTGAACTTTGGGGTTTTAAGGATAAGGGGGAAGTCTCTAATCTTGAACATTTTGGATAAAGTGTGATCTTTCTCATATATCAGTAAAGAATTGTACTCTAGTTCAAGGTATCATAAATCGTAGTTTATTTTTTTGTTAACAGTCTAACCTACAAGAAATGTTATTGATTCCGATCGTGTTGTAATTAAATAGATAAGACGATAAAATACATACGAATTTATACCCTTTTTTAAGTCAGGCATTTACAACGATCTCCTTGAATTTCAAAAGGACCAGCTTAGTTGATCGCATATCCCTAACTTCCCAAAAATACACTCTTAAGCTTAAAATTAATTAAAAATACAAATTTGAAAACAAAGAAATGTATTTTCCATCCAAAATTATTTCTTTACTGTCTCAATCTTTATTTATTAACTAAAACTATGAGAAAGAGGTTCAGGGATTCATTGATCTCTAAGCTAAAATTACAGCTGACACAGCTCGCTGAAACTGGTACTCAGGGCATCCTCGCTAGCGCCTCCAATCCCACTTCCCTCCGTGGAGCCCGCTCCCAGCAGTCCCTTCTTGGGCAGGCTGGGCATGAAGATGTGGAGCTGCTTCCGACTATCCGAAGCGGCGGAGGCCATTCCCCGGCTGCTGAGCGGTGGCGTGCGCGTCTCCTCCGAAAGCGGTGACCCGGTGGCTCCACTGTACAGGCGGGCCGAGGCCAGCTGACCCGCCATTCTCCGCGTGGTGCTGGCACTGTTGCTCAGGGTGCAGAGATCGATGTTCCGGGCGGGCCGGTTGAGTCTCACAGGCACCCCCTCCTTGTTGAAGATGATGGTGATGGGCTTGGAGGCGGCGGTGACCTGCTGGGCGTTAGCCTGCTGCTGCTGCTGTTGCGATGGCATCGGCTTGGCACTGGCCTTCCTAGCCAGCGATCGCTGGTGACTGGCAGCCGCTGTGGCCACGCGCTTGAGGCTCATGGCACGGTGGTGACTCCGCTGCATCCTCTGGGCGGATCTGGCCAACTGGGCACTGCTGGTCGCTGGCGGCGTGGGCACCGCTGCCTTGACTATGTCCGTGCGTCCTGCCAAGTCCAGCCAGTGGAGGACCCTCTCGGCCAGCCGCTCCTCGGGATTATTGGCGGTTGGGGTGAGGGAGCTACCCGCATCTTGCAGGGAGCTCCGCCGCGACTGATGCTCGCCCAGGTTCTGGTCCAGATGGTAGGTCCGCCCGCGGCTCAGCAGCCAGGCGCGCCTTTTGGACTGACGGCTGCTCTGACGCTGCTCTCGGTTGCCGCCTGTTGAGGGTAATGGTCCTGGTCGCCCCGTCATGGGCAGGGATTGTTGCTGTTGCAGCGTCAGCTTGGTGGCGTCCAGTAAAAGATACTCGTCCAGGTACTCGACGCTGTCTTCTGTGGAGGGCTCGAAGATCTCGCAGGATTGGGTATGCTGGTAGTTGCCTGTACAGGGAGAGTAATACTTGGATATAGTGAGGGTACGAAGAACTTAAACTTATAGAGAACAGAAAAAATAAAATATATATCATATTTATATCTCTATACCAAATTTCGTTTCAATCGAACAAGTATTAAGATCACCAGAGCTATTTTAGTTTCTCTCTTAAACACTTCCTGTTTGCAAACCCCAAAAAGTAGGCTTTGATTTATAGAAACTAAGGCATACAGATCTCTCACATAAATAATTTATACTCACCTCTCAGCCTCGTCTTCTGTCGCTTCCAGCGCTGCCTCTGTCGCGGCTCGTAGTCGAGGATGAAGTGCCGCCTCCCGATCGCCTCCTGCCACACGGAGCGCACAAACAGCGGCCTGCTGGCCGACTCCCAAATGGGTCGCATCTCCGCCTCCTCCTGCTCCTCCTTCTCTCTTGGCTAATTAAATGTTGTGCATATTAATGGAAGGGATAAACAAAGGCGTATTCTTATGGATTTTAGTTCCTACTGGGTTCCTGCTTAGCTGAGTTGTCCTCTTCCGCGTCGGAAGTGAATGACTATGACTGGTTGCTTTGCCAGTTGCTGCCTCACTGCCTCGTCCTCGCGTCTGTTTGGCTTGACGACGCCGCCGCCGACGCCACCGCCAGTGTCGCCCGGCATGTCGGATCGATGTATTCGGGTGACCTGCGGACGCCACCAGGGCTGGGTGTGGAAAAATGTCGCTATGAGTGGAGTTTGGGCTGGAAAAAAGGGTGATACTTCTAGGGAAATGAACTCTTTGGCTGGAAGTAACTAGAGAAAGCCTTTAAAGTCTTCTTTTTCTTTAAAAATGTAACAAAATGGGATTTTTGAAGTCTGTTTTCATACAGAGGAACACCTCCTTATATTCCTGAAACCCGAAACTTTAGGTTTAACTTCCATTAGGCAGAGTTTTTTATGGTTTTTAAAAGGTAACTTCCATTATAATAGTAATGTTTATATTTCCAGAACATTTTCCTTTCCAAAAATGTAAAAATATCATCAGAGAATGATATTCAATATTTTTAGAAACTTTTCCTTTTCAAAAATGTTTGATAATATCATCAAAGGAAGCACCTTATAAACCTAAACCCGAAACTTTCGGTTAAACTTATTTAAAGCTGAATTTCTGAGTTTTTAATGAGTTTACCATTCTTATAAATTGTTATATTAATATTTGTAAAACCTTTTTCTCTTTAAAACCCTTTAAAATAACATCTAATATTATCTCATTTCCGAATCTGTATTTTATTAATATTTTTAAAACCTTTTTCCCTTCAAAACTCTTCAAAATACCATCTAATATTATCTCTTATCTGGTATCCCTGAATCCCTGGCAGTCCCAGTTTGTTTTGTCTAGCTGCCCCGAGTCGCCTTCCTTTTGGCATTGCGGTTTAAGTGTCTTCGACACGCGAAATGCAACCGAGGCGACTCGGAGTGACTTCCGCTGAACCACTCCACCACAGCCCAGGCCATCGATACCATCCATACCATCCATACCCGCCACTACCCTGGGCTGCACGTGCTTTTCCGGAATTATCTTTTTATGTCAAAGGCTCGGGAGACAGTTTAATGAGTTAGGGGCCTGGAAATTACTTAGCAACATTTTTCGTAGCTTAATCGCCGCGCTCTGTTGCATATTTTCCCGAGTGGTTAACCCCAATTAGCTGGATGTGGCAAAATTTGCATACATTTCCGCTGGCATGTCATTGTGATTGTGGCCCGAGGAGGAGGCCAGGCCATCAAATGGCATGTTGGCTGACATGGCCGACATATGTGACAGCCACCGGGTCAGGTGAGACTTCCACTTTCGCTGAACTTTGCGCCGGCGGCACATGGCGGTACGAGAACTTCAACTTTGACTATCTAAGCCAGCCATTAAAGGCCAAGTGGAGCTCGTACATAACATGTGAAACCACGAATAGCTGGCTGCCTCAGCAAACACAAATTACCCACAACAATGCTTCAAAAACTCCGCACTCGGCACTCAGCACTCACTCAATTGAAAGGTTAACTACAACTCCAACTCCAACCCCTGACCTGGGCCGCACTTCGGCAGGAAATGCAATTACAGGGGGCCCAGGGTCCGCCGGAGTTCTCGAGTTCCGAGCCCTCCTCGGGGTGTTGATAATAAATATAAACAGAGTCGAAGCATGCAATAAACAAATTGAATTTGCAGGCAGAGGGCAGACCCCAAGCTAGGCCAGACATCGAGCCACCTTTTCCTGGATACTCAATTAAATGCATCGTTGTAAACGTGGCGTATGCGCAATTTTTAGACCCCACTCCCTCTGGCTTTCTCTCTCTGTTGCAACTCAATTAGGCCGGGGCAATCTCTGCCAGCGGCAAGGCAATTACAAAACTTTTCCGGGTCCGGGTCCCAAGGAAAACGCAATTACCAAGCGGCGGCCTGGCCTGAAAATTGGCCTCGTCCCCAAGGCATATATAGAGAAGCGTTTAGGTTAATTGTCAGGCGAAATTTCTTTATGTTGCACTGAAATTATGAGGCTCTTCCCTCTGCCCCACCCAGTGCCCATCATACCCGAGTTCCTGTACGACATTCGCCATCCGGATGCGCCGCTTGACAGCTTCCCGCGGACACCGCTCACCTCGAACACGCCGCCGCCGCCGACGCCGTGTCCTTGCAACAAGGATGGCAGCGAGGCGGCACCGCTGGAGATCTCCACGTTAAGTCCGGAGGGTAAGTAATTGGAGGAGGCTAAGCTAGGCTGACACCTAAACTGGGTTGTTTCCACAGAAAACGAGACCTACTACCGGGAGCTGGAGGAGCGGCACAACGAGCTGGTGGGCGAGACCGTCGAGGTGGGCCTGCTGTTCGCCTCCAAGGCCTTCGTCCAGCTGCTGGTTAATCCGATTGTGGGTCCCCTGACGCACCGGTAAGCTGGCTTTAAACGGATTACTTACAAGGATATTTATTTAAATATTTAAATTATTTTCCCCCCTGCAGCATTGGCTACAGCATTCCCATGTTTGCCGGCTTCGTGATCATGTTTCTTTCAACCATCAGTAAGTTTAAACCAACAAATCCCCTCCAGAAACATCCTTCAATCTCTTACTTCCCCCTTAGTCTTCGCCTTTGGACGCTCTTACCTGGTCCTGTTCATAGCCCGAGCTCTTCAGGGCATTGGCTCATCCTGCTCTTCCGTTTCCGGCATGGGCATGCTGGCGGATCGCTTCACGGACGACAAGGAGCGTGGCAATGCTATGGGCATAGCTCTAGGTGGCCTGGCTCTGGGCGTGCTCATAGGTCCTCCTTTTGGCGGGGTTATGTACGAGTTTGTGGGCAAGTCGGCTCCGTTTCTGATACTGGCAGCGTTGGCCTTGGGCGATGGCTTGCTCCAGCTGTTCATGCTGCAGCCCTCGATCCAGAAGGCCGAGACGGAGCCCCCTTCGCTGAAGAGCCTGATCAGTGATCCGTATATTCTGATAGCGGCTGGAGCCATTACCTTTGCCAACATGGGCATAGCCATGCTGGAGCCCTCGCTGCCGCTGTGGATGGTGGATAATATGGGGGCCACGAGATGGGAGCAGGGCGTGGCCTTCTTGCCGGCTTCGATAAGTTACCTGATTGGCACGAATCTGTTTGGACCGCTGGGACACAAGATTGGAAGGTGGTTTGCCGCCTGCCTGGGGTTGATTATTATTGGAGGGTGCTTGATCTTTGTGAGTAATTTCTTAAAATATATACCAACTTTTAGCATGAATAAAGGGATATTAATTATCATAAATTAAACCCAACAATCTCCTTAAACTCTCCTTCTCCTTTCTAGATCCCCATGGCCACCTCAATCACGCATCTGATTATCCCCAACGCTGGCCTGGGCTTTGCCATAGGCATGGTGGACTCTTCGATGATGCCGGAACTGGGTTACCTGGTGGACATTCGTCACTCGGCTGTCTATGGCAGTGTCTATGCTCTGGGAGATGTGGCCTTCTGCGTGGGCTTTGCCGTGGGACCAGCTCTCTCAGGCTCGTTAGTAAAAAGCATCGGCTTCGAGTGGATGCTGTTCGGGATTGCCATACTCTGCTTCATGTACGCCCCGCTGCTGACCCTGCTCAAGAATCCTCCCACGAGCGACGAAAAGAAGGTACGTATGGCCAGGGAGGCGGCCGAGGCTGCTGCTGCCGCCGCCGCTGCTGCAGGGGAATCCCCCGAGTCCATACCCCAGCTGACGGCCTCCTGTCCGGCCATCATGCATGGCTCATCTGTCCCAGAACCAGATGCGGCGGCCGGCAGGACGAACGAGGGCTACGAGAGCGAAAGGCTCTAGGCTCTAGCCTCTGACAATTGAAATTAGAATTTATTTTTCCCCCCTTAGTTGCTGATCTTGCGTATTATTATTGTTTAGTCATTACCATTGTTTTTAGCGCTAAGTTCTGCTTAATTTGTTTGTAATAAAACTTTTTAATTTTTATTTAAAGCGCCGCCTGAGTTTCATTGAGCATGTTCTTATGAGTTCGTTTTCAAAGAGGAGTGCCTCTTAAAATAATTTACTAACCCATACTTTACCAACTTCCTTGCAGTCTCTGATCTATGGACGGGATCGGGCCCAGGTGCGTTATGTCACCTACCAGAACTACGACGAGGACGAGTAAGCAAACGATTTAACTCCAAAACGCAAAGTCGCCAACAGAGCGGCCAAAAATCCAAAAAAAGAAAAGTGTAATGATATCTAAACAACAAAAAAAGGAAGAAAGGAAAAAGGCAGTAACTAAACGTAACCACAACCAACAATATCAGTAATATCATATGAATCTCCAAGTGAAATCGTTATTCTTGTTCAATGTTACGCTATAGCTATACAGTTATAATGTCTATATACCTATATACCTTGGATCATATCAAGAAATCACCTCCCAAACCCAAAGTCTAGCACACGTTACAATCAAGCACAGAGAAAAACCATAGAAAAGGTAGAGAAAACTGAGTGAAAATAGGGCTCCTTGAGGAGTCAGTAAAAGAGGTTCGATGTGACGGGTAAGTTTGAGTAGAAACGAACAGGATCCCTAGAGCCCTACTACGTACTGGAGGCAATTTAGTTCTAAGGATTACTCGGAAACTAGGTTTATTTTATGGAGAAGAAGTTGGCATCGAAAACCAAGAGCAGATGTGACTCTAAGGAGAGCTCACCAACAGAGAGAGCTTTTGAGGGATTTTTCTTAGGAAAAACCCTACTCCCAGCAGGGGAAGGTTTAATTCCTGAGCCAAGATGCAGGCGCCTGCAATTGCAATGATTTAATGGGGGACATAATACCAAGGAGCGGACTTGGGATTACTCTAGAATTTATATTTACTTTACTTTTCACAAAACCTTAGCTATTTCTTTGCTTTACAAATCAAAAAACAAAGATTCGCACAACCTTTTCTCTTAATGGAAATTGAGGAAATGCAAGGTTGGCTTCGGAGACAGTTCAGCTCTTTCCTAAGAGCTGATCTGTACCCGAAACCAACCAGGCAATACCCCTTAATTCCACTTCCTTATCCTAAATCCTTATCTTACGCAGCTTGTCCGAGTACAAGTTGATGTTCACCTGGCAGGCATCCTGTCGAGCGTGGCTTCTGCGATGTAAACCCGTTTCCCTGGGCAAGGGCGACGAATTCCGCACCCGGACATGGTTCATGGTGAAGGAGAGATCCCTGTCCGCCTGCCGCGAGGTAGTTATCCTTATGGGCATATTATTCAGACGGGTCACAATGGGCGGCCTGCCATTTAGCTGCTTGGGTTCATAGAAAGCCAAAAAGGAGGTTTTCTTCGTAATGGATTTACTGGACTTCCCAGTGACATGGACATGGCCATTCGAAGAGCAGGAAGTGCTGCGGTCTAGATTTTCAGGGATCGGAGGGGTCTCATTACGGATTTGACTTGGAGAGGGAGTTGAGCGATTTAAGGTGGGAATAGGAAGGGCATTCTCTTCGGGAGCAGGCGTAGGGGAGATGGAAATACAAGTGGGCAAACGATAGCTGGTAGCTGGGGATGAACTCCGGGTATTAATAGGCGACTCCTCGAGAACACTGGAGGAGGCACAGACCGTGGGTATTTCAGTGGGTATTTCCTCCACAACTGGAACAGTTTTCTTCACCTTAAGAGTCCTCCTGCAGGTCGAAGCCCGCTGAAGCCTATTGGAAGACAGATCACAGTAGGCCATTCCAGGCAGGCGATCATCGGATGTGACCGTGTACAGGTGAGAGGTCATGGGAACCAGCGGTGGCACCGGTAGAGGCGCAGACATGGCCCTTACGGGCTCCAATAGCCGTTGCCTCGCCAGCTGCTCCTGGAAGAGACACATTCGCTGGAAGTCCCTGTGCCGCTGGCTCTCACGCTCCAGCTCCCGTAGACGCTGCTGCTCGCGAACCGCCTCCAGTGCCTGGAGATGCTCCAGATCCCGCTGGCGCTCCAGCTGGCGGAGACGCTCGCGCTCCCTTTCCCGCTGACGGACTCGTTCCCTCTCCTCCTCAAGCTCCCTTTCCCGCTCAAGCTCTAGCTCTTGGCGAAGCTGACGATCGTGCTCCCTGGCCAGCTCCCTGATCCGCTGCCTCTGTCGGTGATCCCACTCGGGACAAGTCCTTGGCTTCGTCTCGGTCACATTGAATTTGGACAGACGCTTGTCTATGCCAAAGTCCACGCCCAAACTGGCATCCGATCGCCGGGGAGTTCGCTCCTGCTCCTGCCTCGCCGTATCCGTGTTGTTCAGGAGACTGGCATCCGCCTTGATGCGGATGCTCACATTGTTGTCCGCCTCCGAGTCCGTGTCCAGGCTACAGATGTTGATGTTGATCTCACAGCCGCTGCTGCCGGCGGCGGCGCCTCTCTTGGGCGCCAGCTGGACGTTGGAGCTGCGGGAGAAGGTGGTGTCGGAAATACTCTGGTTGCCAGCGCCACCAGCGGTTGCTCTCATGGAACTGCTGCTGGCACTGCCCAAGGTGGAGAAGCTCTGGCCCCTTCGCAGGGTCAGATACTCGCCACTCTGGCAGCAGGTCCTCAGGAGCGGGCTATCCGTGACCGCAGAGGGGCATCTCAATTGCGGGGACACGGGAACACTGGGCTGCCTGATCACCGGCGGAGTCAAGGTTCTCAGAGGCGGCGTGAGAATCGTCTGGAACTCCTGCAGGAAGCGACGTCTGCTGCTGGGAACAGCTCCATTTAGAGGCGGCAGCTCGGCATCCCGGGCGAACTTGGGATTGACGTAGAAGGTCTGGAAGGAGGGCTTCCTCTCCGGAGGAGGCGGTGGCACTGGTGGAGCAGGCCTTGGGTAGTCCTGCGGCTGATAGCAAGGCTTGTCGGCGTATCGAAAGTTGTACGATTGAATTTTGAAGGGGTCTCCATGGAAGACATCGCACGCCGGTCGGCGCGAGAGATCTGGGGCAAAAACAAGGAGCTCTGACTGTTAAATCTGACACTTTCTGGAGCCTGGGCTCGAGGGAAACTTACACCTAATACGATTCATTTGGAGCGGCGAATTTTGATAGTTCCGTGGGCCAATTTTTTTAAAGTTTTTTTTTCCAAAAATATACAAACAAATCCAAAAGGGAATTTATTCATTAGAGCTAGAACCGAAAACCCAGGCAACTTTGGTTCTCGGTTCTCCGAGTGTCCGCTCCTGACAACCATTAAAACCTTCTGGCAATACGGCGCAGCAATTGGTCGGGATTAAATGGGCAAAACCAGCCTTCTCTAATTAAATCAATTTCATATTTCAAGTTGTTAAAGTTAAATGCTAAAATATTATATTATTATAACCGAAAGTTCTTGTAACACACACAAGTTATCTGACAAATTAAGGGAATTAATGCTAAGATTTTTGTGGTGCCAAGAGCACGAGGAATAGGGAGACCTTTCCATAGAACTCAAATATAAAGGTTAACACCTTAAGAGGGCTAAGAAGCGGGACTAGTTTTGGCTAGATTTCTGAGTTGCATATCTTTGTTACAAAATTATATAGTTAGGGAATGAAATCGCTAAGGTGAGGGTTTTATTATATTTTAACTTATTCTAATCAGAAATTTAAAGCTTCAACTCTTCCCACCCAAATTTTAAAGACTTGCCTCATAAGTACTACCGATTTCGTTCTCTAACTTCTTGAGATCATATTGAATCCTTAAGGGATACTGCCGCCAGGCCCTTGAATGGCTGCAAGGGTTCCAAAGCGTTGGGTTTGAAAAAGAACCCGTAAAATCCCTCTCCTTAAATGCACAAGTAAGCCTCTTTTTAGGCCTTATAAACCAGAACTGGGCCCGCCTACGCCTATATCTATTATAAAGTAAAGGAAAATAACTCTGTAATGGCAGCAAAATCTAATAAAAAGAAAGGGCCAACAAAATGTAGTTAATCGCAGGTATACAATGAGGTTATATTGACAAAACTGTACATACGCATAGCTGAAATACTTGCTGATTATCATCGTTGTTCCATTGTTGTGAAACTTAAAACTATAAACTATATATATTAGCTATATCTTAGAGCCATTCATAGGAAACAGAGATTCTACGTTGTGTTCGTGTTTATGACTTTCCACACGCTTTGAAGAATTGCCGAATTCAATCATGCCAACCACGCGTTTTACAAAACATATATAACTAGAGGAATCTTCAATAATCTTATATAGTATCGAAGCAGATATTTAGCAAAAATAATAAAAGGTTTTGTTCGGTTTTCATCAAGTCGTTGTGTAAGTTTATGCTTCGGCCCCCCTTCTGGGGGCTCAGCATCCAATATAAACGTGTGAATTAGACAATATAGCTTCTAACTGAATAATAGTGCAGCATATTCAACCTATACATACTCGATATACTAATAATATTATGCTTAATTCGTAACCAAGTCGTTATATTGTTGCCTAACTATGTTCAAATGTTGCATAAGTGTTGAAAAATCTTACAAAAAAAAGCTGGTATGGGGTCAAACAAACAACAAACAATGCTAAAGCTAACCAAGCTAATCAAAGCGTTTTGTGCACAGTATTCACAATATCCTTAAATGTTAACCAACTTACTGTATGTATTTGCTAACTAAGATATAACTAAAAGATAACCGCACACACATACTCTCTCTCAAAGAAAAGTTCGTATTCGAATGATATGGTTTAGCGCGAGCACATTAGTCTCTTACAGTATTGAATATGAAATGCAGGGCGTATACTATTAATAATATCCGATAAATTAACTTAATGTATTATAGTCCTTTAACGATTATCACATTTCTACTCAGACCTTGAAACTACATACATATGCGTACTCATGTCATGCCATGCCATGTTTATAAGGGTGAGAACCGGGAGAAACCAGAAGGAGAACACAAAACATACTATATATACTATACTTGATATACTATTTATAAAGACGAGGAAATGGTTACCAAGTAGAACGATATACTAACTAAATTATATGCGAATACACACTATATAAAGTATAATTAACCCACACATATGTGTTTATTTCCTAGAGATATATATATATTGCTAACTAAGCTAATACCCCGGATATCGGGTAAAACCAAACGAAATTGCGTTGAGTTTAATATACTCGCCCATCATATACTAAATTGGAACAATGCGAATGCAAAATACAATATGTAACTGAAGTTGTTGGTGAATAAACAAGCTACAAAAACACGTTCTTTTCATTTTATTTTTATATTTCTCCCTCCCTCTTCCAAGCTTTGCCTGAAATGTACAAGCAAAGCAGCAACAACAGCTTAAAAGTTCCGATAAGTAGCCAACTCATTGAGAGTGCTTTCTTAAGCTGTTGGAGAATAATGAAGCTACAAAAACGCTCTCTTCATTTTATTAATCTCTTTCCTCGTCCCTCTTCCAATCTTTACCTGCAATGTACAAGCAGAGCAGCAGCTTAGACAAAAAAGTACGAAACGCATATACTTTTTAAACTTTATGGAGCATTTTATATTATAATCCCTCGGTCCCTCTTATCCCTCTTTAGCTCTTACCTGCAATGTACAAGGAAAGCAGCAACGACAACGTATAAGTTTTGCTCTTTTAAGTTTTTTTCCGTTTGTTCTTGGTAAGGGAACCGAAAGATAATATGATTTGAGCCTTATATAAGAGCTCTGTAGGTAAGCAAACAAAAAAGTACGCAACGCATCTACAATTTAAACTTTATTGAGTTTTTATATCATAATTATTTACATTGAATTCCAAGAAGGGTAAGTTATCAACATAATTGGTATAGTAATTGAATATTTCGAATTAAAAGTGTCTTATATATCTGAAATTTAGCTATGTATCCGTCTGTGTATATACATTTTCGATTAAATAGTACAATTTACTTTAAGGTCAACTTTTAGAAAGCCAAAAATATAGTATAAGTATGATGTTGTTTTTGGAAAAGGTCAAGAAAGCTTGAAAACCCTAAGAACTAATTCATGTGTGACTAAGATGGCAGCGAAGCCCTAAGAAGCTGCCTGCGACTCATCTAGCTGGGACAAGGTCTCGTTCTTCTCCCTGGCAAACGTGATTATCTGGTTAAGGCTCTCGCCGAGCTCCTCCATCACCTCGCGCTCGGTGTCCTCCACGGGCATGCCCTGTTTCTCGTGCATGACTATCCGCGAGATCATACACATGATGGTGGCCTCGATGACATCGTCCGTCAGATACAAATTGGAGCGGTGCTCATGCGAGTGCTTGTCGTTGGCATGTTGGGTCCTTCGTACACCCTTGGCACCCATCAAGCCGTCGAGTGAGTCCATGTCCACGTCCGGACGGTCTTCCATGTTTCGACAGCCTGCCAAGCGAAGGATTTAATTAGTTTTTAGAGCTACAATTAAGGAATTTTTGTACTTACCCACGCATTTGCAGATGCTGGTGCAGGGAATCTTGGCCTCATAGCACTCGCAGTAGTTCTTGAGGCAGCCGGATCTCTTGCAGTTGCAGCCCTTGTTATGAAGACGCATATCACCCGAATTGGGAGCAGTGATCTTGGGCCTATTAAAGATAATCAAATCATAAATAAACTTCAAGGTAATCACTAACAAAAACTTACTTGAAGGCGCTTGGATTGCGATCGAGGCAACTGCGTATGGCCCGCTCCCGCTCCACCTCGTAGTCCAGGTTGTTGAAGCAATCCTTGCAGGTGCAGTCCTGGCAGAACTCGCCGTTTGCAAAGCAGTCGCAGTACAGCTTCAGGCACTGCGACTTGCTGCAGTTACAGTGCTTGCGGCGCGACGTCAGGCCGGCCAGGGAATCGGCAGCGGCTGCGGCGGCGGATGCTGCCCCCGTTGCCGGTGGTTTCAGTATCTCGAAGAGCGGCTTGCCGGAAGCCGTGGCCTTCGCGGTCTGAGGCGGCTGTGTGGGCAGCGTGGGCAGCGGCCCCTTGGCCTGGCCCGACTGCATCTGCTGCTGCCGTATCCTCTGCTTGGCCTGCGCCTGCAGCTGCAAGTGCTTTGCCTGCTGCTGGGGCGTCATCTGCTTGAACCTTGCCTGCTGCGAGGCAATGGACAGCGGCCGTCGCAGCTTGTTGTCCACATATCCAGTGTAGCCGCGCCGCATGGAGCTGGTCGAGGACTGCGGGACGCCCGAGTTGCAGATCATGTACTTCACCCCATTGGTGCTTGTTGTCTTCACAAAGTTGTAGATCTTCTTGGGCGCATTGGGACTGGCGGAGGCCGCCGCCGCCACGCGTTGCTGCAACTGCTGCTGCTGCTGCTGGGGGCCCTGCTGCATGGTTATGACAAAGCGCGGCTTCTTGGCCTCCGGACCTGCATCGCTGCTGTCGCTGGCATCGCTGCTGGCGGCCAAATGCTTCAGCTGCATGTTGAGATCTGTTAACCGGTGCTTGCGTGGCGACTCCTGCTGGCTGCTGGCTCCGCTGCTGCTGGTGCTGGTGGCTCCGCTGGCCGACTTGGTGGTGTTGGTGTTGGCGCCCAGCGCACGCTGCAAGGGTGGCTATGAGGGTTAGGAGGAGGTAGGGTCTTTATAGGCTTGAGAACTTACCTTAGAGACCAACGTCTGCATGGAGGGCAGGGGCACAATGCTGCCCATGGTCCGCATTACAATCTTGTTGGAGTTGCTGCTCACGGCGAGGTTTGCCTTGGGAGCTGATGTCGAGGCCGCTGTGGATGTGGAGGGTGTTGTGCCGGTGGTAAATACTCCGGCTGCAGACCGTACCACTGTTACCTTCTGGCCTGGCATGGCTCTGGGCACGGGTGCGGCTGCAGTCGTTCCAGCGGCACTTGTTCCAGCAGCACTTGTCATAGCTGCACTCGTTCCAACTGAACTCGCGGCGGCTGCACCCTTGTTGCTGGTCAGGACGCGCACATATTGCACTCCTCCCTTGCCGGAGAGCTGAACGGCGTGCAATCCGCTAGCGGAAGAACCCCCTTGTCCGCCGCCCGTGTTGGTTATGGCGCTGGTGGCGCCCGGTTTCGGTGATAGCTTGATGATGTTCTTGCTGGACACCATGATCTGCTTGCCGCCACTCTGCACCAACATCTTACCGGGTGTCCCAGCAGCACTGCTGGCACTGGAAACGGAGCCCGTTGTGGCTGTCACCTGCTTCACCGGAGCCGCAGCCAGAGCCCCTGTCTTGAGCACCACCTGACTCACCGATTTGTGGACCACCACGTTGCCCTTGGTGGGCGAGATGTTAAAGGTTGTGGCAGCAGGGGTTCCCGATGCTCCACCAACTTGTGGCTTGGGATTCAGGAGCAGCGACGAGCCCGCTTGATTGATCTTGATGATCTTGCCGTCGGCTGTGCGCACCACATGGATTTTTGTGGGCTGAGCAGCCGCCGTGGATGTGGGCGAGGTCACGGGGGATGCCGTCGTCTTGCCTCCAACTCCCACGCCAGCCAGCGGTGTGATGCCCTTGATGGTGATGGGCCCGGAGCCAGTGGCACCTGGCACTTTGCCCGGCACCGCAGCCTTGACCAGGCCAGCGCCCGCTAGGGTCACGCCCTTGGATAGCACCGCCTTCTGGATGCTTGGCGGGGCCACGAGACGACGTATGCCTCCGGTTGGGGACACAGCCACAGTGGCCACAGCAGTGGATGTTCCAGGCGTAGACTTCTGGACATAGAGTATCCGGCCATCGGGCGTCTTGATCTGTGTCAGGTTGTTCAGCGTCTTGGTCACTCCGCTGGGCGTGGCGGCGGTAACGAGGGTATTGCCGATCTTGACGGTGCTGCTGCTGCTGCTGGTGATTGGTTTCAGTTTGTTCAGGATCTTCACTTCCGTTATTTGCGGCTTGGACGGGGCACTTGATCCTGCCAGGGTACCCATGCCCATGCCCGCCCCCGAGGTCACCACCTTGATGGCATGCGACTTGAGGACGCTGGTCACTCCTGAAGTGGGCGGGCGCTGCTTGTCCTCCAATTTCTTGAACTGCGGCGTGTGCAGCGAGTCGTCGGCCAACTCGTGCCCGGAGGCGTCCTCGTCCTCCGAGTCCAAGGCATCGATATCCATGTGTTGGGGGCTCTTATCCGCCGTTGGCTCCAGCAAGTCTTCAAAACTCAGCTCGGGCAACGGGGTGTTGTCGTCGTCCAGGGGATCTGCGGGCGATAAAATATCCATTAGTTTCACATTGCCCAGTGCATCTTTGTTGGATTAATTATACCCGCGGAGTAATCAAGGCGGTAAATACTCATAATTGCTAATTTTCAAAATGAGAATTTCAAAATGTTCTTTATCATCAGCTGCGGTTGCAACGTTTCTTTCCAACACCGATAATCGGTATGTTCAAGGTTTCAAATATCGATAAACGATAACGATAAGCCACGTGGGAAAGTAATCGATGCCACGTGCGATAACTGTACACAGCTAGGCGCCATTTTTAAAAAGGGTCTTATCGCTAAGAATTCTTTCTATTCTTTATAAATACTCTAAATTAAACAAAACCACAAATGTAATCAAAATAATATCAGTTTCGGTTGTTTGTTTTTATTTTCTCGACTCGACTGCGGTTGAAGCGCCAACAACTTATACAATATGCATAAAAATCGCTTAAGAATATGATTTTTTATTTAATGACTGACAGCGTTCCGATGCTAGGCCTCTACTTCTTGGCAGCCTCCTTCTTCTCGCGCGCCTTCTTGCCCTCCGTCAGCTCGAGGCGCTGCGTCTCAGTCAGGCCGGCCATGGTCTTGGTAACGACGCCGGTGCCCAGGGTCAGGTTGCCGTCGCGCAGTGTGAAACGCTGGCCCTGCTCCAACACCATGGGCCGGATGAGGCGCAGGATCAGCTTGGTGTCTTCGCCGGGCATGACCATCTCCTTGTCGGGGATCTGCACCTGGACGGCGCAATCCCAGGTACGCGAGAACATCTGCAGCTGGATGAAGGACATGAAGGGCTTGGTGCGGCCGCCCTCCTCCTTGGACAGGATGTACACCTGCGCCTCCAGCTGATCCAGAGCCTTTACGCTGCCGGGCTTGCACATGACCATGCCGCGCTTGATATCATCGCGCTTGACGCCGCGCACCAGAGCACCCAGCTGGTCGCCGGCCTGCGCCTCCTCCAGGATCTGGTGGAACATCTCCACGCCCGTCACCGTCGACTTGAGCACCTTGTTGTAGCCGACGAACTCACACTCCATGCCCTTCTTTACCACGCCGCGCTCCAGGCGCCCGGTAACGACGGTGCCGCGTCCGGGAATCGAGTACACATTCTCCACGGGCAGCAGGAAGGGTTTGTCCAGCTCGCGCACCGGCGTGGGAATGAAGCTATCGACCTCCTGCAGCAGCTTCAGGATCGCCTCCTTGCCGATCTCGGGGCTCTTGTCCTCCAGGGCGCACAGCGCCGAGCCCTTCACCACCGGGATCTTGTCGCCGTCGTAGCCCATCTCGGTGAGCAGCTCACGGATCTCCATCTCCACCAGATCGACCATCTCCTGGTCGGCGGCGTCCACCTTGTTGATGAACACCACGATGTGATCGATGCCGATCTGCTTGGCCAGCAGCATGTGCTCGCGAGTCTGCGGCATGGCGCCATCGGTGGCGGCCACCACCAAGATGGCGCCGTCCATCTGGGCCGTGCCGGTGATCATGTTCTTGATGTAATCCGCGTGTCCCGGGCAGTCGGTGTGTCCGTAGTGGCGCGTCTCCGTCTGGTACTCGACGTGGGCCACATTGATAGTGATGCCGCGCGCCTTCTCCTCGGGCGCATTGTCGATCTCGTTATACTTCTTGCTCTCCGCCAGCTGCTTGTCCGCCAGCACCTTAGTGATGGCCGCCGTCAGCGTGGTCTTGCCGTGATCCACATGGCCAATGGTGCCCACGTTGCAGTGGGGCTTGGTGCGCTCGAACACCTTCTTCTCGTTGGCGTACTCGCGCAGGTACTGCTGCATGTTGCCGGCGGCGGGGACAGTAAGGAGTCCCTGGCGCGACCAGTTCTTGCGGGCAGCGGACGAGGCTGTGGCAGCCGCCAGTCGCGACATCCTGGCAGAGCTCATGGCCCGCCTGCTGCAGCGCAGCACCAGGGCCATTGGGGCGGCGGACCGGCAGACGGCAGCGGCAAATGCATGTGACATGGTTCTGGGCTTCCGCTCGCTCTCCTGTGGCGCTAGTAACTAAAGAGTTGGGTTCAGAAGAGCGGTTTTGGTGCGGGAAACTCCTGCGGCACTCACAAGTTTAGAATCGGCTGTCCTGGCAGGGGGCGAAATGCCTTTTCACAAAAACTTCGGAAAATCTTGGCTGCCGAAATTGCGTAAACCCCGAAATGTGCTGTGGTAGAGCTGCCAACCCGTCGCGAGTTATCGATAGGCGATGGGCAGCCCGCTCGATTACTCTCTTTAACTTGGTGTATATTGTTGCCCCTTTATCTAATATAATTAATTAGGATTTAATAAACTTAAAACTCACTTGATTTCGCTTAATGGCACTTAATTTTCTGTAGGGCCTCTATTTTTTCGGAACATTGCATTAAGTTGGCAGCCCTTGTTGACGTTATGCAGGGAAATTATTTTGTGCGCGTTTTTTCTGCCAATTAAACACGGACCTCGACACAGCTAATACACTTCCAAGGGCTGCTAGGCAATCACTAGTTTTTAGTTGACTTCTAGCAAAATCCTCACGTGCACTTTTTTGCACGGTTTAAGTGCAATTAAAACTTGCCCCCAAGACTGTACCCCACAAAAACACCAACACTAGCAAGCACTGGCCTATGTGTGTGGCGAACAGTCTGGCAACGCTGCATGGGGAAATTTTACTGGGATGTTCCCACAACGTTAAAAGCACTTTTCGATTCGTCAGCAGAGCCCAAACAATTGACGAATAAGCCAAAAGCAGCGTTTGTTGGAATCAAAATGCATAACAGGGGCACTAATCTACTTCAAGGTCACCAGGCTGGGTGGTTATAGGGGGAGGGTGGGGCCCCTGGGCTGCGGCAACATTTTGCGCGCCAGCGGCCGGGGACGTGGGACCAACTGCCATGCCAAGTACACGCTGTACTGCTGGGTTGAAAATTCAATTTGAAATATGAAAGTCCAAGTGCAACCTTACCCAAATTGCCGCCACTGGTGTCCATGGCGAGTGCTTTCTCCGCTTCCTGTGTCTCCGGTAATAGTTCGTTGCTCCTTGCTCGCGCTTTTACGACCCACAACTGTGCGCGGTCACTGCGGGCAAAACAAAAAGAAAATCTGTACCGTCGTGTGCACTGCGAAATGCGCTCAACTCTTCGGCGTAGCGCCCGCAATCGCGATCTCGTTAGTCAGTGAAGTTGGCTGTGCGTCACGGTGTCACTTTCACTTGCACTTTCATCGGGCGCCTTATCAGCGGTTATTTACATTTGAGTGCAACAGCAATTCAAAATTCAATTTAAATTTCCGTCGGAACTCTATTCACTCTGTTGATGAGACATTAAATGTATCTAGGGAGGAGAGCCCCGCGATAACAAATATACTATAACCGCGATGAATCGATATTTATAGCGCGATAGTTTGATTGAAAATCATGGCAGCTTTGGTTTTTAATGGTTACTAGAGGTTTTCTCGGTGATTTTCCGCGTAAAAATCTTCTTCTACGTCTTTCAGAGGCTAACACGCCGCTCGAAGGTTTTCAAGTGCGAGAAATGGCCGCTGGGGTGAAAATCGGAGAAAGTGTGACTATTCCCTTGCGCAGTCTGGCAACGCCAATGAGCATTTATAAATATTTCAGTGTGACCAGCTCCCGGGTACGGAAAGCATTCAATCGCCAAGCGCTGCCAGATCACCGGAACCAGGGCTGCCAGACAGCTGGAACCAGTAAATTCAAATAAGGGAAAATTAGATCAAAATTGCGTAGTACAAAATTCCGGCTGCCAGCAACACACTTTCATTGAGCTAGTTAAACAATATAATGTTGTATTGATAATTTATTTAAAATCTATATATAAACGATTCATGCTCTTCTGTACGCAAAATGACAATTTTACAATTAATGAAATCCTGATAAGTAACATAGAACTAAAAACAACGGTAAACTTTAAATATGAAAACAAACATTACATAAACTCCGACGAGCGCCGGAGAAGGACCTTTCGGTTGCGCAGCCTGTAAGACCGAGGGGTTTCTCCGCGCTCTCCATTGGCGCCCGCTGCCGCGTCCTGATCCAAGGATCGACGCTCGGTTGACGCCTCCAGCGACATGTCCTCCTCGCAGTCCTCCAGCTTGTCTGCGCCCACCTTCTCCTCGGTGCTGATGTTGCCCTCCTCGATGGTGAACTGAAATCGGCGAACGCTCTTTTTGGCGCTGAAGATGACGCCGCGGTTCGGGCGTTTCGCGGTGCCCGGCGTCTTCAGGATGGAGGGGCGAGATTTCTTCGGGGGCGTCTTGAGGGCGTTCTGCTCAGCAGCCGCCATCAGGGCTGTTTTCAGCAGCGCATTGGGTGCAATGGAGGCGCGTCCCTCGCCGGTGGACATGCGAAGAACTGTGCGGGCTGGGGAGAAGGATTTGCGATCCCGCACCACGATTACTCGCTGCGAGCTGCGACGCGAGGGCGTCGATGGGATCCCATTATCCATTGACGCCTCCTCCTTTTTGGCCTTCTTCATGTTGGCATGGGCTTTGCGGAGGAACTGCTGCAAACTGCTGCTGGACTTTGCCTTCATCTTCACCTTGCGAATAACCTTTGGCTTTGGCTTGGCTCCCGTCTCCTCCGGCTTCTTTGCTTCCTCGGCAACTGCATCCGGGTCCAGCCAGTCGTTCGCCTTCCAACGCTCCAGGTTCGCGAAGCGCTTGTCCACGTTCTCGCTCTGCAGCCGCAACATGTCCCACCAGCCCTCCAGATCCTCTGGCTGCACCGGCTTTGTCGCCTCGCTGCCGTCGTTCGGCAGTTGATTTTTGCCTTTAGCTCCCGCCTCGCAGCGATCGATCAGACCCTTGAACTGCATCATCTTCTTGGTGGTTAGCAGACGCGTCTGACCGACCGTCACGTTGATCATGTCCACGCCGCCCGTCTCCTGCAGCCGCTCCGCGTTCTCCTTGCTGTAGGCCTCCCACTCGCTGCAGAGCGCCTCGAGCCGGGCGATCTCCTCCTCCAGCTGCAGCCGGAAGTACAGAACGGATTCGATGGCACGGCGTACTTCCACCGACATCTCCTCGTCCTGCAAGTAAAAGCTATTCCGCTTCTCCCGCTCGCTGCGAGAGCTCACCTTGCCGCGCGAAACGCTCACGAAGGGACTGAGGTAGTTGGGCTTGCCCTCGGAGTCGCGGCGGGGCGGTGTCTTCTCCGCTTCCGGCACGAGCGTGGCCTCGTCGACACCCAGAAGGGATTTCTCTGCTCCCCTTACGAGCGTGGCATCAGCGGCATCCTCTATAGCTAAAAGGGAGTTGGAGATTACAGCTAGAGACGAAATATCCATGTACTCACCAGTTGATTGAAGTTGTTCCAAGGCCAAGGACTCGTCCGCCGTGGCATTGGCCACCGAATAGCGCGTAAAGTTGAACTTCTTCTTGGCTGCCGGAACGGGTTTCTCTGCCTTTTTCGGGGGCAGCAGCTGCCGCTTGGCCGTGCTGCTCCCGGCTTTTGACCCGGACGCCACCGGACTCAGCGCGGTGATGTCGCCGAAGGCCTCTAGGAGAGTGTTGCTGCAATTGTTCGATTTGTACTGTGTGGATGTGGACTGGGCCCGAAAAGGGTTATCTGCTTGCTCCTCCTCCAGCGGCGTGTGTGGCACCAACTCCAAAGTCGTTGCCGCGATCAGATCGGTCCTAATGTGAGACAGTTTTCGGGCCTTTTCCTCCAGCCTCATGTACTTGCCCTTGGCATTTGTGGGCTTCTTCCGTATGCCAGCCAGTCCGGTTTCCTTATTGTCCATGCCCGGTGCCTTGAATTTGCCCGCTGCCCCGCCTCGAATGGGCTGTGGCTTCACTATAGTTGCACGTCCTCCGGCTGGTGCCTTTCTCACCGCTGCAATCTCGAATGGCTGAGTCATGACATTGGTCAGTTTTGGACGCGGTTGGGCTGCCGCTCTTGGAGTTACGGCTGGAAGTACTCGGGCTCTTAGGCCGTTGGGTGGTGGAGCCATTTTAGGAGCAGAAACCGTCGTAGCAGGCACCTTAGGACGGACACTGGTGACTTGGGTTCTTGGTTGGGTAGGTGCAGGTCCCACGGCTTTTGCCTTAACTGTTGGAGGACGCACAGCTGCTTTTGACTTGACCGAAGTCGTTGGCCTATCTACCGGTATGGTTGAAGGCACTTTTTTGATTGGAACAGCAGCCGCAGGAGCTGCTTGCCTTGCCGAAAGAGGCATAGGAGCAGGCTTCCTTGCTGGCGTTGGTTTTCCTACAGACGGAGGTGCAGCAGCTGGCTTGCTTGGCATTTTGGCATTGACAACCGTCTGGAATCTAGGCCTGCTCGTCGCGGGCTCTCCGGCGGCTTGGTTCTGTCTGATAACCTTAGGATTGACCACCACATAAAGAGACTGCCGCTTGGGTGGATTGAACACGGCAAGATTATCGTTCTTCTTCTGGTGCGGATTCTGGAGATTTTCTGGCGCTCGAAATACCGCCGATGTGGGAAGCGCAGCTGTCCGAGTAGGGCCAGCCAAAGGCTTGACGGGCTGGCCACGCCGCAACTGCTCCTGCCTTTTGTGTTCCTCCCTTTTGGCGGTATTCCATTGCAAGTACCGTTTCAGGAACTTCTGGTGGCGAGGGGTTTTGCTTTTATTGGGCGGCTGTTCCTGGTGCTGCTGCTCACTTGGCAGCTCGTTCTCTTTGGGGGCCTCTTGGGTCGGCGGTTGCGGCTGCGGCTTGATCTTGACCGGAGTGGGACTGACACTAAAGGTGCGGTTGTTTTGGAAGCACTCTTCCCGGTTTTTGGCGCGCCACTCCTGCTGCCGCTCTCTATTGGTCTGAATACGGTTGCGCGGACTCAGCACCAGGGACCGCTCCTTGTACAGTTCCTTGTGGCGCTGCATGACGATTGTGAGGCGTACTGCTTATCCAAATGCGGCAAACAAGAATCTATATAGAGACGCAAATGCTCTATGCGGCAAATAAGACTAGGAAAATATAATCTGTGCCGTTTCGGGCGTCGCTATCTCGGTTTGAAAATGGCGAAGCGTCCGACGCTAGAGGCGGAAAAACATCGATATCATCTATGTTTGGCAGGGCGTCATCGATATTTTTCCAACCGATACTGGGATTTCTTTTTGCAACAACAAAATGCAAACCTTCTGGGCATTCATCATACGGCTAAATGACTAAATTATTAAAAATATGACCGATGTATTTAGTCATTAATCCGAATAGGAATTGATTTTGCTAAAATTGTGTTCTTTAATTCAAATATCGATAGCCGGCACAACTTGGGACGTTTTCCGATATTCGGTATATTTGAACAGTCCAACCGCGGTCACGCTGCCATGAAAATAAAAGTGAATTACATTTTAGCGTAGTATAATGGTATCTAACCCGTCCCTCGCATTTAATCAATGTCGCATAGGCTCTTAGCGCCCCCACCCGCAATATAGTGAAAACAGCGGCCGGCTCGCAAGCGGGAAAAATCCTCAAAATTTCGCCGAATCTTATAAATACAAGCGGATCGTGAGTGTGCCGCGCGTGTCAGTGTATGTGTGTTTATTGGGGTTACAAAAAATAAAACAAACAACAACGTCACCGCGGCAGCATTGCCAACAGCAAGCACCCACGCCCTAGTTTGTCTAAAATATATTTATTCCCAAAATCAGGCAGTGGAATTTATGCGGAACGCACAGATTCTGGGCACAACAAGTTAATAATAACCAGGGCTTAATTACCTTTGCGGTACCTGCTTTTCCCTGAATTTCCAAATTCGAAGCTGCTGGCAACGCTGCCACGCTCACATACACCCACACAGACACACGCGAAGAGCGAGCGAGCGAGCCGCCGCCGTCGTCGTCGCCGCCGCCTGTCATTCTGTGTTGCTCTGCCTGGGCATGTCGGTGTATTTTTAATCGCTTTCCTCGCCTTTGCCCAAGAATATTATTAAGCAGAAAATCGCGCCGCCGTCGAACATCCATGAGTTATTGTTTATATAATGCGCGGAAACTAATAACGGAATCGTTTCGTTTCGTTTTCATTTCCACAGCACTAGTAGTGTGAGGAGAGCGAGGCGAGAAATCCAACCTGCCCATGTATGCTGTGCTGTATGTGTGTGTGTGTGTGTGGTGCATCAAGGCTGATAAAGCAAGAGCAGAATAGCAAGTAGCAAATAGCAAATAGCAAATACCCAATAGCCATAGACTAAACTTAACTAAACTAAACTGAAAGTGACTTCGAGCGTTTGCAATTACGCACAACAAGCAATCAACGCGCAGCAATGGAAGCGATTGCCAAACACGACTTCTCCGCGACTGCCGAGGACGAGCTGAGTTTTCGCAAAACTCAGATCCTAAAGGTGAGTTCTCTCCCCCCTCCCATCAGCCGTCATAAAGAACAGATTTATGCATAGTGTTCGCCAGGGGGGAAGGCGGGGGACGGGGATTGCATGCATAATCTCGGCACTGTCGCAGCCCTGCTGCAGTGCCTCCAGGTCGTTGCCTTAACCCACATCCTAAGCCCCCAGACGGACGGATTTTGTTACCAAATCCCGACAAAGATATAAGCTGGGAAAGCGGTTCAAAGGTGCATCCGCCAGAGCCAACACCAAAGGATTACCACCGGCACAGTGACTCACCCACCGGGTCGCAAATGCTCTCACAAAAAAAAAACCCGCAATGAATATTCACAGATAAATACTGTTTATGATGGGGATTCACGTAGCACTGGAAATTTGTGTGTTATTTTAGGCGTTATCGCAGTTTTTACTACACATTCCCTTATTTACATATTTCTTTATCTATTTTCAAGTTCGTTTTCCATAAAATATTAGTAAAACGTATCTGGAGTGATGCCAAAACCAAACAGTACAAAAAATATTCATATTTAGAGCATTCTTATTCCTACAAAAGTTATTTAACTTAATAAAAACTAGATTTATTAGCAGAACGATATATAGAAATACAAAGAGTCTGCTATTTATTACTTCCCAAGACAACTCTAATTTAATTTGCAGGAAATAGTAGCTCTAATTTGAGTTATAGACAGGTTTATATAGGTAACTGGCTCAGACATATAGCATGTATCTAAGCTTTTGCGGAACTCCTATGGACAGCACATCCGATCTGACTTGCTGGCCAGCCAAAGCTTCAGTTTCTTGCAGAATAGGCTGCTGAGGCTGCCCCGATTCGATCTGTTTTTCGCCTTTCCGTTGCGTCCCTTCCAGGTGCTAGCCATGCTCCTGGGCCAGGCCCTTTGTTTTGGCTGGCGAATTTTCCGGTTTCTTGTTGCCAGGGCGCTGTAAGCTGATTTTCGTTGCAGCAACTGTTGTTGGAGCAGTTGCATGGCTGGCGATGGTGTTGGTGTGTCTACCTTGTCGTAGGTTAGTCACAGCAGGAGGAACCCAGGCCCAGTCCCCACCACAGTCACTGGCACAGGCAGGTTTTTTGTGCCTTTTGCATTTTCTCAGTGTGCCTGTGCCGTGCCTGGGCCTATGCTGTGTGCTGCTGATTGATGGTGTCAATGACTCGCCAAAGAAGCTTCCTTTATCGGTGCCCGAAGGTCAAGTGTGTGCGTTGCACTCGCCCATTAGATAGTCCACGGCTAGCTGCGGTTCCTAGCTCTCCAGCTGCTCCAGCTTATCATTAAGTAAACAACTGATAACCCAGGCAGTAGCCTATTACCATTTGGTGCCAGATGGAGGAAAAGGAGAAGCACACCCATGGATAATCGCCCGAGATACCAACAGTTCGAACTTGGTGCTTGCTTACTCACTCGATATCTTCGATGGCCTTATCTGAAAAGATTCCCAAACTCACACACATAACACACATCGATAGAGGGTAAACACACACGCGAGCCCCCCCTGTGAATCATTCGAGCACTTCATTTCATTCCATTTCGGACCATTCCAGAAACTGGTTTCTTGAACGTCCAATTTCTCGGATATTTCGAGTTTAGTTTTCTGAGAACCATGCTCGGCTTATGCCACCTCGAGTTCTAACGGCTTCGTGACACAGAAAGGCCACGTTTTATCATAATAACAAAAGCGCGAATTCGAAATAGAAATGGAAATGGAAATGGGATTCTAAGTTCAACTTTCGCTTGCCGCGAAAACAATGAAAAGTGAACGACGTTCGTGTCGGTTTGACACTTTCCAGCGTATAGAACCCGCGCAGTGGCACAATAGCCATTTTTCTCTAGTAATTACATAAACCAGCGAGTTGATAATAACAATCATGGCCACTACGTGCCAGCGCCAGCTCTCGGAGAGCGGCGCGCAAAAAAATATTTATGCATTTTCCAACTGCCCAGGCAGGCACACATTCCACCGTAGCCGTACACCGGACTAAAAAAGGGAACTAAACAATGATTAATTCATTAGAAAAATATTTGATACTAAATATGATATTGCGGGGGTTTTAATGAGTATGAAATTCATGCCCTCTTCAGCTCTTCTCTTGGTGATAAATACTTTAAAATGATGCGAATATCTAAATCATTTCAAAGGGTAATATGATCTTCTTCAAAACTCTTTTTAAGTACCCAATTAATATAAGAAAATAACCAATACATTCCTGATATTCAACCCTAAATCAGTAGCTTCTTTCCGATAGGATAAATCCCATTTTTTTTATGTGTAGAAGAGTCGCGAGAAAACTGTCTGTAATTCACGACGAAACCGTGGAAATGAATTTCTCGACGGCGGCGGCGGGTGCTGCTGGCTGTATTCAATGAATGAAACAAGCTAAAAATAAAATAAATATACGATGAACAATGTCTGGGTGACAGATGCGGGTGGGATCGGTTATGGGGGATGGATTAGAACTATAGAGCTATGCCAATTAGCCCGACCAGATCCAGCTGAGCGCCGCCGCCTATTCCCTGGCCACATTGCCACTGCCATTACCCACTACTGCCAACAACGATAAAAACAATAATTGAGTTTTACATAAGCTGGAGAATTGACTTGACACCCCCCCAACATCGTCCGAATTCCTCCCACACTCCGATGTGCGAAAATTACCCGAAAAAATAAGTCAGAAAGTGAATTGTTTCGACTATGGATTATCTCTCAATGTTTACTTTTATTTACCAATTGAAATACCTGAGTTTTCTATTTAAATATGACTAGATACCGATGAGGCATTCATGGGGATAATTATATGAATAACATGGGAATTACTCATAAAGTAAGGAGTAAACCAATAAACCCCTAACCGAGGTGATTACACAGTATCACCAGGGGTGTAACAGGCGCTTATTTTGTGACTCATTTGAATGCCATTCCATTATTCCGACTCCATGAACGTTATTGGGACACAGCGAAAACCTGCCAAATAACTCAAGTACTCAAGGAAAAATCTGTTTAGGAGAGAGAGAACGTAATAACGCTAACTACGTTATTTACTTGAGGCTTCTTTTATTTAACGAACAAGGAATTGACTCACCCACCATTGCGTGGGCGGAATCCTGACCTTTTACACATAATATGTACCACATTTCCGATGTATTTGTGGGAAGATTTCCTTGAAGAAGAAAAACAAACAGTGGGGCGAAAACATGAAGGCTGGCTGGCGGCTCAGGTGGGGCTGGAGGTCGGTGTCAACCGATGTCGTCGACTGCTGATTGACAGCGCGATTCATTCATGAAAAAGCTTTGCTCAGGCACCTTCGACTATGGGAATTCCCAACAAAACAGACAAAAACCCGATGCGGAGATCGACTCTCGTTGTAGCATTTTTCCATTTTGACTTTTGGCAATTGAAATTGAGAAAGAAATCATAAAAGGCGCCGGTCTGCTGCGATTACGTAGGCCACTTGTTGTGCCATTTTGGCATTTGGCTAAAAGCAAGCCCATTAGATACACAAAAAAGTGAAATTCGACTACTCCGAGCCGCCGTTTCACTTAACATTCTTATCACATGTCAGCCCAAAATGCTTGTTTATTTTTAGCGTCCGCCAAGCAACAGATATGAGAATAGAGGAGCAGATAACAGAGATATATACCATATATGCTTCCCAGGGCATAAGCCTATCTTCTTGATTGGGGTCTGACACAGTTTTCGGCTCGCAATCAACGGACAATTGAAAATTGTTTATCGAAATCTCTCGAGAATCGCTGTCGGGCCAGTCGCCAATGAACAAAGCGGAAGAATGCCGCCTCGTCTGAGAGCCCCTCTTTGTCTGGGCGATTTAAAGGGGTGCGGCCTTTAAAATTGAAACCCCAGAAGCCAATACAGCTTCTAAGAAAACATTCGTGGGTCGGATTATGTGTTCAATAAGTGGATTGCAATTGATTTGGTGCAGAGTATGCTAGACTTTATTGGGAATATATTATCGTAGAAGAACCATATGATTTTAGGTGCTCTGTTTACGTAAGTATAGGGCACTGATGGTCTCTGTGCGGGAGTCACAGATAAGATTATGATAAGAATCTTATGCTTTGGTATCTAAGTAGGGGCTTTGAGACAAAATTAGATTTATTAGGTATTTACATATATTTTACTATGAATAAACTATGAATAAACAATTGCCTCTTTCAAGATTTTAATGAAAACGGCTGTTAATTAATTTTCTAATAATAGTGTCGTAGCCGTAATTAATTAGGGTTTTAATACAGTGTCATAGCCGTAATGAATATAAATTTTAATACAGTGTCATAGCCGTATAATTAATGAAGTTTTTAATACAGTGTCAAACGCGTATTATTTATTAATGGTTTATTGATTACCAAAAGCTTTACAGTATTTATTTGTCAGGAATACTGCATTAATTACTTTATTTTGCTTAACTCTATATTGAAAATAACTAATATTCACTTTAAATAATTAATTTAAGACAGCTTACCTGTATTATTTTGCGAACAATACTCATAAAATTCCTGCCTTCGCAGATATTAAATATGGAAGATGATTCAAATTGGTACCGCGCCGAGTTGGAAGGAAAAGAAGGCCTTATACCCAGCAATTACATTGAAATGAAGAATCATGAGTGAGTAAAAACCAATAATCTTTTAAAAGAAAGTCAAACTAAGGATACAATATATATCTAGTTGGTACTATGGTCGCATCACACGCGCCGATGCCGAGAAGCTGCTGTCGAACAAACACGAAGGCGCCTTTTTGATACGCATCAGCGAATCCAGTCCCGGCGATTTCTCCTTATCAGTCAAGTGAGTTTATTCCTCATTCCCATCCTCCAACTGAGGAAACTGACCTTTGATCTCTCTCTCTGTATCGCCTGACAGATGCCCCGATGGTGTTCAGCATTTCAAGGTTCTGCGCGATGCCCAAGTGAAATTCTTCCTCTGGGTGGTCAAGTTCAACTCCCTCAACGAACTGGTCGAATATCACCGGACGGCGAGCGTGTCCCGGTCGCAGGATGTCAAATTGCGTGATATGATACCTGAAGAGGTGGGTTCTGGGTGTGCCGCATAGACAGGCGGATTTATTTTAAAAGCACAACACATTGAGGTCATGCCGCCCACGCAGCCCATCCACAAACTATAAACAAACCGTGATGATGCCAGCTAGGAATGAAAATGATTCTCACGCTCTCCCTTTCCCCCTTTCGCCCCGATTTCTATGTTGCAGATGCTCGTGCAGGCGCTGTACGATTTTGTGCCACAGGAATCCGGCGAATTGGACTTTAGACGCGGCGATGTCATCACCGTCACAGACCGCTCCGACGAGAACTGGTGGAACGGCGAGATTGGCAATAGGAAAGGAATCTTCCCAGCAACTTATGTGACGCCATATCATTCATAATAAGATACACATCTAAGGATGAGGGACACGCACTCCTCTCTCTCCCTTCCGCCCCCCGACAGCAACAGCAACTGCAATAACAGCAAGAAGAATGGAACTAAACACAAATTTTAAAAATATTTATATACAAGATAAAGCGACACACACAAGTCTAAGCTTTTATAAGCCGAATAATGCATTTGTTTTACGTTTTGACGTTTTTTGATAAAACAGAAACAACAGAAATACAGAATATACCCTTACAAAATCATAGTTTCATAGCAACTTGGCAACAAAACAGAGTGACAGAGCAACAACCGAAACCACACTTGCACTTTACAAGTCTAAACTAAGCTATGTACGTTTATTTCGGGGCATATAGCTGCGGCTTTGGCCCCCAGCTATGGGCCCATGCGAATATAGGTACATACGAGATGGCACTATTATTATTATTATTGTAAACAAACGGATTTTTGATATAAATATATTATATAAATATAATTTAAGTTTCGATAAAGAGAGAGAAGAATATTTGTCCTGTCGAGTGTGCTCTTTAGTTTATTCGATGTTCTCGAGGGAGTAAGCACTTATATTATTATGATTACGAAACCTATATTGCTTAACAAACAAATTGATAGAGAAAACGAAACAAATTCACTATGAAAAAACACAAGAAACACAAGAAAAACGTTTGCCTAAATGTCTCAAAGCTGAAGACAATTAAAACAAAATTTATATTATTATATTACCACGTAAACTAAATTAATTTTTGCATCGCTGGTTACTATATGCATACGCACGCATCTATAATTAATAATTAAACAAAATATCCTGCAGTATCCTGCATAATGTAAATCGAACGATATTAGGCCTCGGGGCTGCACATGCACTCGATTATTGTCATATATTTTCTAAAACTTTGTCAGTCGCCTTCTCTGTTATTCTTTATTCTCTTTCTTAATTTTATTCTTTCGTATCGTTTGTATCTCTGTTTTCTCAACTTTCTCAACTCCGCCACCAACTCGATTATAGATGAGAAATGTGAATCATTTGTGACATGTGTAAAAAGTTTCAAAAAACAGCTGCTATATATCATATATTGTGCTATAAATTAATAAATTACTACTACTATTTATAAAATACGGGTTTTCACAGCCTCATCACAGCCACAAGCGTCGTTTTTCAGCCACATAACTACATAATTTATATGCATAAACAATGTAATAATGAGAGTTGCCAATATAAAGTAATTGAAACAAGAAAATGCGAAAAAAAATAAGTGAAAACATTTTAAGCCTATTTTTTTATCTACATATATATATATTATATATCAAATCAAATACAATTTATACATTTTCCTAATATCCAAGCAAACACGACGAAGACGAAGACGACGATGCCTCATGGGATAGAAAGAACATAAGAACACATCAAAAATAACTTTTGATAGGCCATAGTTTATATACATAAGCCACAATATATATTTAATGGGCACACGGCAGCTGGACGCGCGACTTTTGTACTTTTTGAGCATATTTAGAGCAGGCGTAGAGCGAGCGAAACACACATTTCTCGGCCCAGAACCAGTAGAAGCCGCATATTTAAACTTTAATTCGAATCGTAACAATAAAGCAGGCAAATGACAAGGTTTAGATATTAACTAAAAGCGAGAATACACACAAAATGAAACATTGCATACGGTATGTTAAGTTGAGGACGTAGTTTAAGCAAACAAACTGATTTATCTAATAAAAACTATGATATAATAATTTGAATTCAATTCTTTCGGGTGGAAATCAAGAATTATCGATAGGTAGTGACTATCGAACATTACTTTGGTATATTTTGCAGTGACAGAAAATACTAAGGCTACTGTTAACTCAATCGGGTCAATTTATTATAGTTTTTCTTTGCCCTACTGGTTAATTTGCGTTTTGTGTCACTCTTCAATAAGTATTTGAGCAAACTATTGGAAAATATTCCCACAACAAATTTTAATTCATCCTTTTGATGGCGTACAAAATTAACAGCCCCATAACAGTGTAGTTAAATTGGGTTGCGTCTGCACTAAGCGGCATAAAAAGTACATTTCTCCAAGCCATTTTCCAACCGACGGCCTACGGTCACACTGGGTCAGATGGAAATAAGAAAAAACTAGACAGTCGTCCAATTAAGTTAATTTTGCTAAGTAAACATACAAGTGCTGAGTCGGTGCGCGCAACCACATACTAGTACGGCCGACCCCCGATAAAGTGTTCAACCACGCAAAGAGTGCCGGATCGGTAGTTTCGTCAGCTCAGCGCTCCACGTGTGGAAATCTTGCCAGGAAAGCCCCGAGGCACACACACACATACACATATATAAGCGCGAAGCGAGGAACACGTATACAAATGCGCGCGAGGGAAAAGCGCTAGGTCAGAGGAAAGTGAAAAGTGAAAAGCGCGTGCGACGGCACTCAGGGATTTTGACATCGTCATCGCAATCGCACGTAACCGAAGGAAGATGCCGCTGCTCGCGTACCGGGAGAAGCACATCCTCAGCGCCCAGCAGCTGCGGAAGCTGAGCGAGCACAAGTACTCGTGCTTCAGCGCCAGCCTCCTCGATCCGCTGCTGCAGCCCTGGTGGAACTGGCTGGTGGCCCAAACGCCCCTCTGGCTGGCCCCCAATCTCATCACCATCGTGGGCCTCATCCTCAATGTGGTGACGACGTTGATATTAATTTGGTAAGTCCTCCCCTCACGAACCAAGAGCCAGAAAAACAAATGCGAATCGTTTTTGCCGGCTGTGTGTGTGTGTGCTTGCATTTTACAGCACTCGCTATTCCCCTCTCTCTTTCTCTCGACCCTCGAAAATTGCAAGTTTTTCATTTGTTTTGTTTTTGGCTTTTCATTGCCACCGTTGCCGCTTTTATTTGCGAGTAAATTTCCATCGGAATCATGCTAGGATTAGTTGTGTTTCTGCATCAGCTGTTGTCTTCAATAATTCCCGTCACCTGTCACTCTCGGTTTTGCTCGATTTTTATGACTTAATGGGACACTCGCTACAATGTATGGTTTATTTTTAAGATTATTAATTTAAAAGGCTTTTCTTAATGGTTTTATGGGTATTTCTTAAGTTTTTGTGGCTTCTATAAAGCTTATAAGGTGGCAAATACACTTAATAGTATTTATTTAGCATTTCTGTTTATTAGAAACTAGTTTTCATGCTTTTTCTTAGTTTATAAAGTAATTCTCTTGGATTTTTGTATGTTTCTTGTTATCGAAAACGTTTATATAAACATTAATGAAATTGTTTAAGTAAATTATTAAGTTAATGCGATTCCGGCTCATTTGTGCCTATATCTGTATTATTTTTATACAATTTTCAATGTGATTTATTAGTCTGAACTTTGGACTCTCTTAGGAATCATTCCATTCCCTAAGCACTGCCTTTAAAATGAGAATAACAATTGCATTTATCTCACACATTTATTGAAATCACATTTTATCGAAATTCACACACAATAATCGATATCAAATCAAAGTAATTCCCAGTAAACACAACATAAAACCAGAAAAAAAAACAACAAGTAAAATCAGGCGACTTGCCCGGCTCGTTTCATAATGCGTAGCGATAGCGTATCATTCCGTAACTACTACTAAATAGCTTGGCCAGTGGGTGGGTGGAGAGAGGCCGAGGCCGAGGCAGAGGCGGTGGTTACGGCAGACCCCCCCTCCCGGGGCACGGACACCAGCCTATGCCGTCCGCGATAAGATAGCGAGGGCGTCTCGCCACTTTTCCCCCATTACAAACGAACTGAGCGAAATATAAGTAATCGCAATCAACGTCGTCGCTTGTTGGCGCGCTGCTTATGACGCATTTCTTTCAGTCCGCAAAAAACGGCTACTTAATACAATAAGTAAATAAACAAAGGCCTGGGGGGGCCTAATCTCTCTCTCTCTGGATCCAAAGAGTTGATGAAATACTCCATTGGAATTGAAAAGAAACCTAACCCTAATGCAGGTGCCAGAGCTGGGCGGTAAAAGAATTGCCAGAGAGCCAAAAGAAACAAGGTTCACTTGAGTTAACCCCCGGGGTCGGTCACATTTCCATTTTTCCAATTGTTTGCCGCTCAATTGGGATTTTTTTCGCTCGCTGCCCGTGTGTATACCTTTGATTGAATTAGAATGACAATTTGCATAAATAATTGATTTTTATGGCTACGCCAAAAACTAAAGTCCGACATTTAAGCATGTTTCGCTTCGCTAAGCAGTTTCTTTTTAGCGGCCCGAGAGTTGTAGCAATTACAAGAATCATATTTAGAGAGAGATACATAACTTTCACTGCGGTAAAAACCTTGAATTTCTATAAGATCTAGGCCAGAAAGTTGAGTCTTTGATCTTTCTCACTCGCTTTTTGTTGCTATAAAGAGATGAAAAAATCGTAAAATGTTGAAAGCCCGTAATAAATAGCACCTATTTGCCAGTAAAATGACTAAAAGGGGCAAAAGTCATTTGTATTTAATTATTGTAAATAATTTTCCATTGCTTGTAAAGTAGGGAACACACCATTTCCCCCTTTTATGGCCTGATTGTCAGGCCAATCAAAGTGCCCCAAATGTCCACTTACTTTGCCTGTGAGAGATGATTCACCTTCATTGCTCTGCGCTCACGTGTCTGCCTCTGTTATTTTTAGACCACATAATGCAGGGTATAGGATCTATATATTCATTCACAAAACCTCGCCAAAAAGAGCCGACCGGTTTATTATTCTACTTTTGTTAGCACTTTTTCGTTGTATTTGTTTTAATAATTTTCGTTATTTTGTGCCATTAAACCAGGCAAAACAAACTGTTGCCAGCCGCCTGCTGCCTGCTGCTAGCTGAACTTGTCTAGGTCAGTGGGACTCGATAAAGTAGCAGTGTCAGCTTTTGTACGATGATTCAGCTGGAATCAGGCGGTTTAGCTTAGTTAGTTCTTTGCGGGCATTTTGTGTCTGCCGAAATTCCGAAGCCGGAACCTCTGGAACTCAGCTGACTTGGCGACATTGTCGAGGAGATAGTGAGCGCCGGCGGCCTGCTGCTTATCGGGGAAGCAGCAGCTGCTATTATTATTTTTAACCTAATGATAATTAAGAAACTCGGCTTGGGAACTTTGCTCATCAGGCGATCCTATGCTCGCTCACTGACGTCAGTTTCGACTTGGGAATGGGAACTGGGATTGGACTGGACTGGCTAATTGACTTGGAAACGCACGAAACACTCAAAACGCTAAGGCATTTCTGATTGCTTGGACTACAACTTAATTCGCTTAGCTGTTCATTATTCATTTACAAGACCTTACACACTTGCTAAACAATAATTAAATGTATTTCAATACAGAAACATTTAAAGAGCAGGTTTCTAGAGCAAGTTTTGTATTTTTTAGAATTTATGTACATTGCTTTATGAAGTTTTTTCTATTCCAAGCTATTGAACCTTTGAAATAATCAGCTTTTCTACATAGTATCAGCTGTAATCAGGGTCGTTTGCCTCAGATTTGTAAATATTGTAATAATTTTATAGCTTAGAGCCTCTCAGTTTTCCCTCCTTTTCGGCCGCGTGCTGTCTATCTCTCGTTATCTTTCACTATTTGCCTGCAATGTACAAGCAAAAGTAACTGAGAGAGTTTATTTTATACTGCAATCTGATGGAGAATCACATATTTTCTCTCCGATTCTCTATCTAAAGTTTATTTTCGTTTATTAAAAAAAAGCACTGAATAGAACAGACATTTTAAAGCAGAAAAGTACAGGAATTCTTTTTAATCTCACACACAATTCAGGGATCAAAGATCACCTCACTAATTTCCCCCTCCGATTGCAGCTACAGTCCAAATGGCGTGGAGGCTCCACCGCGTTGGACCTGCCTTCTGTGCGCCCTTGGTCTGTTCGTCTACCAGAGTCTGGACTCCATTGATGGCAAGCAGGCGCGTCGCACAAACACGTCCTCGCCGCTGGGCGAGCTCTTCGATCATGGCTGCGACTCGATATCCACGGTGTTTGTGGCCCTCTCAGCCTGCATCTCCTGCCAGCTGGGTCACTATCCCAACTGGCTGTTCTTTCAGGTGAGTGCGGAGTCAGCTCTGCTTGGGAGAATCAAATAAAACCAAGCTCCCTCCTCCAGTGCTTCTGCGCCATAGCTCTCTTCTACTGCGCCCACTGGCAGACCTATGTGTCGGGGACAATGCGCTTTGGCCGCAT
Organism: Drosophila tani; assembly: GCA_008042535.1. Lineage (NCBI taxonomy): Eukaryota > Metazoa > Arthropoda > Insecta > Diptera > Drosophilidae > Drosophila > Drosophila tani. The sequence goes on along the minus strand of VNJO01011739.1, from coordinate 112,264 downwards.
CGATGTGACGGAGGCACAGTTCTCGATCATAGCCATACACCTGGTATCGGCGGTGCTGGGTCCGGAAGTCTGGCTGACCAAGGTAGGAGTGGTTCTTAAATGAGTCACCGAAGATCGAAGCTCTTTATTTCCGGAAGTTTTTTGCATTTCCTTTTACTTTTATTCGATATTTAAGCGTACTTTTAAGCATTATTATTTTTCGTTACGTTTACCTTAGAGTTTAGAATTGAAGTTCGAATTTATAGGCTGCTTAGGATTAAGCTAGGCAACTGCTTGGCCCAGCGGTTGTGTGCGTTTTACGTTACGATTTAGCGTGCTCTTTGATTTAATTTTTAGTTTCGGCATAAACCCCATTATTATCCCTTTAAACAGCATGGATACTCCGATTCAGGTTAGGTTCTTGAACACACAACGTCAGCCTTGAGCTTAGGGATAGTTTTAAACTATAATTTTAACCCAAATGTTCAGTAATTGTAATTGTCTAATAACTTTTACTTCTATGTACATATAATGCGCTCTCTAAACGCTCTCTAAACCTGCCGAAAATGCCAAACAAATACTTAACAAACAAACACACACTACACACACGTAACACACCAGATCGGCATTGGCGGCATTGAGCTTTGGTATGGGCCGGCAATGACGACCATTGTGTGCGGTCTGCTCTCCCTAACTTATGTATTTTCCGTCATTAAGGCCGGTGGTGTTGGCAAGAATGGCTCGACAGTTGCTGTAAGTCCTAACCACACACACACACAACACTCTACACTACTCTTACACACACTTCACACACTCCAACACACACAAAACAAAAACTATTTTGGCTCCTCAAAGAAAAAAAAAACAAAAGAAAAGTAGAGAAAATGCGATTTAAATTCAAGAGTTTCGCTGACACGCTCAGCTGAGTTTCCGAGGAAGGTGCGTGGCGTGAGGATACTACCCTTAACACCCTCAATCCCACTCTGTTTAACCCCCAACTGCCCCAACTGCTTGCCTATTTAATTTGTGCCGTTGTTGAAATTCCTGTCATGTGTCTTCTTTTGGTTTAAACGGCGCGAAGCTGCTGCAAAAATAATACTCCTGCTTTGTTATTACAAATTACAAATCAAACCTGGTATATTCGGAAGCAAGAAGCGAGAGCATGCCCTAAAAAAAAACACCAAATAAAAAACAAACACAAACACACACAATAATAATAATAATAACAATTATTGGAGGCTGCTGAATGCAAAATTTAAGTTAATTCTTAGCTACTTTTACTATCAATATTAATCTATGTATTTGCCCTGTCCCGCTGTCCAGTTATGTGACATTATTTGGTCCTCCTCTATATATTTACTCTCTTTATGTCTTTATATATATCGTCTTCCGGTTACGGATCTATTACACACTTAACCTTAAACATCTATACTATTATTCTCTATGTATTCACCTTAAGGATAGATCGTAAGTAAGAGTCGACTCCCTAACCGGAGTTGGCTCCTTAACTTAACCCCCGACATTTCTCAACCCAAAATTATTTCCCCCTCATCCCAGCTCTGAATGTGGTCGAAGATTCTAAATTTGATTATTGTTTTCTTTTGCAATCTCTCATCTTCTTTACTTAGATACCAATCGTGGGCCTTTCATGGAATTACACAATATTAGTATTTATCACGTTCGGTTATACCTTGAATATAATCAATTTCTTAAAAATGTTCACTCAAGGCGGCAGTGGCAAAAACGGCTCCTCAGTTGCTGTAAGCATTATTGCACCCGCCTCTCATGACGATAGCGAGGCGAACAATTTAATTTAATTTAATTTAATTAATTACAACCCAAAAGTGTTACATATACTAAGATCGACTAACTCGAAGCGAAGCCCTCTCCCCCGGAGGGTGGATCATTTATTAATCCGTAGCCCCACCCCCCGACCCCCCAGTCATAACATCTCTAATCTAATAATCCTTGGTTGACTTGCTTTTGGTTGGTTCTCTACTAATATCCGTTTTGCATTTTCCGTTTGGATTTCGATTTGGATTTCAGTTTGGATTTCGGTTTGCAGTTTCTGGAATTCGGTTTGGGCCTCTCTCTCACTCGACCTAATATCTTGCTCTCTATTCTATTCATTTATCGACTAACATGTCCATGGTGCACTCGATTCATTGGATGTCATTGAAAAGCATGAAAAAAACAGCTGCTTGGGTAGATATTAGTTAGTTTAAGGGCAGGTTTCTCGTCTTACGGTTAAAATTTATCGGATGGATAAAGTGTTGGCTAAGAAACTGCGAGAAAACATTAACGGAAAGTCCTTGACTCCCAGTTAAGTCTTTTTCGGTTTGAAAAATTGACAGCTGACAGCTAACTGATGAAGGAAAAATGGTTAAAGTAATCAAGGCAACCCTGTGCTTGCGCTTTGCAGCACAATTCGCAGCTTAACAGCACTCTGTTATTGTTTATCGTAGTATTTACCTTTTTTCGGTCAGTTAGCTTCTGGAACTCTATCAGTAAGACGAGAAACCTGCCCCCAAATGCTATTATTTATACATTATCCTTTCTCAATCAATAGAATATTAATTTAAAAAGCACTTAAAACTGGTAATTAGTTATAATAGAGCTTAAGTACACGGAGAGAAATCAATCTCTGGGCAGAGTTTAACCTTTAAGTTTTTATATGCCGCACCTGTGTGTGATCTCGAAAGACTTCTGGAAAAAGCAAAAAGTGTTTCTCCTCCCAATTAACAAGTGAATCAATTTTAATGCGTGTCGTTCTTTTCTTCCCCACGCAATCAATCAATCAATCAATCAATATCGAATCCATTTATCCATAAACCTTGACATTGGCAGCTACCGTACTTCAACTGCGAAACGCGCTTTGTGCCGCTTTATGTGGCCTGCGGCGTTGATTTGATATTGGCACTGCGCTACTCAAACTGCATTCTGACCGAGGGTTGTGGCAAGAATGGATCGTCGGTTGCAGTAAGAACTAACATCTAAGTCTAAGTACTTCTCGCGGAGAACACACACTCTCCTCTCTCTCTCTATATATCTCGTTCGTCCTTGTCCTCGTGTGCAGTGCGTTTCCTAAAACTTTGGTAAACCGAACGGGGCCGCCTGTCCACAGTCCTACAGGTTTTAAACGCACTGTAACTCGGCTCCAGTAGCGCACAACTTGAGATCCAAATTTGGTTGCCTTATAGTCCTAGAAATGCTATCGATTCACACGTGCATGTCCTGTAGTGCTTGCTTACTATTAGTTTCTATATTTTTTGTGTAGCTTGTAAGTGTGTTGTCTCCTTTTGGTGGCTGCTGCTTGGGCATGGCATGTGGCTGTTGCTGTTGCTGTAATTGTTTGGTAAATTGGCTTTAAACTGACTGATAAACTGACTCTCCGACACACAAGCATTTTAAAACCCATTAAAAACCCACGAAAATACCCACAAATCCACCACCCCACCACCTACCCGCCCACACACCCGCCCAAATAGCGCTAGACCGTGTAAATAAAAACATGTAATAAACAAATTGTGAGCGCACTTTGCCCTCCGGCTAAATTACGGAGGGGAAAGTGCCGTGCCCTAAAAACACTTGAAAAGTAAAGCCAAAAGAATTTTTGTTCTCTCTCCTGTTTGTTTTGCACTCGAATTGTTGTGACCTTTTGCAAACTGTGCCGTAAATCACAATTAACTTACTAGTCTCGTTCAGAGTCAGTCCTCCTCCGCCGACGGCGACACTTTGCAAGATTGCAACAAGAGCCCCCGAATGAGCCCCACTAATCCAATTCTCACCTTCCTCCGGCTAAACGCAGGGCACCAGTGTGCTGTCGCCGAGCATTCCGCTCACGCTGGTGGTGCTGCCCGCCCTGATGATTGCCCAGAAGTCGCCGCAGAACATCTTCACCGAACACGCCTCGGTGTACATCCTGGCCTTTGGAATGGTGGCTGCCAAGGTTACCAATAAGTTGGTGGTAAGTAGTGAACACACTATTGGCATTACAAATATATAGTTTAATTTATCAGGAGTGCCCAAGAAATTTATACGGTATTAAAATCCATTTAAATTGTGTCTAAAAGTATGCAATACATTTTTGAGTTATCAAATTATATTGTTTATAATTCTTAATGTTTGGTAGCATACTTTTAGACGCAGTTTCAATAGACTACAAAACCATAGAGATTTATATATTTATCTTTTCCAAATGCAGGGTAATTTTGATCTTTATAGGACAGTTCTTCGATAGATTTTGAAACCAAAGAGATTTACCTTTACAAAATGTTTAAAAACAGTATTCGCTCCCTAAAAGTATGCTAGTCAAAGTAACTATATCAAATGGCATTCCATTTAGCGACTATTAAGCTTAGCATACTTTTAGGATGCATTTAAATAGGATTTACTTGCGAAAGTGAATACTGAAGTAAAATCTATAGGATCTAAGCCTTATTTTCTTAAAAAACGATTTGGCTTTGGTTTTAGTCTGGCGTAAGATGTAATTGTTATTTAATAAAAGTGTATTTCTGCATTAAATTAACACTAGTGTTTTATAAATATATTTCTTACTAAATTATTAAATAATAAAACGTAAATACACTTAAAATATTAAAAATTTCATTTAAAAATCTCTAAAAATATATATTAAAACCCATAATTAATCGTACTAAATCCCCCAGATTGCCCATATGACCAAATCGGAGATGGATTACCTGGACTGGTCGCTGCTTGGCCCCGCGCTGCTCTTCCTCAACCAGTACTTCAACTGCGTCGTCCCAGAGATCTGGCTGCTGTGGTTCACCCTGTTCTGGGGCACCCAGGATCTGCTGCGCTACTGCGCCCAGGTCTGTCTGGAGATCTGCCAGCACCTGCGCATCGATCTCTTCCGAATACCGTACACGCCCAAGGGAGGCGCCTCGCATCCGGCCACCGCCTCCGTGAGCAGCCAGAGCAACTTTGGCGGCAGCACGGCGGACAAGAATGGCGGCGCAGCACATCGAAAGTCGAAGAGCAAACCGCACTAGGTTCACTTACATTAATTAGTTTCTTTTTACCAATTTACGTCGTTAGAGATGGGAGGGGGGGATGAGATGATACTCGTAGGAGGAGAGGATGAGGAGGAGGAGCAGTCGTCGCAGGAATGTAATACAAAATACCGTAAACACAGCCCAACAAAATTCACCGTCGTCAATGTTTAAACAAATAGCAAAACGAAAGCAGAGAAGGGAGGAAGAGAGGAGAGAGGAAGGAGGCGCGATGTTGCTCCTACATTTTAAGAGATAGTTTACAACCTGTGTGTTGTTGTAGCAAATGGCTAGCGAGGAGGAGGAGGAGGAGGAGGGGCTGCTGCGGGGAGAAAAGAACTGCTGCAGTCTCCGATATCAATTATAAATGGCTATATATATAAAAATATACCTATAAATACATATATTTTGTATGATTGTGTAAGTTGTAATAAATCTAGATGGCAGTATTTTTACTGTGCTAAACACACACACACACACACACACTCGACACACACACCCTACACAGAAGAATGCCAAAAAGAAAGTTGATTAGCAAATACCACACACGTTCTTGGCGCGATGAAAGCTCAATTTACGTTTAAGTTCTAAGGCGACCGAGATCAATCTATCCATCCCACGAGAACCACAAAAACAAAGACAGAAATTAATCCTGTCTGTAGTCTATATCTATTCATGTTACTCGTATTTAGCGCTTAGTTTCCTACTCATCGGGGCCGTGACATTCTAAATGTGTGAGACTCATCACCTAGACCCATACCCATATTTCCATACCTATCCCCATCCTGACTCCAGGCCCGTAATTATAGAGCGTTTCCGTTCCTTTCGCGTGACTACTTCTTATGCATCCTAGCTAAAGCCCTACCTACATATACATATGTATATTTGTAGCTCGCTCGGCTCGGTTCCGGCAAAACTTTATAGTTAAACTATTATGGATTATGTTTTATGTTGTACAAGAAGATGAAGGAATTGGAGATGAAACAAACTGCAAGACACTACAAATAAAACGAATTGCAAAACAAAGATATAACTTGATTTCTTTGGAGTTGGGGGTTATATTAGGGAATATAACCAAGAAATACTTTATTAAATTCCGATTCTTCCAACTGGTTCAACAAGTGACAATCGATAAGTGATATATCGATAAACGATAAAAATTACATTAATATGAAGGAAGGCACACATTTCATTTCCATTTCTTTTATGAACTAAATTAAAGGTTTCAATCAGGCCTTGTCCACACGAATTAACTTTATATTTAATGGTAATAACTAATTACGAAATTGTACATAACTTAACAAAGTAATAGAGTTTACACAACTCAAAACCTAAATATAATTTGGTTTTCATCACGTTACCCGTTCGCTTTGCAGGTATCTTATTTTCTAAATATCCTTTGCTAGGATATTAAGCCTAAATTTAGGTTAAGGCCTAGCTGCGGCAATGGCTAGCGTCGATCAGGTAGGCCATGAGGACCATGTCGCGCACCTGCAGCGTCACTCGACCGCGATGATGGGTGAGCAAGTAGGCGTCCTCGAAGCGCTGCGTCAAGTAGAGCTCCGTCGACTCCTGCAGCACCTGCAGGGCTCCCTCGGTTATCCTCGACGCCGTTTGGTTGGTTAACTTAAGCATCACTTCTCGCACCGCTCGGGCGAATGACAGTTTTGGTATTAGAGGTACAGTACGATTCCGCAGGCGTCGGATCTCGCGCTCCATCTGGTTGGCCCTGCTCATCGGCCCGCGCTGCTTGCGTCGTTGGGGTGGAGGTGGAGTGGCTGGTGCTGGCGCTGGTGCTCCTCTCTGTTGCCTCTGAGTCTGCGGCGGGCGATTCTCCTGGTCTGCCTCTGCGCGGCTTGAGCGGGGATTCCGGGTTCGAAGCGTCGCAGAGCTGCGAGTGTTGGCGTCTTTCAGCGTGAGTCGGTTGGTGTTGCTTGCCAGGTGATCGTCGAGCTGCTCCAAAGAGCCGGAACTGGAGCTGCCTGTGCTAGAGTCATCCTTACTCTGCGATTCTTTGACCCTCAGTTTTCGCATGTTTTTAAGTCTTGTTTTTGGGAAATTATACGTTTCATTTAAATGGTGGTAGTGTGGCCGTATTACGAGACTCTTAAGTTTGTAATTACCCAGCACTGGTTGGCCAGCTGATTACCCGGGTGATTACACTTACCAACACTGGCACAAACTGCTGGAATTGTTTGGCATTTACTTTTTTCCAGAACTCTTCTGTTTTCTGTGCAAATTTTGCAACTGTCAAGAGCTAGGCGAGATTAACCATGTCGGAGGACCACAGCCATGGCAAGGACTACACGCTGGAGCCCGACTCCGAGCTGCGTTTTGAGATCGAGCAGAAGGACGCCAAAGTTTTGGTCTCCGTAAGTTTATAGTTTTCTAACTTTACACAAGGATATCCCCAAGGTTCTCCCTGCTCTCCTTAGCTGGTCACTGGCTTTGCCGAGCTCTTTGGCACGGAGCTGGTGAAGAAGAAGAAGTACGAGTTCGGAGTGGGCGCCAAGGTGGCCATCTTCACCTACCAGGGCTGTGTCCTCCACGTCTCCGGCAAAATGGACGTTTGCTACATCTCCAAGGAGACACCGATGGTGCAGTATGTGAATTGCCATGCGGCGTTGGAGCAATTCCGCACGGAGGCAGAGGAGAAGGATCGCCGTGGACCTGTGGCCATGGTCGTGGGACCTATGGATGTGGGCAAGAGCACGCTCTGCCGCATCCTGCTCAACTATGCAGTGCGCGTGGGTCGCCGTCCGCTGTACGCGGATCTGGATGTGGGCCAGGGCGCCATCGCCATATCGGGCAACGTGGCCACCATACTTATCGAGCGGCCGGCTAGCGTGGAGGAGGGATTTCCCAAGACAGCGCCGCTGGTCTATCACTTTGGCCACAAGTCGCCCGGCGGCAACAGTGTCCTCTACAACGCCGTCGTCTCCAAGATGGCCGAGGTCACGCTGCAGTCCCTCAACAACAATAAAAGGAGTGAGTAAAAGTTAAGAAGCTCTATTTTGGGGGAATTCTTAAAGGACTTGTATCTCTTTAAAGCAAAAAGCTCCGGCATCATAATCAACACTTGCGGCTGGGTGAAGGGCTCCGGCTATGCCCACCTGCTACACGCTGCCCAGGCCTACGGAGCCTGCGCCATCTTTGTTCTCGATCAGGAACGCCTCTACAACGAGCTGCTGCGCGACGTGCCCAAGGGCGTCAATGTGGTGCTGCTGCCCAAGAGTGGCGGCGTTGTGGAGCGCAGCAAGGAGCTGCGCCACGAGTCGCGCGATCAGCGCATCAAGGAGTACTTCTATGGCAATGCCCGCGCCCCCTTCTATCCGTTCAGCTTCGAGGTGAAGTTCCAGGACCTGCGCCTGTACAAGATTGGAGCGCCGCCGCTGCCAGACTCCTGCATGCCCATCGGCATGAAGGCCGAGGATAATAAGACAAAAGTGGTGGCCGTCACGCCCACGCCCGCCCTCATCCATCATGTGCTGGCGCTCAGCTTTGCCGAGTCCGTGGAGGATGATGTGATTGGCACCAATATCGCGGGCTTTTGTTGCGTGTAAGTTGTTGGTACCTGAGGTTAATGAATCCTTTGATTAATGGATTGTTTTAATGGAATTTTCAGCACCGAAGTGGACATGGAGAGGCAGGCAGTGATGTTGCTCTCTCCGCAGCCACGACCTCTGCCCCAGAATGCCCTGCTCCTGTGGTCGGAGCTGCAGTTCATGGACAACCACACCTAGCATTTGTGAATCTTTTTATTTAGGATTATTTTAATTTTAAATTTACTTTTAAAGAAACAATAAACGTTTGTTTTGATTAGATTTGGATTTTATTTAATAAATTTAATTTTTTAATGCCATTATTTAATTGTTAAATTAAAAGGTGGATGGATAAAAATGGAAATTAAATGATATAATGATCATAATTTGAATTATATCGTATATTTGTTTACAACACGTTTTTAAAAGTTTATTTCCATAATATAACATTACAATTTTATTTTTATATGGTTACTAATTAACTTTTATGATAGGGAAAAGCCATTTAAAAAATATGTACATTGTTTCTATAAGTAAAATATACTTTGATCTTGGCTAAATATTGCCTAAAAATGTTAAGCTTAAAATAAGGTAAGGTATGTACATATTTTAAGGCTCAGAAATATTAATAGAATACCAATATCCATCACTAAAGATTGTGTTTTAATACTGTAAAATTATGAAATAAATAAAATATATTTTTCTTATTTTAAAACACGAACAAGTAAGACATTTTTGTTATTGTTGTCTTATTAACTCGTTACATTTAAGTGTTCTGTGAGCGTTACACTTAATTTCCTTCTACCTTATGAGTTCTATCTAAAATAAATGTAAGTTTACTTTAGATGCTTTGAAATATTTATGGAAATATTTATATTTATTTATTTTTCTTGTTCATCTATCTTTTATATATAAAGTCGCCTACTTTAGTAAGCGGTATCGGTGTCGATTTATTATAATCGGATAATTGACATAGCCATTGGGTCCTGGTCCTGGTGCTCCAGGGGGGCCAGGAGGACCAGGAGGGCCAGGGGGACCAGGGGGGCCCGCCCGAATGGCCGTCCGACGTTTACCTTGACCCTAGGAAGATAAAGAAGTTTTGGAGTGAAATCGATATTTTACAGGATCACGAAAAGAAGTTCAAACTAACGTTTCCATGGGGCCGCTGGAGGATCTGTTGATGTGGCCGCTGCGGAGAGCCTTGATGGTTCTGCTGCCGGTCGGCACTGGCGAGTCCTAGGACAACGCAGGTGCAAATCAGAAGAGCGAGAAGAAGTTTTGGGGACATCTTTAGTCCGATGAGAAAGACTTAAAGGCACTGTGGCTAGGACTGAGGCTCGGATTATTTATATGCTAAATTCAGTCAAAGTTATCAGTGCTACATTATTGATGTGAAACATTTTTCAATCATTATTAAGACAGCTTTATAATAAATATACATATATGAGATTTATAATTCCTAAGAAAAACGTTAAAACAGAATTTTAATCGCATGAATTTATTGTCTCGATGGGTCAAAGTGACAGATACATACATAAATATATGTTAACCCAATTCAAATAAATATATTATTATATTATTTTATTTCCGGTAAGTTTTCCAAGCTAGGGGAAGCCCAAGAGGAATTGAACCTTGGAACTTAAATACGTCGCGAAAGGGAGAGTTTTCTCAATAATATATTTTAGGAATATAATAAATAATAATAATACGAATAAAAAAATAAAACCAAACTTTTGTAGTTAATTTAATTTTTCTACAAGGTTTTACATAGTAAATATTAGCAATAACGTTACAGAGACAAGAAGTTTGGCAAACAATATAGATTAAACCTTTTTCTGATTTTAGTTTTAGCTATATTTTCCGAATTTTAAATTCACTATTATTAAGTTCGAATATTTCCTTTAAATTTTCTCTGTTCTCCTCTCTGTTAACATTTGTTTACCTGCCGGCACTCGAATTCTCCAAAGATATGTACAAATGGTTCAAGACTGTGCTTAATATTTAGCAGAGTGATGGATTTGGCGAAATTATGCGTTTTCAAAAACTCGAATCTGGTCACACGGCGCGAAAGGTTTATTGTAAACCCGTCATTGCGGTCACACTGTTCGGGAGAGCGAGACGAAAAACACGACAAGACAACGCGAGGTGGAAACTCTGTGAAAAGTAAATCAAATATTTACAAAATAATGTAACCACAAAATGGCTACTCTCGGTCTGAATTTGTGCGCTAATCAACTATCTGTGGCCGTCTGAGTTTAATTAATGCACTTTAAGCGGCCCTGGAACGATACTAGTGCGGAATTCGGCGTGTTTTTCGGGTTTGTTGTTTAGCGTGCGAGCTGTTGTTGTTGTTTTTGCTGTTGCTGCTGCTGCTCTTGCTCTTGCTGCTGTCGTAAATGTGTATAAAATGGTTCTAAAAACAAAACAGAGCGCGCACAAGTAATTCCACAAGATTCGATTTCGGTTTTTCGGGCATCTAAATTTACGGCCTGACCGAAAGACATGTGTGCGTGCGTTTCAGTGTGTTTGCCTGTATGTGTGCCTATGTTTGTGTCTCCTCTCTGTTGCTCCGTTCGCTTTGTTGCTTTATTTTCCAGGCGGCATTTGTTTTGGTTGTGTCGTCGACGTGAAATTTTCCACTGGAAAGTGCAGCAGCACCTTTTTGGGGGTTGCACACCGTCAGTTGCCGGCTTGTTGCGTCGCCGTCAGCGGAAGGGAACATTAATTACTAAGTCCGCGCGCCGCCTTATCGCTTACAGTATTTCAATTTAGCAACCAGGTGGCGCGTGGGAGCTGAAGGGGGGTGGGAGAGAAGGAGGGAGGTGGCACACACAGTTGCACAATTTCTTATCACTCGCTACTTTACGACAACAACAAAAACAGTAAATGGGTGCCAGTAAACGCACACAATCAAATAATCAAGCAAGCAAGGCGATCACACTGGTTAACAAAATATATATACAAATTAAAGTCTTTAAGCTGAGAAACTACAGTTCGTTTGCCTAAATCGTATAATGTAGTTGTTTGGGAAAATTTTAGTTGAAAGCAGTAATATATTTTTAAAAGAAAATAATAGTCTGAGAGCGCTCAAAAACTAATCCTTTGTAGGCAAACGTGCGATTTTATCATTATAAAAATTAAATTACACATTTATATTTTAGTAAAATATTTGAATAAAGAAGTTCAATATGTAAAGAAAGATTGGGCATTATTATTGTAAATTTAAACACATCAATTGCGCGCAGAAGAAATAAAATCGATTACGAGAAAAAAGAATCAAACACTGATTAACAAAAAACAGTCACCTAATCCTCCAATAACTATTCCCCAAAAGGGTAATTACTTCAAGACAACAACAAAAGCAAGAAAAAACGGCAATAACACTGCTCAGCAAAACGTCACTTTAACTTTAAGACATCAAAAAATGAAATTGTAAAAAATTTTACAACTAAACTACGAAAAATATATCACAAATTCCGCGCAAGAACTAATTAATTATTAAATAAATAAAATTTAAAAGAACTTGAACCAAAAACATAATAAACACATAAATAAACACCAAAAACCCTTCAACCAAACAGTGTAATCCCCAAAAACCCAATAATGAAAACGAATCTAAAAATAGTTTCTAATTACCCCTCTCTTTTCCACTTGCAGTACTTCCTTAACGATTATGTGCGCCTAACAAAAGACTAACGATCGGTTCGCGTTATCTATTCTCTATTTTTTTTGCGCCAAATGTCTTAGTATTTCCGAGATAGTGCTTCCAAAATAAGATGGCTCTCGAGCCATACACAAAGTCTGCTGAAATTGAACCACAATTGTGCCAAGTTACGCCAACAAATGATGTGACAACAAAAGCCACGAGATGCGCCAAATTGAGCGCGGGAGTGGGACGGCGAGGTGTGCTGCTGCTGATCGGCTTTCTACTGATTTGCTTCGGCATCTCAGACAGTTGGCAATACAAAAATGGTAAGTACAGCAAAGCATTTTGAACTGAACAAAAGGTTGCGTTTTGCCAAAGCAAAGGAAAAGTATTTGATGGCATTTCGATTAATTTGACGAGTTTTGAAAGGCTGCGATTTGTCAAAGGAATTGATGGTACTTTGTGGTGGGTGTTGGAGCGGGACAATTGCAACACACACACACAAGTTCATTAACACAGTAGAGGAGAAAGGGAGGCAGGTAGAGGGTCTGATGTCAAAGGAAACTACAGTTGCAGTCAAAATAATGGTGATGACAAGTGAATATTGTTTTTGTTTTTAAAATATAAGGGTATATGAACGATTTAGTAAAATATCCTCATAAGACTGTATTTAAGGTTAAATTGAACTTGTTTTAAATTTTTTTTGCCAAACAAAAATATTTGTATCTACTTACAGGAAAATCCCAATAAGTTATTGTACTGAAATGTATAACTTACCTTCAAATCTATAGTTTTTAAAAGAAAATATAAAGGAATGTAATCCTGAGAGGACGGTTATAGCACTCGACGATGTGTACGTTTTGTTTTTTTAAGCCAAACACTCTTATTTCTTTCCAAAATCTCCCAAAGGCATAGTTTCTTAACTTCGAGGAATACCAATCCCCAATCACGAAAACTTCACGTAAAGAGCTCTGAGTACCTAAGGCACCCCTTTCAGGGACTAGAGCTATCCTTTACCCTATTATGTTGACCATTATTGTTGCCGTGAAGGCTTTCTTCCTCACACCACCGCCCCCAAGCATTCCGTTTCATTCGTTTGTCCGTGTGGTTGGCACTGCACTTGTGAGCTTCCCTCCCACGCTCCCCTCCCCCAGCTGCCAGCTTTGGCATCTCCTTTGCCGCTTTGCGTTTTTCCTTTAAGCGCTTTTCGCACTGTCAAAGGCCCAAAGGCTGACAATTTTCCGGCGCGCAATGCTTTTATGAATAAACAACTACTACTTATTTAGACTGTAGTACGCACTCAACTTGATTGCACTGCGCATAATTTAGTGGCCCGCTCCCCGCACTTTTCCGAGTAGATGCGACGCTAATGAGCTGAAAAAACCAGCTCACTAATAATTCAGTAGTTGTAATACGGCAAAGTTGCCCGGTAATTGCCGGCATATTTCAAATGCACAAAGCATGGGCCCAGGCCCAGGCCTTTCCCCCAAAAAAATCCGGGGTTATAATGGGGCACAAAGCAAGGCAGGACACTCCATGGGTCAAGTCAATATGGAAATAGTAAGTGGACACAGGCCAACCAAACATCGTTAAGCCCCAAAAAGTGGATGCTCGAGTGTTTGGCTAAAAGATAAGCCTCCATTTGACTCCCCTCCAGCAGTTGCAGTCCGGAGAGCACGGAGTACTCCAGCATGCATTGGGGCGCCCACAAAGCAAGTGCCGCCCGAAAAAGGAAACCCGAAACTTAAATTTTGTCGAGCTGGGCGCAGAAAAAAAGCGCATCAAATATGTACACAAAGCTCGGGGAAAACTCTCCATCTTCTTTGGTGCCCTGTGGATATTCGGATGTATGTGTAGGGATGTGTCAGTGGCGTACGCAGGATTCTATTACCCTAGGGGATACTTATGTATATTTTTATGTATTTATCATAATTTATAGAAGGAATTGTGGCCTTTAACATCGCCTCTGTAGGAGAAGGGGGCTTCTTCAAATAGAAACATAAAGTTTTTGATTTTAAAAATGTATCCTAGAGTAATATCTTAACAAAACTTAGCAGAGAGACTTATATAAATCCGTAATGGCCCAATTATATAAAGGTTTTTAAATAAAATAACCCATTGAAAATGGCTTAAAGCCCCCAAAAATACATCTAGTCGGCGCCCCTGCTTTCGGTGCTTACTTTCTTTAACACTTTGACGCGCGCACAAAGTGTTTTTTGCCTGCGTTGATTCCCCGCTTCTCCTTCCAAATCCTTCCACCTTCTTCAGCCCTCTCTCTCTCTCTCTCTCTCTTTGCGCCTTGTTCTTTTTTTGCAGCCACTGACGTTTTTACCCGCTGTCATTCCGTGTATGTTCGGGGGGATTTCCCGCCTTACGTCCTCTGCCGCCAGAGCCCTGCGCTATTTGCTTTAGCTTCTATTTACTACGCCGTAGTACGCCAGTTTAGTAGTAATGGGAGTACTTCAAAGGCGACGGCGCCTTTGACGCCACATCGCAGCGCCCACCCACTGCATCCTTCCAGCGCCAGAGCCTCGCATCCCATCCTACGAAAACCCATCGTTGGGCCCCCGGGACACTCGACGTTTCACTGTTGTTGACATTGATTTTGATTTCATTTATGTGTGCACCAGTTTCACGAGCGTTGACATTGGCTTAGAACCGCCTGTCAGCACTTGCGACACATTCTCTTTCTTTACGGGGATTCCCCAGGGGATTATTATGTGGTGATGTTCGCAAATTATCCAATTAAAAATATAAATTGCAATTATCTCTTTATCCTTGTCTGGATTTAACGAGAAATATGGTTAAATCAAGGTGTAGTTTTACTTGGAAAATAAAGGGAGCTTTAAATTCTAGGGAACTAACATTTGATTTGATTAAAGAGATATTTCTGTTGATATGTTATAAACAGAAGTTGTAATTCATAGAATAAAGACGGAAATCTTATTTAAAATTATATTTTTATGGGATCCGCCTTGATCAGAACTAAAATCGATTGCCTTAACGCAAATAAATTTCCGTAATTTATGTAACAAATACATCTCCCTATTAGAACGCATAACTTTTGACCTAAACCCGGCTCTGAACTGTAGTCGCAACGTTTCAAATTTCAAATTTAAGCTCCAACGTGAGCTGGCCGGCTGACACAACACCTGCACAATCACAAATGTCCGAGAGAGCGCACCGCACGGCAAACACAATTGTGCTTTAACTAACCCAATCATTCTGGGGACCCGGCACATTTCGTGTGTAAACTGCTAAAACCAAAGGCAAACTCTCGGTCCGCCGGCACAAATGTATCACTTTGCAATTTAAACAATAATGTTGTGGTGCGGTCGTTGCGGCAGAGTGCGATTCTGTGTGCGTAAGAGCTGTGTATCCGTGTTGGCCAGCAGCAGATTGGATGCAATGCAGCTGCAGCAGCGGCAGTGGCAGCATCAACATCATCAATGGCATCCTCCTCGTCAACGCCAGCGCCTCCCTTCTGCTGCCACCGATTTGTGTGTGGGCGGCTTGGCCTGGCACTGACCTCTGCATTGGGCGGAAATGTGTGTGTGTGCTTTGGCTTGTGTGCAGGCACTGAGGGAAATATCGATCTATTTGAAGGATTTTTCTTCTTTTGAATATATATTTCCTATATTATTGTGAAGAACAGAGGGAAATAACCAAATCCGAACAGATTTTGATGCTAGGATCCTAAGATAGTGTTTTATTCAACCAAAAAACGATGAGGATTTGATATGATTTGAGTTCCTTTATATTTTATTACTTACTTATAATATATATGGTATTTCCTGGCTGAATTCGGCATTAGAACATCTGTTTTATATAGTTTATTATACTTAAATCCCTTAAGAGTTCTCAAAACCCCTCATAACATTTATTTTTCGGATAATTCCTCTATTAATTGTTCCCTGTGCATCTGCGTAATCGGTTTTAGTATTGCCTGCAAATTGGCTACCATTTCCAGTGCGGTCTGCATATGCAAATATGCAACTGCCACTGCAACTGCCGCAATAACAGCAAAGGCAACAAAAACATCAGCTGGACCAGTCGTCGTCCCCATCCGACTGCTTTTGACCATCTTCCCCATCTTCGACCTGCCTGCCTCCTGACTCTTATCACTTATCGTAATCTTGTAATTACGTGTGTTCCGCCAATGTTAATTGCAAAAGGGAAACATCGATAGGCTAAAGGCATTCCCACCATCTCTGTTTCCTTACCCACTTTACACTCTGCTCTTCTGGCTTAAACGGGTTGTTCACATTGGCAAATGGTTGAGTTTACGATTGGGTTTATTCTCTAGAGGATCAGCATATAAAAACTTGTATATAATTAAGTGAATGTTTTGTTCCATAAAGTTACTACGCGATGCAGGAAAATAGAAAAACATGAGGTGATAAAACAGGCGAATTGCATCAAATTTAATATATAGAACTCCCTTGGGTAGCATTATAGTGTCAGTTGGGAACAGCAGTCCTACTCTTTCTTTTACCCTTTTTTATTAATTCCGAACAGCTGCTTTTAGGGCAAGTGCATATATGCTGATTATGCGACTATAATTTACCCAACGAGTTGCCAATTTAAAGGGCCCCAAAACATGTCAGCAAGTAATTAAATTTCTATACAATTTGCATATCTAAAGGCGCGCAGGCAACCCTGCTCTGCCCGGTTGTGAATTTGTCCGTATGCGTGTGTATCTGTGAGTATGAGCCACTTAACATAGCCGTTGGCTTTGGCCAACTAACGAACTGAACGAGGAGAAGTCGAAACAAAAACAGGGCAACTCTCGACGCCGGGAAACACATTTAGGGATGAGCGATATTTTGTACAGAGTCACAGGAGCGGTGAGGAGTCACGGTTTTCAAGAAAATTACTTAAACTATAAATGTTTATCATAGATAATTTTAAAACTTGGAATTTAAGCAACAATAGTACAGAGTTATTTATCAGATACTTCAGAAGATAGGAGAGTAAAGATTTCTTTAAGATTCTTTACTGAAAAATAAATTACGATCCTAAAGAACCATTTTAGTGACTATCTAGAATATTTTCTATAATTTTATTAGCCAATATCTTGCCTTACTTGAAGACCTGAAGAGAATGCCAGTAATTATTCGATAGTTATCTGGCCAGGGACTCCCTGGAGTTGCCCATCACCAGGGCAGCATCTTGGCCATGTCTCCCTTGCTAACAAGCTCCCAAACCCTTCCCCTGTTACTCTCCCCCCCCAAGTGCCTGTTGTTGTCTGCTTTTCCTGCCGGGGAGCTGCTCGGGGTTTCTGCTGGTTCTGATGTTGCTGATGCCACTACTTTAAATGTCTGGGCGTTCGTGCGTCGCTTGCAACGCAGCGCATAAACATGCACATCGTTAAGAGAGAGAGACCGACCGACGAGACCGGGCTCAGACCCGGGCCCAAATCAGACCCTTTTGGGGACCCAATCCCCTGTCTCTGTCCCCGTCCCCTTCCCGATGCCCACTTGTGACTCGTTTCCAAGCCGGTCATTTAGAGGCCAGGCCCAGCAGGCCTTCCACCACATCCACATATCCGTGGCTCCGTAGCCGTACAATCAACGCAGACCTGGTCAGAAATGTATTTTCTTTTTTCGGCTCTTGGCTTGTTTGGGACTTTTGACTGCTCTTTGTTTTCGAGTAATTGTTCTGACTGCCGTTCTTGTTTACGTTTCATTGGCTCCCGTGTTTCTTCTTTCGGCCAAATGATCTGAGCCATATGGCAAAATCTCGAGTTTCGGGTTTCGATTTTCGTTATCTAATATTGCGGAGAGGAAACATTAATTCGCAGCTCGTTGGCCAGAGATCCTTCTTCTTCATCGTCGCAGTCTCTCCGACAGACTGCTAATTTATTTCACTCTTGTACCTCGTTCGCTTCCTATCTAGAAAAAAAACGAGAAGAAAAAACCAATTTAAAGTTTATTTATGGCTTTTATTATTTTATACCCTCTATATTTGGCATTTTTCCTGTTGCTCTTTTTTTTTTTTACTCTGGCTGCCTGCGACTGGCGTTTGTCAATTTTTAACCTGTTGTGCATACTAATTTGTCGGGAGTTTGCTTCTTTTTTCGTATTTGATTTTGCTTTTCATCTTACTATCCCTGGAGAGCGTCTCCTCGGGCATAATTCCAGTGACACTTTGGATGATTTGTGGCCTCGGAGAATACGCCTCTGCTGACTTTTTAATTAACTTCTGTCGAACGATAAATTAAGGCCGTTTAAATATTTATTGGGTGTCTTTTTTACTTAAAGATCCTGCAGATGAGGTCCAAAAGTTTACCAATCAAAACTTTACAGACTGCCTGCCTGGCTAACGCATAAATTAAATCACGAAAACGAATTCCAGCAATCCGAGATTCATCAACATCATTAGTTATAGGTCGAAAACCCGACAGAAACTGCCAAAGCCATAGCCACAGAGCCAAGAAATAACCAGAAAACCACAAAAACTAATTTATCACATAGATCGTTCATGGTTTGTTATAATGGTTTTGGCTTTTTGATGGAAAAATAAGGGAAAGAGAGTTCGATAACCAATACGTCTGGAAAAAGAATAAAATTCCTCATTTTTGGCCGAATGGCTCGTGTGTAAATTGTAAATTGTTTATAAGGCCGTTTTGCCATAAATTCATATAAAGCTGCAATGCTGATTTAAACTGCAACGCCAACGCAAACAAATTTAGCAGGCAGTTAATGTAAACACAAAAATATATGTATAAGCGTACACAGAGGAAAAAAGAGTGAAAGTATTTCCTTATTTTAGATAAATGGCTGTATACCAATTTTAAAGTGTATTTTTTGCAAAGAGAGGTATATATTTTAGGTCAAAGAGCTTTATTTGCTTGGTAAACTTAGGTTATTTTTTTTTTTACTCATGCTGTTATGACATGCATTACGTTTGTATTTAAAGTGCCATACTGGACAAAACGCTAGGCTCCTGTCAGGACTCTTAAGAAAATTCCAACTAATTAGGGTTTTAATACAGTCTCATACCCATATACATAACTAATGAAAATTTTAATTCAGTGTCATAACCGTCTTATTATTACTTATCTGCTATTTTACAGATATTTTAAATAGTTTTCCTGTTTTAATTATGATGTGGAGGACATGGAAAATTACTTATAAATGAATCTAAGCTCTACGAAAGTATTACACATTCTTATAAATATTTTCTCTACTATTCAGGCTATATTCTTAATTTCTAGCATAGATTTTTCTCTTGTTACTCTCTCTCTAAATGTGTATTGAAAAATCGTTTCTTTGGGGGCAGCAGCACAAACAAATCATTGAAGCCACTGCCAGTGCGTGTGCGTGTTCGTGTAAATCTATCAATAGGCTCCATTTGTAATTGTTACAACGGCGGCGTGGCCAGGGAATTCCGCTCGGGCCAATGGCATATCTTGCTGGGAATTGGCCAAAGGGAGGAGCCCGGGGTTATTGCAGGGCACATCGCTGGGCGCATCAACAAATCATTCTCTAATGTGTTGATACACAAATTGTTCGCCGTTTGTGTTTAATTTCTCCCTTATATATGCCCATGCATGCTAATTAACAGCAAACGAGGAAATTACCAGCCAGCATCCGGCTGCTCCATCTCTTCTGGCTTCTCGGCTTCCTCTCTTTTTGCAATCGGTATACTCATTTACACACGATGCCCAGGCCATTAAGAGCCGAGATGCTGTTGTGGTTGGTAGGTATGCCATGCCATCTTAATAATGACATTTATTTGTAACGTGTTAAGATACTAAATTGCCCCGGCCACATGCAACAGGAGGCACATAACCATAACTGTGAGCGATTCATCTCCATTGGCATGTCATTCCTGCATGCCGGGACAAAAACATGTATGAATATAATATTATATGCCGGGCCAGGCCGGGCTGGGCGGCTGTGGTTTCTTCGCTTCTTTGGAGTCTTGGTAATTTTCAACAATTTGCAGCCATTTTTGTGCAGCAACAGCAACAACGGCAAGAAAAGCGATAACAATTTCCATGACTTTAGCTTATTACCTCTGGTATGCGTAATAACTTTGGTGCTGCACACGAATTACACTGGTTAGCAGGGTTTTGTGTTTGTAAATTTGAAGATATAAGGTTAGATAATTAATGGTTTAAGTAAGAAAATTAATCAGAGCTTGTACATTCGGTTTAACACATATATTCTTTCGGTTACGTTCCCAAGAATAAACGGAAAGAAACTTTTTTTTTTTTGAACTGTTGCTCCTTTGCTTGTATATTTCTGGGAAATTCGAAAATAGTTCTCGCACTTAAACGTATTGAGATTTTTTCGCTTTTATAAATAATCAATAAAATATAATGGAATTTCTTTTTTAAAATCTTCTTTGTCCCCCAAACCCGGTTGGCCAGTGCATTATCGCTCCGGAACCTGGACACCTCCTTCTTCGATTCAGTTCAGCAATCAACCGCAGCTGCCGAAGGTGCGTGTGAGCGTGTGGTTGGCTGCTTGCTTGCAGTTCCTCCGCTGGATCTGGGCAATTGTTATAATTTGCCACATATTGAAATTGAATTGGCCGGGCGGACAGACAACAGACACGGCCGAGATGGTGGTGATGGTGTTTGTGTTTGCATGTATCACTCACTCACTCACTCGCTCACCTTCACGGTAAATGCAGTTGCGCGCTTGACTAATTTCGCATTCAGGCCTGCACTGGGTGCAAACAGCTTGCTCGCACTCTCGGCTCTCAGCTCACAGCTCACTCGACTTATTTAGCCGGGTGCGTTGATGTGTGGCTGCTCCCACAAGTTTCCGTTTCCACTTGGCTATTGGAATCGATTCGAGCCGTTGACAGGCGGCTCTTTGGCCCAGAGACGCTCTAATTGAGATTCGAATGGCTGGAATTGGGGATGTTCTCGGTGGAAAAGCAAAGCCAATAATGGTATATCGAAAAAATCAGTCAATCATGAATCGATATCGAACGATTTTATGCAAATTCGAGTCCCAAGAATGGAAATTTGTTAAATGGAGATTATTGATAAATTTATGTAGAAGGAAACAAGATAAATTATAATTATACAGAATATATAAAATTAAGTATTATTATATTAAATTAAATATATACAGAAAATATCAAATTATGTATAAAAGTACCGATAAATTCGATTTATTACTTAAACCGCAATATCGATCCAGTATTCCAATCGATATCGGAAGAATTGATGCAGCTTTGAGGCCGCTGGAGGGTCCAATTAAAAATATTATTATTAAAACAGCTTATTTATATGTACTATTTCATCGATACATATGACACAATTGATAAATACTCTTATATCAAACGCAATATCGATACATGAATCAAAGTATCGCTGTTTCCGATAGCAGGACATCTCTAACATCTCGCTAACGATATTAATTTTCAAAGGAATATCAGGAAATCAATTTTTTTCTACGAAAATCCTGACTCCGTATCAACCCCTTGAAATGGGAGCGTTATAAATTTCGCTTATGACACCTCTCTTGACAACCGACACTCGGTTAATATGCATAGGAAGGTGTCAAGCCAACTCCACTCCAATCCAATCTCGGACGCGGGACACAAACACGTTTTGCGACTAAGACGCGCATTTAAATACAAAAGCAGCAGATTCGACGCTTTGCTTTAAACAAATCAGCTAACAGTAAATAACCTGTTGCGTTTGCGCCATTAATGTCAAACTTCATTATGCTGATATATGTAGGAGCGAGCTGCCACCGAGAATAAAGCAAAATTTTATCGGCCCAAAAGGCAGAGATTCGGGATATATGTATCGCCGAGGAGGTAGTGTTACACCAGTAGACAACAACTTCATTATCACGAGCGTTGGCTCTTCAGAGCTCCGATTACATGCGTGCCGGAGAGTCGAAAAAAATAAGAAGAAAACAAAAAACAAAATCTTTAAGACAAAGCGAAACGGCCCGGGCGAAAGAGGGAACGTATAACAATGCAAACATAATCATTATCGAGATTACGGCCAAATTTATCGAGACCCACAGACTCCGAGTGCTTAACGAGCCCCAAAGAGATGCCTCCATGGCTTGATTTTGTGAGTGCAGAGAGAGAAAAGTGATCAGGAATGGCTATATTTCTTATAAAATTGGTTAATATACCAATACTTTTCAGTATATCCCTATAGTCATTCGTATCATGCATAAATATAACTATATTTAATGATATTTCATGATATTTGTAAGTAATTAATGTTACTTTCAAAATTTCCTACTTCTTGAAGACTCATATTTTCCCCTGTGTACAACATATCTTCTCTCCTTCTCCTGTCGACTTTGGTTAGCTCGTTTTGGGACAGACCTTGTTTGCTCTCTTCGCTTTCCAGAGTTACCTGCGCTACCTGAGTTCCCCCAGCTGTTCACGATCTCTCGGACTACGC
Organism: Drosophila tani; assembly: GCA_008042535.1. Taxonomy (NCBI): domain Eukaryota; kingdom Metazoa; phylum Arthropoda; class Insecta; order Diptera; family Drosophilidae; genus Drosophila; species Drosophila tani. Next base: position 89,689 of record VNJO01011739.1, on the reverse strand, counting down.
TACTGGCCAACAGCCCAAGAGGTTATGCTCGCTCGTATCTCCTCCTCCCAGCGCTCAAATCTCGGGTTTGTGTTTGGGTTTTTTTTTCGGGGCTGTGCCCACAAAACGCCTCGAGGCAGTCGCCACACAACAAGCTGTTTTATGGCCAAATCCAAAGCCAAAGCTCGTTTGTGTATCTGGCTTTGTCCCTAAACAAAAAGCCAAACAAGACAACAACGGCGAGCGTAAAGAATTTGTATAAATAAAAGCGTGTAGGGGGTAACAAGCGAGTATAATAATTAAAATGGATTCGGTATCGGAATTAGATGGACGGCGAAAGAAGCTTTTCGGAGGAGTATAATGGAGGAGGAGAAGCACCTATTGGTGGAAACACCCAAAAAAAAAAACTCCATTAAAAATGCTAAATTTGTCAACTGAATGCGAACATTGTTTCGCCTTCGATTTATTTGCATGTGAAAAGCAAATCCATCGCCTACAAAGGAGCCACGTTTTGTATAGAAATATGCCAGGCCATTCCCAACTCGTTTGGAGGATTGGCAAACTTTTGTTATGCTAAAAGCTGGCTTGGCCATCATAAATTTGATTTAAATTAGCATGTCGCTTGAAGTTGGCAAATTCTGTTTATTATTTACTAGATTTTGGCGAATAGAAATTGGAAATTCAATAGGATTTATCGTAAGCTGTAAGTTATACCTTTTTAGGAAATTTAAATAAGCTAGAATTGCTTTTCTTTTCCCTTTAAAATGTCTTAAATATGGTAAAAGAAGTTTCAGACAGTTAACTAATAAATTTATACCTAATCTTTCCTCTCTATTCAGAGCAAAAATGCCTTTTCAAGTAACAATTCAATTATGTTGCAGCCTTAATCCTCTAAGAGTTTGCTAAGTTGTAAATTTGTTTATAATTCATGTAGGTTTTTAGTGTCTGGCCGTCATCGGTGACAGAGCAATTAGTTAGCCAGCACTTTCCTTGCGACTGACTGCATAAATCTAAAATTGATTTATAAATTACGGCCAGCAGCAGCAGCCACAAAGCCGGGCTAAGGCTAAGGCTAAGGCAAAAAGTAAATGGCAATAAAATATCAATTTGCGAACTTGACCATCGGTTGGAGAACGCTCCTTCCTGACCGGGAGTGGAGACAGAGCCAGAGATGGAGATGAAGGAAGGCCAAGGCAAGGGGGCCAATTGCAAAAGTGATTTGTTTGCAGGCTCTCCTGGCTGGCAATTTACTTTTACAGCACCCAAGACGGTCGCTGGATAATTTATGCTGTAATTTATAACCAGCTACAAGCAACTCTCAAGTCTCGAGTCGCGAGTTCCGAGTCCCGACTGCGAGTCCCTCGTTGGCCACAACATTTCCATACATGGGCCCAGCAGAGACTTTGGACCGTATGTGGCAATTAACCAAAAGTAAATCTCGATGTCAGTTTCGCTGTAGAAATTTCAATTCCAATTCCACTTCAATCAGCGTGCAAATACTTGGGCCCGCGCGCCGCAGCCGCCAGTTCAATAATTCAATATAAATCAATTCCATCTGCCGTGCGCGGTGCTAATGGCCACAAGTGGAGTAGTCGTCGTCTCAATTGGCAGTCTCCTCCGCTGCTGCTGCTGCTGTACAATTTTTTTCTCCCTTCTTCTTTTTTTGCGATTCCAGGGCCCTCGAACTTGTAGTTGTCGATATTTGTTGCTTTATTTATACATGTGTACAAATTTTTATTTTGCACAAATGTTTGCTTCTGACAGCTCCAGCGGGGGACTGGGGACGGCGAAGTGTGTATGTCTGGAGGAGAGTAGTGTGTGTTCCCGAGCAGGAACTAATTGAATGTCAATTTGTTTGTTGCTTGCTCCGGCTCCTTCTCTCCTGATTTCGTATGCCTGTCAGGGAGCGACAGTCCTTCGGTTGCTGCATTAACATATTGCCTTTTACAAACCCAATATTGAACTTGCATTATAGGCCAGGACAGGCCGTGCCTGCAATCACTGCTTCATTTATTTACCCTTACCCGCGCGCCTTATTTATCAAGTTACCCTCGTTTTTTTAATAGGCAAATATTTGGCCAGCCGTGGCGGTTGTCTTTGTTTGCCATATGCTATGCCCGTGTTATCTGTATCTATTCAAGACCCTGCAGCGGAATTAAAAATTTAATTAAAAGCAGCATTGAGGTAATGAGTTGGGATTACCTTGTTCTGGCCACAAGCTTGGGGGTGTCAACCTTATTTTAGATTCTACGCTTTTGTTGGGATTAATTTGAACAGTATGGTAGAATATTTTCTGTGTTTTATTGGGAACTTTAGAGAATTGAATGATATATATTTGGAATTGAAGGTTCCTTATATCAAAATGAAATTTAAAAGAATGGGGAATTCCCTTTTAAAATGCTGAAAGCGGAAAAATAAGCTCATTGTTTTTATCTTGCTGATAAAAAGAGTCTCTTTTGGAAGTTTGCGATGCGGAATTCTTAGATTAAAAAGTTCAAAGAAGCACACACGAAAGAGGGCGAAATAATCCCAGCTTTGGCCTTCTAACATTAACCGTTATAAAAGTAGTAGCGGAAAGGGCGCCTGTAATTCCCAAGTACGAATTCGGAGACCCGCTAGTGTGAATTAAATCACCTAACTATGCGAAAATGTTCATAAAAAGTATTTTAACTTATAAATTGAACCAAGTAAAGCCTTTATCGTTCATGTAAACCATAACGCTCTTGTTTAAATACCTTTTATCCATTAAATCCTGTAAACAATCCCCCTAAAAGACACCTTGCTGGCATGTTATCGGATATATCGCCTGCATTTTACGGTGCATAATGAATTTAATGAGCTTGCGCTCAGATGGCTGCAAATTAATTTAAATCATCAAACCGGCGCGCGCAAGAATATTAAATTTACAAGTTTCGCTTTTAGTTTTTTTTTCCTACCTGCCCCTGGGGCCCCCAGCTCCGCCCATGGGCCCCGCATTGTGAGCGCTGGTTCGCCGGGCTAGGCAATGCATTTCATAGCAATTCATAGCCAGCGAGGCACACAGCCCCGCAATCTTGATGGGCAACACTTGAGTGCAGTGCCAGCAACTACAGCTACGGCCACGGCTATGGCTATGGCTATGGCTACAGCTACACAACTACTGCACCAACTATGCTCGTGTACGGCGGCCGAACGAGGCATATTGCCATAAAATTAACGGATGCTGGCCGGGATGGCGCAGGGATTGGGGCTGGGGCATAGAGGATGCGGGAGTGGAGCAGCCAGAGCTGTAGAAAATATTAACACGATATTTTTCAACCGTTGGATATGGTTGAGGCACTGGCAAAAATAAGAAAGGAAGCGTATTGAATCGGTTTTGATTAATAAATAATTATTTATAGAACAAGAAGTTAATGAATATTTTATTTAATATAAAGTAAACAAAATATAGATTCATTTTCTATTAAAGTCCCTTCTTTTCCATATATTTTATAGGAAATCCGAATCATTCTTTATGAGTATTACCTCTATCTTTAAACACATTTAAAGTTATCTTTATTTTTCAATAAAAGAAACCAAAATAAATTGTAGATATCAGATACCTTCACTTAAAAATATTTTAAATAGTTTAAGACATCATTTCGTATTCATTTAAATTTCTTCTCAGTGTCTTGATGCTGCTGTTGAGGCTGATTCTGCTTCTGCTGATGCTGTTGCTGATGCTGCTGTTCCTCTGACCAACCCACATCGTTATCATAATATGAATGGTGGTGGCGGGCCCCAGTCGTGCCGTCGCTGGATGTGTGGGCGTGGCAGAGGCAGAGGGTGAGCCGGAGGTGGGTCAGAGGAGAGGTAGTCGCCTCCATTTTCTACCTTCCACCTCGGCTTGATTATGAGTGAGTGCGCCAGCCATGAGAACAGTGCCTGCACAGAGCAGAACAGAACACAGAACCGAACGGAACAGAAACATTGAGCATGGTCATGTGCTTGTCAGCCCCATTCCATGCTCAAATTGGAGGAAGGAACCTCTCCTCTTACCCATCCCCGCCAGCTGACATGTGGGTACAGTGTTTCCCCAACCAAGCAGCCAGCAACCCTGTGCATCCTGCCATTGCTGATAATGATGCAGCACTTTATTCGCTGACTAGGCTCGTATCCTGGCTCGGCTCCTCCTCGGCTGCTTCGCTTGCGTTCCGTTCTCGCTCTCGCCATCGTCGTTGTCACGTATTTGGCACAAGTATTTAATTAGGAAGTGCTTACGTGTAAGCGCTTTAAGTAAGCACTCGAGAAATGAGTTGTTTTTTCTTCCCATCATCCCTCCCCATCGCTGAAATCAGGCAAATATAAATTGGCACACAAAAAAAGTGATGAGAGAGAGAGAGAGAAAAGTGCCGGATAAGAATATTCCGCAGACTTGTAATTGCAATCATTTTGCATAATAAAATCCGGATGAAGTCTAGTTAAAAGTCACTGGACTGTGGGATTATTTCCTGGGGTATTATTTAAAGCCAAGACACTGGAAATAAGAGTGGATAATAAATGTTATTTAAATTTAAAGGAAATTCACGCTTTCAACCGAGAAATAAAATTGCCAAGCTCTAAGCATAGGTATCTTCTTCTACTCCAAGGGACATAATCCTTAAATTACAGTAAAAACTGAACCCATAATCGGTCATAAACAATTACCACACTTCAGAACCGTTTATAAGAAACCACAAAATATTATTCCCAAGCCAAAAACCACAAAAAGGATCACAAAATTGCATTCCTTAAATAATAATTGCCACCATTGATCGACCCTTCACAAGCCATAACAATTCTTAGATATGCCAAGGAGCCCAATCCAAGCTGCTTGTTGAAATTCAAGTTCGTCTTCTCTTCCTCGACTCGAAATTGATGCAAATTTCAATGGCCCTAAGGCTTCAGCTGGGCGCAGGGAGGAGTTCCAAGTCAAAGCGGCAGCAACTGACCTCTCCACACCTACAAAATAAGCTGAGAGACCCGGGACCCGAGTTAACGACGACGTTTTGCTTTTGGGCCACTGTCATTTCCAGAGCCTGGGCGCTCGTTCAAAGGCCCACTCGACTCGAATCTTTGGCCCCTTAACCCGCAGGCGACTAACCAATGAGCTGAAGAAATATTCTCAAAAAAAAAAAAAAAACGCAAGGGAGAAGAACAAGTACGAACGCCTCCGCCCCCGATTTAACTGATAGATGTTCCTTGTTCTGACTTCGACTCCGACTCCGGCTCACTGGAACTGCATCCCAGCAGCAGCATCTTTGTGGCCCAGAGTTTGCTGCATGTCTGCGCCTTTTCCATGTTGTGTGTCGTCGTCTTTCTGCTGGTGTTTTTTCCGTTGGCTGCTTTTCTGTTTGGGGGGCACAGCACGTTTTCCGTTTGGAAAAGATAACAAACCCAATCGTTTGTGCAACATTTTCAACAGTTTTGGCACGATTCCTACCACAACGCTTCTGCTTCTGCCTCAGCCTCTGCCTCTTTGCCTCTTTTTTTCTTTCTCGCTCTCGCTATCTCTTTCTGTGTGGCACCAATTTGCGGAATGCTTTTTGTTGCTGTAGCTGTTGCTGTGCACTGGAAAAGGAGTAGCTTTACTTTCTAAATACCTGGATAAAGTACCTACAAAAGCCTTTTATTTTAAGAGCTATTTTTATCAGAAATAATTTTTGTTGCATACTTTTAGGCACCTAAAGCAGCGACTTAAAATCTCTAGACTTTGCTCTTAGTTCTTCTTAAAATAGCTTGGAGATCTGTAGATAGCACAGATATATAGGGAAAGGGATTAAGGGGAGGCTAAAACAACAATAAAATAATATTAAAAATTAAAAAAAAAAAACATAAATTGGCATGCATTTAACATCAATTTAAAATATACCAAAAAAGCAAGCTTCAAAATTTTGCAAAGCAAGTTTCCAATCATTTTTGCATACTTTTAGACACCGTTTCCATAGAATTAAACTATTTCTTTAGCTCCAAAACATATACCAAAGTCTAATCTAAGCCTTAATCCAATAAATCCAGGCTCTTTCAGTGTATCTATAGCCTGACCAGCTTCTTCTTTTAGCCGCTCCCCCGAAGCGTGAACGAGTGGAGTTTTGGCAAGTCTTTCCCTTCCGAACGTGCAAATTGCATGCTGTGCGAGTTAATGGCGTTTCGCACAGGGATTTTCGGAGGGGGTGTGGAACCGGGAATGGGAATGGGTGTTGATGCTAACGAGTTGAGAGAAAATAAAGTTCATGACTTCATTTTTTTTCCTTCCTTTGCCTTTCTTTCCTTAGCATTTTATTTGGTCGGGCACGTCTTCGGGGTTTCGTGATGGTTTATATCGCACACACACACACACACACTCGCGCGCTCCACTCTCGCTGAGCTAAAAAAATAAAAAATAAATAAAAGGAAGGAAAAGAAAATCGGTCTTGGGGGTTGAACAGCCATATCCATCTGCATAATATTTAAATGCTCCATTCCATCAAGCAAATGGAAAGATCGTCGCATCCGCATCCACACCGCCCATTGTAATATAATGTTGAAGATTTTAAATAAAACATGAGGCCTGCCTGCCAGCCAGCAAAACAATGGCAAAATGCTCTCGCTCTCTCACTCACTCGGCCCCTTTTCGGGCACAATTGCAATTTCCACTTTTGGCTTCGACTGGCAGAGCCAGGCAGCCACAGCCCAGCGCCACAGCTGCTGCTGCGTCCACAGAAAGTTCTGCCACACAGAGCTGCTCCTCCTATCCAGCCCAGCATTTTGTTTTGAGTCGCGTTGCGTCGCGTCTCGTCGAGTTGATGATGTTTGCCCGATAAGTGGGCAAAGGATTGGACTTGGACTGGAGCTGAAGCTGCAGCTGAAGACCTGGAGAACCATAGTCCGGGCTCTGGGCAATTTTCAACGAGCTGGGCTGGGCTGATGATCTGAGCAGCAGATGCTGCTGCTGCTGCTGCCTTTCCGGGTCTGCCGATTTTGTTTTTGGCATAAATTTTAATGCAATCATGAGTTTGGCAGGAAGGCAGGCAAGGCAGGAAGACCGTACTGCCTGCCGCTGGGCTCGTTTATAATTTTTACAACACTCTCATGATTTCATATAATTTTTGTGATTTTATATTATAGCATAGAAGCTTGGCTCTCTTTGCTTAGCCTCAAAAGTTGTAACTTGTCTATAAACACTCTGGGGCTTGCTTTATAAACTCTATTAAATTCATAAAACTGCACTAAAGCTATCTAGGAATACCGAAATCAGTTTAGGAGGTGTTAAGGCGCCTTTACTATATTAAATATGAGGTGGCAGCTTTCTAAGGGCTTCAAAAACTCTTGTGAAAACTATGTCCCTTTGGGTAAAAAAGGATATTCCCTTAAACTTAATAAAATGTGGCTTAAACCAATCAAAAAAGTCAAGAAAAGCACACATAAAAGGGGGAAAAATCCCCATCTGGGATTACAAGCGTTATAAAAGCTTAAAAGCAAAAAGTGCGCCTAAAATTCCCAAGTACGAATTCGGTGTTAAGTTAGTATCGATTTTTGTAGAATAAATCAGCCGGCAAGCCTTTGGGTTAGCTAAAACCCTTATATACCGAACCTGAATTATTTTTATATTAGGTTAACCTGATTTATAACCTTCCAAAATATTAAAATCTTACACAAGATAAAAGCAACCTTAATCTATAATGTTTCGACAATGAAAACAAATGTTTCTTGATAATTATTTCTGATAAATAAGTTGGTATACAGAAGATTAAAGTTCTGGCGTTAATGCTGGGCTGTTTTGCTCTCAGATTTCTCATCGCTTTAATGCCGATGTTTTGGCCAAGTGACGGCTGCCGGCTGGCCGTCTGGCTGGCTGGTGGCTGGCAGCTTGTTAACTGCCTCGACGAACTCTGATGAGGATGTGGATGCGGATGCAGCCAGTCATGTTTATGTTTAACTTTTTAAATGTTAATGCCGGCGATGTTGCCGTGGCGAGCCGCGTTTTAATGCATTTTAAGTTGCTGTTGCCGGTTCTGTGCGGTGCTGTGCAGTGCCGTGCGCTCCGCTGGACAAGCCATCAAAATTCGCCATGCTGCTGGCTACTCGCAATTTTTCATGCACATTATCGCGGCCAGGACAAGTCGATTTCCATTTTGGTGTGCCTTGTTGTTTTTTCTCTCCTTCTCTCTCTCTCTCTTGTTTTTTACGGAGATTATTTAGCATTTTTCCCGCATCCGTCGCCGGCTCATACGATTTGTGGTTTGTTGATTTTTCCCATTCAACGCTCCATCGCTTGCTCCCCCTGGCTCTTGCCCCTTTGCCTGTCAGCAACATAATCATTATGGCCAACTCTCAGTTCTTTTTAGTTGGCAATTGGTGGTGCTGGTGATGGTGCCAGTGCTGGTGCTGGTGGGGCCATCGCAACGTATTTATTTTAACGTTAATGGCCAGTTGTCATATCGAGTGAGCGGACAGGCACCCAGCTGCCTCATCCCGCATCCATGGTGCTCCGACTCCTCCTCCTCCATCTCTGCTTTCCGCAGCACGCGGCGATTACATTTTAAGTAGGTGTGTGAACATTTTCGTGTCAGTGGTTTTGGTTTTAATTTAAAGCTGTCACGGATGCTGCAGGGGGAGTTCCACCAGGGATGTAGGGCTATGTGGTGTCCCTTTCTGCTATATTTTGGGGGGTGTATGTTCAGGGATACTGGGAATTACAATTTTAAATTAAATTTAGGGTAATTTTGTTAAAAACTGAGACCCAAAATCTCTTGGGATTTGTCTAAAGTTTCATTTATTTAAGCAGCTTATGTTTTGTATAAAAAAAAAATAATTAATTCTATGGAGACGGATAAATATAAAATGATAAAACTAGGTTTTCATTCTGTTTTTATACGCTAGGTTTTTTTTATTGATAATATATTGTTATTTATATAACAGTGATGCCCAAAGCCCAGCCTCTGCCAGCACACAGACTCTATGTGCAGATTGTAAAAAAAAAAGCACCAGTGCGGCTAAATCTAGGCTTTTTTGCAGTTAAATGTCTATTTTTGTGGTCATAACTATTTTTATTGCAATATTACAACAAATTTATATTATTTGATATATTTTTCCATATCAAGCCACTTCGTTATATTTCTTACTCTTTTATTCTCATATTTTTAATTTCAAATTTAAACTTTGGTACAAGTTTAACACAAGATCTCCTTCATCTACATCATCTCTGGCCAGGTAACAAAGTAAAAGCAAAACCAAAGAATTAAAAATAAAATGAAAACAAACCTGCAGCCACGAGGAAAAGGTTCTACAATTTCGGCTGGGATCTCGGGTTGCAGGCCAAGGCAGCAAAGGCAGCTCGCCCTGTCCTCGTTCTCGTCCTCGTCCTTGATGGCCATTAACAATTTGGCAAACTGCAAAGCAAAAGAGTGAGGGAAAAACAAGAGACCCAACTTCATCATCGTCTTCATCGTCAAGGTGATCATCGGGGCAGTGATTATTATTATCGTACGCAGGCAACCAAGCATATGTGTTAACTTGAAGTTAAGTGGATTCGCTGGAGGATTCGCCCTGCTCTCTGCTGCTCCGCCTGGAGAACATCTCGCATTCATTCGCTTCCCTCCTCGTCGTGTTGATAATTTAAATGAGTGAACTCCTGCTGCTGCCTGCTGCTGGCTTGGTTGGCTGGCTTGGCTGCCTCGGCTGGCTGGGATGTGAATGCGGATGGTTTTGGTGGCTTGTTTGGATCCCTGACTTCAGCCCGGGTCTCCGGTATCTTCACATTTTTATCTCTCTACCTTTTTTTCGTGGGCTTGTTGTGTTCTCATGTTTCCTTCGTGTTGTATGTAAAATGCACAGAGCTGGCAGGCAGGAGAAGGAGAACCAAAGTTTGCCCGCAACACATCTTAAATTTTCACAAAATTGCTTTCTTTCTTTGGCCTTTGTTCAGTTTTCGGTTTGGCTTTTTTTGTGTGTGCTCTGAGTGTGTGTGTGTTCGAGGAGTTTTGCTTGAATAACTTTGGCTGGCTTTCGTGGCAGGTGCTCCTCCTCCTCCTCCATCTCATCATCTACAAGCTCCTTTTCCAGCTCCAGTTCTTCAGGTTCCTCCTGTTGCGCAGTTTGTTGGCCATTAGGGCGGAACTGGCATGTCAACGCCTGATTGACGAAACAATGAATAAGTTGTAGATATTATGCAGCTGCTATCCGAGTTTGGGGGATGTAGAAAAACGCCAGCAAGCTGAGATGCAAATACGGTGCTACAGACGTGTAATTACAAAATGATATACAGTCGAGTTGACTCGAAACGAACTTTGTTTCCACATTGATCTGAATTCAGGGTATTTTAGGGAATTATCCTAACCAGATTTGCTTCAGAAGGTGGAAAATATTTACTAAAATCTGATTAATAGCTTATTTCCCGGGGAAATAAAGGGGATTTTAAATCCCTTTAACTTATGTTACATCGATTTAAAAACATATTTTCACTGAATTTGGTGTCTCAAACAATTTATTGCATACTTTTAGACACCTTTTTAAGGGATTTAATAAGCTCGCAGAAATTTCTACTGATTTAATATCACTTTAAAAAGTGTCAAAAAGTATGCAATAAAATATTTAAGTCGCTGAAATGGTCTGGAAAATTTTTTATTACGAACTATAAACAAAAACCTCCTATAACTTATTATTAAAAAGAATATGTAAAAGGTAAAGAGCCAAAAAGTTGCTCTTCTAGAAGTCTGACTGTGGCCCCCAAAAACCCAGTGAAGGCGAACCTAATGGAAAACTTTCAGGAGCGCCCAGAGAGAGCGATGGGCGACGAGCAGCTCCCTTTTCGCCGCCACACTTGTTAACGCCTTTGGACTCGGTTGGCTGCCAGCTCCATTTACTGACTGGAATTGCATTTGCTGCCAACGAAGTTTCCCAAAGTAAAGTCGTCTGGCTCCTTGGTCGTTGCCGCCTCAACTCTTTGCCCTCAGAGCTCAGAGCTGTCCTCTCGTTTTGTCCCGCAATTTGCCATGGACATGGACATGGCCGCTGCTTGTACTCTGTCCTCTGTCGTCTGGCGGCTTGAAGGTGCGAGTAATTGATAAAAAGCATGTTACATATATAATTTATTGAGCATTCAGCTGGCACTCGAGACTCCGCAGTCCAGACTCCACCAAGCAGAGTCCCCGAGCATGATGCATGTTGGGACGCTGCCATGTTGCAATGTTGCGATGTGTCGGACGCCTAATGGACGACAGTTGATAACAGCCTCGTTTATGCACGTACAGTTGGCAGTGGTAGTCCGGTTTCCTCATCGGGAGCCACGGGCTCTCACTCGAGAACTTGGTAACCTCAAGTAGCAGCAGCCAGCTACTCGTGATTCTCATGCCGGATGCTCCTGTTCGGTTGGCGGCAGCCACTTGAACTGCAGACGGAGGAGGCAACTCCACTTCGGATATGTGTCTGCCTGCCTCAGCCTACTGCTCCTGCTCCTGCTCCTGCCTCAGCCATATTCCGCTTCTTATTTATTTATGTTCAATTTGATTATGAATGCCATGCAGGATTCTGCATTGCCCAGAGTTCCCCGCAGTTATGACAAAAGCTGGGCACATTGCTTGCTCCTTTCAATGCTATTTTAGTGCTGCGTTTTTTTTTTACTTCTGCTTCTTCTGCCTTCTGCTCTTGCACATTTAATTAAAAATTATTCATGAGCGAAATTAATTATGGAGCGTGGCAGTGAGACCCTACACTGCACTGCAAGAAACGGCTGCTTAAAATTTATTTAAAAAAAAAAAATATATATATAGTGTTGGTTAGGTTCGTACAGTCAGCTGATCCGCGAGTGTTGGCTAGCGCATCAAGCATTTGCTGATACGGTCACACTGGCTCTAGAACTCAGCTTTTGTTTGGACTTTTGATAGTTTTAAGTTAGATTATGGCCGCCCGGCGGCCCACACAGGATCAGGGTGCCGACAACTCCAACTCCGATGGCAGCCCCAGTTTCCGATCACCGGAATTACCGGAAAATGCCACCGATTACGGCCTGAATTTCTCCACCTCCCGTCTGATGGGGCAGGACGGCAACAATCGCCGCTCCTCGACTCTTACCAGGGAGCCACCGGCTAATCAAAGCCCGGCGTCTTCGGGATCAGCCTCCGGTGAGAGCCAAGAGAGAGTGGCACCGCCACCAGCACCAGCAACTGCTCCCAGTCGACGCAAGCAGCGTGCACCCGTGAGCAGGGCCCACCGGATGAACCGCGAGATCCGACGCCTGCGCGCACGAACTCTTCCGCTAATACCCCGGCTACCGTTCTCTCGATTGGTGCGCGAACTGATCTTGAAGTTTAGCGGTGAACGGGGACCGCAGAGGATAACCGAGGGAGCCCTGGAGGTGCTGCAGGAGTCGACGGAGCTCTACTTGACGCAGCGCTTCGAGGACGCCTACTTGCTCACCCATCATCGCGGTCGAGTGACGCTGGAGGTGCGCGACATGGTGCTGATGGCCTACCTGATCGATGTTAGTCATCATCGTTCCTAGTTTTGAAAACATGTACATATTTTATAGAATTAAGCCTAAAGTAATACTTTTTGTGAAGTTCCAATGTATCATACCAACTTTTCAAATCTGTACTGAGATCTCTTAATATGTGTCTTCATTAAACTAACTTAATCCCAAAGAAAACAACATTTAATGAATGTTTTAAACTCAGCTTTAGGTCAATCTTTATGTAAAATGGTTGCCGTTGTTTTTGGACATTCTTGAGCTAGAACAAAGTGAGAATTATAAGTAATAACACATGTTTTTAACGAAACTTTCATGAAACCTAAGAGTTTTATTAATCAAATTCATTCTGAGAAAAGAAAAGCTTACAAAAGATGAGTTTCTAGTCCTCACAGTCAAAAAAGCTGGCAGTAACTTTAATAGAACCTCGTTTACGATTTATACAGATCCTAGGTCTCCTTGTTCACCTTCTTTTTCCCAGTGTAACCGCACAATTCTCGGTGAACTCTGTCCCTAGCCAACAACAAGTACAACAATGAGCGCATGCAAAATGTGAGCAGCAAAAACTACAACCATTGGATGGAGCAGCAGCAGCAGCAGGACGAGAAGGAGAAAGTGCTGGAGCTGGAGCAGCGCACGGATGCTGGGATGCCAGCTTGCTTTCCTGGCTGCCAACTGGTGAACTGTTGTGCTATTCTACCGGCTGGCTGCCTATTTAGCCGGGGCCAGGAGCTCTTCAACACATTTAAATAGCTGCAACTTCCGTTGCAACTAGTGCGACGAGGAGCGAGACGACAGCTGGGGCGCAGGACTCGAGTGTTGCCAGTGTTCGGGCTCGGATGGAGGCAGCGGAGTGGCAACATCCTGATGCCACCACCACCACCAGTGCTCACTTAAAGTTTTCTCCAACCCACCAACCACCCACCACCATCCGGATTCCGCTCCCCTTCCCGCTCCTGTTGGCTAACAATAACAGCACTTGCACTCATTTAGCATTTAAGTGCAGTTGTTGCTGGCAGTGCCGCGGCAGGTCCTGGACCGCCAGGACGACCTGCGCCGTGGCGTTGAAATTGTCGACTCGGTCATCCGAATTATGCCATTTTGCCACAAGCAACGGGCTACGGGAAGTGGCAACCAGGAGGCCAGGAGGGAACCCCATTAACCACCCAACCAAACCGAAACCGAGAGACCCAAACCGATGCCAATCGTCAGGCCGCATCATCATTCACATGCGCATCCGTTGCCCATTTCTATACCTACGGCTGCTCCTCCATCTGCATCTGCATCTGCAACTGGATGAAGCCAGCCCACTCCAGCTCCCACTGGAGGAGGAGGCCAGGCCTCTTGTCCCGACCCCGGCCCGACCCCAGTTGTATACATTAATAATTAAAATATTTTCCCAAGTTTGAATGAAGTGCAGGCAGGAGGAATCAACGGGTTACGCCACGGTTCCATCTCTGGCTTCGTCTGCATTTCAATTTCGGTCGAGTGTGTGTGCTTACACTGGGGAAAATTAATCTAATAAAGAAGAGGGAAAAGGAAAATAAGGTTTCCATGAGATTTTATTGCCAATTTTCAAGCTGGGGAATTACAATAAATTATTTATCCTTGGGGAGTTGTAAGGGAATTTAATTGTTTTCGCCTGGGTAACATTTAAATGTGCAGAAATTGTGGTTAAAATATTCTCGGGAGACTTGAAAATATCTCTTGAGAATATTAAAATAATCTATTGCTTGTTTACTCAAGAGTGTTATTTAGTATATTAAGATTAAAAGGTTATCTACAATTTCTGAAATAAAATACAGTATTCTTGATATTTTAGGAACGTTACTAGATATTTTCTAGCCTGAATTGAACTTCAATAATTCGAATACAGCCATACCTCACTTTACACCCGCTTTTTATAATGCGTTTCGCTATAACGGCCACGTTTTCGATTTACGGCCTAAAGCGTTATATAAAATATATAATTTTTGCTGTTTTAAGAACGCAGTTATATTCAATTAAAATTGATTTAACCTTCAGTAGTTTCATAGCCTCGATTTACGTCCGATTTCTCGCTATAGCGGCCACATTTTCGATTTACGGCCTAAAATGTTCGCTATAACGGCAAGAAAATTATACAAAACTCAACAAAACATGATTCAGATCACCAGGAAAGGCAGAAATCAATCTTGCACCATTTTCCCCTCAGTGTAGAGGAAACCCACCCGAGATGGCTGTTCAGGGGACTTCCCCTTCTTGGCTCCCGGTACTCGACTTGATGAGCATGTCTGCCCTGATGTTGTTTTTGTTGCTGCTCATGCTGTTTTGGTTTTTGTTTTTGTTGGTAATGATGTTGATTTCTTAACGCTTCACTGCCGTCTGCGGAGGAGCATAAAAAATGTGAATAATACACACACACAAACACACACAAGGATTTGCAGTTAAGTGCTGGGCTAGCCTCCTCATCCTACCAACCTAACCATCCAGCAGCGTCATTCCAGCCCAGTATATTCCCATTGTCAGCATCCAGGGATTACGCTGCACATTATGGGCAAACGTAAACGTAATGCTATATCGGATTGCGGCATTAGTAGCGCTATTATCGAAGCAACATTTTCCAGCAGAGCCCAGGCTAAGCCCGGCAAGCATTTAACCCCGCACGCATGTGGCCTCCGGGGCGGGATGTATGTAAATATTGTTGAATTTGCACACTTGGCACATAAATCCTGTTGCTGCCGCCCTCCTCCAGCCAGGTGAAAACCGGGGGCGTGCACGCTCGGGGTGGCTTATATGGGCAGGCAACGAGGCAAGCAACCAACCCACTTTGCAAAATGTCACCATTTCTGTTCTGCTGGCTCTGGGCTCTCCGGGCTTGATGGATTACTCGAGAGCCCGCCACGGCCCCGGCTGCATAAATATTGCAAATGCCTGTCGCGCTGACAGGCCGGGGGATAAGGATTCTCTACCCTGTGGCAGCTGCTCCTGCTCCTGCTCCTCCTCCTGCTCCTTGTAGCCTTGTGGGTCAGCATTTTGCCACGGAAAGTGGAACTCACTTGAAAATAGCAAAGGAAAATGCGTAAAATTCCGAAAAAGTATTCAATTTGTTAGGAGAGTCTTGGCCTTTATATATGTATACTTGAGGCAGGGAATTATTTATAGTATTATAAGCTAAATATGGTTAATGCCAGCTTTTTAGTGATTTATTTATTCAATTTACTTTGAAATATGAATTAACAATGTTTTATTATGAGAGCCAAAGGAAGTGCTAAATGAGCTTACTCTGTGTTAAAATCTTTTTAGTTCTTTATAGAATTTAAATATTATTTATTATAGCAGAAACCCTACTAACTTTCAGGGTATTTTCACTGCCTGTTCACTCTAAGTAACCGGCTTAAATTTGTTCCACCTGGTGCGCCTCCGTGCGCTTATTCATACGCAATTAGATCAGCGCTGGCAGCTGCTGCTTGCAGCTTGCAGCTTCGAGCTTCGAGCTCGTAGTGGCCTCCACCTCCACCCACGCCCACACATATGCTCTTGCCTAGACTCTGGCACATGCACATGCACATAAATGGTTAACAAAAGAGACCTGGCCAAGTTGTTGTCGTTGCTGGTGCTGGTGCCTGGGCGTAGTTGCGAATTCATTTAGCATTTCGCCATTTACTAGTGCCACAATACCCGGCTCTCACTGCTTCTGCCTCTGCCTGCCATATTGTTAACCACTCGAGCTGGCGAACATTGTTGCTTATTTAATTCTTGATGGATGCTGCCGCTGCACCCCGTTGGGCTGAGCTTGAATATTGCATTTGGTAATTAGAATATGCTGAGCTTGATGGGTTTTCTGTAAGGAAAAATGAGCAGAAAATTTGGGAAATAATTATATTTAAAGTAGAGAAAAGATTCCTTAGGTAATAATTAATATAACTTATTATTTACCATTGATGATAATGTATTTCTTAAGCTTTACCTTAACCAATTAACCCACTAATTTCTGAATTATTTTTCTACCTATTGTATCCTTCCAGTTCACGCTCCCAGCTCCTCCTCCCTGATAGCCAATACCCCTGCCAGTGCATTTGTGAATACGCCGGCCACCCTGCTCTTCACCACCCGCCACGACATCCAGGTGGCGAACATTACCCGGCCCACGGGTGGACCACAGATCGATGTGATTGTCCGGGATCTGGCCGAGGCCATGGCCATTGATTTTTACTATGCCAAGAACCTGGTCTGCTGGACGGATTGCGGTCGGGAGATCATCGAGTGTGCCCATACCAACACCTCGGCCCTGCAGCCACTTCTAAGGGCGCCCAAGCAAACTGTGATATCGACGGGTCTGGACAAGCCCGAGGGCCTGGCCATTGACTGGTATACGGACAAGATCTACTGGACGGATGGCGAGAAGAATCGCATCGAGGTGGCCACGCTGGATGGTCGCTATCAGAAGGTGCTCTTCTGGACGGATCTGGACCAGCCGCGAGCGGTGGCAGTAGTTCCCGCGCGGAAGCTGCTCATCTGGACGGACTGGGGAGAGTATCCGAAGATAGAGCGGGCCAGCATGGACGGGGATCCGCTGTCGCGCATGACCCTGGTCAAGGATCATGTGTTCTGGCCCAATGGATTGGCTGTGGATCTGAAGAATGAGCTTATTTACTGGACGGATGGCAAGCATCACTTTATAGACGTGATGCGGCTGGACGGGAGCAGTCGGAGGACGATAGTCAACAATCTGAAGTATCCCTTTAGCCTGACCTTCTACGACGATCGTTTGTACTGGACGGACTGGCAAAGGGGCTCCCTGAATGCCTTGGACTTGCAAACCCGAGAGTTAAAGGAGCTGATAGACACGCCCAAGGCCCCAAATTCCGTGCGAGCCTGGGATCCCTCGCTGCAGCCCTACGAGGATAATCCCTGCGCCCACAGCAACGGGAACTGCTCGCACCTCTGCCTGCTGGCCACCAACTCGCAGGGCTTCAGCTGCGCCTGTCCCACGGGCGTCAAGCTGATCTCCCCCAACACCTGTGCCAATGGCTCCCAGGAGATGCTGTTCATCGTGCAGCGGACGCAGATTAGCAAGATCTCCCTGGACTCGCCGGACTACACCATATTCCCCTTGCCCCTGGGCAAGGTGAGGTATGCCATAGCCATCGACTATGATCCCGTGGAGGAGCACATCTATTGGTCTGATGTGGAGACCTTCACGATCAAGCGGGCCCATGCCGATGGCACGGCGGTGATGGACTTTGTGACCTCCGAGGTGCGGCATCCCGATGGTCTGGCCCTGGACTGGCTGGCCCGCAATCTCTACTGGACGGATACGAGTACGGACAGGATAGAGGTGTGTCGCCTGGATGGTTCGGCGCGAAAGGTGCTGATCTATGAGCATCTGGAGGAGCCGAGGGCCATTGCGGTGGCTCCTTCTTTAGGGTGGATGTTCTGGAGCGACTGGAACGAGCGCAAGCCCAAGGTGGAGAGAGCTTCCCTGGATGGCTCCGAGCGCGTGGTCCTGGTCTCCGAGAATCTGGGCTGGCCCAATGGCATAGCCTTGGACATCGAGGCCAAGGCCATCTACTGGTGTGACGGCAAGACGGACAAGATCGAGGTGGCCAACATGGATGGCTCCGGGCGCCGCGTGGTGATCAGCGACAACCTGAAGCATCTGTTCGGCCTGAGCATCCTCGACGACTACCTGTACTGGACGGACTGGCAGCGTCGCTCCATTGACCGGGCCCACAAGATCACGGGCAACAACCGGATCGTGGTGGTGGATCAGTATCCGGATCTGATGGGTCTGAAGGTCACCCGGTTGAGGGAGGTCCGGGGGCAGAATGCCTGTGCGGTAAGGAATGGGGGATGCTCGCACCTGTGCCTGAACCGGCCGCGGGACTACGTCTGCCGCTGTGCCATCGACTACGAGCTGGCCAACGACAAGCGCACCTGCGTCATACCCGCTGCCTTCCTGCTGTTCTCCCGCCAGGAGCACATCGGGCGTATCTCCATCGAGTACAACGAGGGCAACCACAACGACGAGCGGATACCCTTCAAGGATGTGCGCGATGCCCATGCCCTGGATGTCTCAGTGGCGGAGCGAAGGATTTACTGGACGGATCAGAAGAGTAAGTGCATCTTCCGGGCTTTCTTGAATGGTTCTTATGTGCAGAGGATTGTGGACTCGGGGCTGAGCCAACCCGATGGCATTGCGGTGGACTGGCTGGCCAACAACATCTACTGGTCGGACGCGGAGGCGCGTCGCATTGAGGTCTCCCGCCTGGATGGTTCCAGTCGCCGGGTGCTGCTGTGGAAGGGAGTGGAGGAGCCAAGGTCTTTGGTTCTAGAACCGCGACGTGGCTACATGTACTGGGCAGAGTCCCCCATGGATGTAATCCGGCGAGCGTCGATGGATGGCAGCGACATGCAGACCATTGTCTCCAGTGCCAATCATGCCTCTGGCCTGACCTTCGACCAGGAGACGCGGCGCCTCTACTGGGCCACCCAATCCCGACCGGCTAAGATCGAGAGCGCTGACTGGGATGGCAAGAAGCGGCAGATCCTGGTCGGCAGCGACACGGACGAGCCGTATGCGGTGTCCCTGTACCAGGACTATGTCTATTGGAGCGACTGGAACACCGGCGACATTGAGCGCGTGCACAAGACGACGGGCCAGAATCGCAGCCTGGTGCACTCCGGGATGACGTACATCACCTCGCTGCTGGTGTTCAACGACAAGCGACAGACGGGCGTGAATCCCTGCAAGGTCAACAACGGCGGCTGCTCGCATCTGTGCCTGGCCACGCCGGGCAGGCGAGGCATGACCTGCGCCTGTCCCACACACTACCAGCTGGCCAAGGATGGGGTCTCTTGTATACCCCCAAGGAACTATATTATCTTCAGTCAGAGGAACAGCTTTGGGCGACTGCTGCCGAACACCACAGACTGTCCAAATATACCTTTACCTGTCTCAGGGAAGAATATACGCGCTGTGGACTATGATCCCATCACCCACTACATTTATTGGGTAAGTTAAGGAGAAGGTAACTCCTCTAGAGATTTTACTTATATTTAATTTATGCCAGATTGAGGGTAGAAGCCATAGCATTAAGAGATCCCTGGCCAATGGCACCAAGGTGAGCCTGCTGGCCAACTCGGGGCAGCCCTTTGACCTGGCCATCGATATCATAGGACGACTGCTCTTCTGGACCTGCTCCCACTCCAACAGCATCAATGTGACGAGGTAGGGGAATCTCCTTATACCTTCCTTACTCTATCCTTAACTATAATTATTGCTCCTTCAGTTTCCTGGGCGAATCCGTGGGCGTCATTGATACCGGCGACTCGGAGAAACCCCGCAACATTGCCGTGCATGCCATGAAGCGTCTGCTCTTCTGGACAGATGTGGGCAGCCACCAGGCCATCATACGCGCCCGCGTTGATGGCAATGAGCGCGTGGAGCTGGCCTACAAGCTGGAGGGTGTCACAGCCCTGGCCCTGGATCAGCAGTCGGACATGATCTACTATGCGCATGGCAAGCGCATAGATGCCATCGATATCAATGGCAAGAACAAGTGGGTTTTTGCAGGGATTATTTACCAAGAAAATTAAATAATATTTAATGAATTTCCCTAGGAAAACCCTGGTCTCCATGCACATCTCCCAGGTGATCAACATCGCTGCTCTCGGTGGCTTTGTTTATTGGCTGGACGACAAGACGGGTGTGGAACGCATCACTGTCACCGGTGAACGTCGCTCTGCTGAGCTCCAGCGTCTGCCGCAGATCACCGACATACGGGCTGTGTGGACACCGGATGCCAAGGTCCTGAGGAACCACACCTGCCTGCACAGTCGCACCAAGTGCTCGCACATTTGCATCGCCAGCGGAGAGGGTATGGCCCGCACCCGCGATGTCTGCTCCTGCCCCAAGCATCTGATGCTGCTGGAGGACAAGGAGAACTGTGGAGCCTTTCCCGCCTGCGGTCCAGATCACTTTACGTGCGCTGCTCCCGTGTCGGGTATCTCTGATGTGAACAAGGACTGCATACCCGCCTCCTGGCGCTGTGACGGGCAGAAGGATTGCCCTGACAAGTCGGATGAGGTGGGCTGTCCTACCTGCCGAGCGGATCAGTTTAGCTGCCAGTCGGGCGAGTGCATAGACAAATCCTTGGTTTGTGATGGAACCACCAATTGTGCCAATGGCCATGACGAGGCGGACTGCTGCAAGAGGCCGGGAGAGTTTCAGTGTCCCATCAATAAGGTAAGGGTTTGCTCGAGGTAAATATTAATACAAACTTAAATCTAATTATGAATTTATCTCTTTAAAGCTCTGCATCTCCGCCGCCTTGCTCTGCGATGGCTGGGAGAACTGTGCCGATGGCGCCGATGAATCCTCGGACATTTGCATGCAGCGCCGCATGGCCCCCGCCTCGGACAAGCGCGCCTTTATGATACTCATAGGCGCCACCATGATCACCATCTTCTCTATTGTCTACCTGCTCCAGTTCTGCCGCACGCGGATTGGGAAGAGCCGCACAGAGCCCAAGGATGACCAGGCCTCGGATCCGCTGTCACCTTCAACGTTGAGCAAGTCGCAAAGGGTATCCAAGATAGCCTCCGTGGCGGATGCCGTGCGCATGTCCACTCTAAATTCGCGGAACAGCATGAACTCCTACGATAGGAATCACATTACAGGAGCCTCTAGTTCCACGACAAATGGCAGCAGCATGGTGGCCTATCCCATCAATCCACCGCCATCGCCTGCAACCCGTTCACGACGTCCGTACCGGCACTACAAGATCATCAACCAGCCGCCGCCGCCCACGCCCTGCTCCACGGACATTTGCGATGAATCCGACTCCAATTACACGAGCAAATCGAACAGCAACAACAGCAATGGAGGGGCCACGAAGCACTCCTCCAGCTCGGCGGCCGCCTGCCTGCAGTACGGTTACGACAGCGAGCCTTATCCGCCGCCGCCCACGCCGCGCTCGCATTACCACAGCGATGTGCGCATTGTGCCCGAGTCCTCGTGCCCGCCATCGCCGTCGTCGCGCAGCTCCACGTACTTCTCGCCGCTGCCGCCGCCGCCATCGCCCGTACAGTCGCCGAGTCGCGGCTTCACGTAACATTTCGAGATTTACATGTAAAGCGTAAGCGGGAGGAGCCACAAAACATATCATTTTTGCCGAGCTTTTCCTTCTCTACATTTTATTATTAATTATTATTATTAATTACCACACTCTTATGTCCACCACTGATGATTTGTAAATATGTACGTGTGTTTAATTGGTCATTTAAGGCTTTAACTAATTTTAATCGTAGCCTAGAGAGAGCGTCCGTGCATCGTTCGGACCTGTCCGAGATCTCGTTAAGTTTCATTTTGCCAGATACACCGAAATAGAATGCAGTACAACCCCCCACATGCATTGCAACCATGCGCAACAATAGACTGCAGTTTTTATTATTATTATTCTTTTTTTTTTTAAGCAATTAGGTCTATAATAATATGTAATATTCGCTGATAAGTCTCTTGTAATTCCGTGTGCCAAATTTTCCAACAGAAATCACAGACAGAACCTTTCATTTGAACGCATTTAACCCTAGACATATCCTAAATACTTAGTTGTAACGCGTGTAAATAGATAATTCATTTACGAAAGCAATATTGACATGTACATGTATATGCGACTAACACAACTGTCTTCTTAATTGTTATAAACACCAAAAAGTGCCTCAGTAATATGGTATGTGTGTGTGTGTGTTTTATTGTTTACTCTTAAATTCTCCTATATCATTTACATATATTTATAGTTCATAGTTAATACAAACGAATACGATCGATGTAGGTTTTTGCAATAATTAAATGAAGGTAAATTCATATTTATAGTTAATTTTAGAAGATACGTCATTTGTAAACAAAAAGCGACAAAACATACAAACAAAACAATATTTTTAAATGTAAAATGCAGTATTTTTAACAAAATTAAATCGAGACTTTTATTTATGGGATATTTGAAGTAGGAGATTACGAAACATGTTTCAACTTGCATAAACATGTAGATGGCGCTGCAACTAACAGTGCCAGGAGGGGACTGTACAAGCTTGCAAAATTAAGTCGCCTGGTGGCGCCACTGCTTGGCTAAGGAATATCCCTTTGTCTAAAGATCACAACACTTTCCTTACATAAATGTTACGTTTATTCTTTATGCAGTATTTTTAACAAAATTAAATCGAGACTTTTTTATTTAGGGGATTTTGGGACTAAAAAGTAATTACGAAACATGTTTCAACTTGCATAACTGTATAGATGGCGCTGCAACTAACAGTGCAAGGAGGGACTGTACAAGCTTGCAAAATGAAGTCGCCTGGGGGCGCCACTGCTTGGCTAAGGAATATCCCTTTGTCTTAAGATCACAACACTTGACTTACATAAATGTTACGTTTATTCTTTATAAAAATCACAACGGTACAAATAAATACTATTTAACAAAATGGAATGGTTGTCGGTAAACAAAATAACACAGTGCTTGCGTATGTAATTGGTATGTACATATTACACGAAACATTATGAATTGACTACAGCCTAGAGAAATTCAAATGTGATTTATTGCAGGGGTTTTTTGTTTTTGGGTTTCTAGGTAGGCTTCACGCCAAACCAACTCATCTTCCAGTTGAGAGTGTCATGCAGCAGCTTCTCCTCCTCGGATGTTAGCTGGAGCAGCGTGGAGACGGCACGCACTAAATGTCGAGCTTCCACCTAATAAATTTATATGAATTTGATATTTTTAAATATAAATAATAGAAGAATACACACCTCACGGCTCGTTAAGAACTTCACAATGACGTGCTTCAAATATTGAAAGTTAACCTCGTCCATTATGATGCAGTTGTTGCCCTTGTCGCCGCCCGAGGGAAAGGTCTCGAGATTGGTGAGGGTATGCCTTTGGCCAGGAGTGGTTATGGGATGGGAATCACTGTCTGTGGATATCTGAGCGCTGCGCAACTCCTTTTGCACGGTTTTCTTGAGGTCAACCAAGCGCTGGTTCAGCGTTTTTATTGTCTGGTTTATAACATTTATTAATTACTAATAAAATATAAGAAATGTAACCTTACCTTATTTTTCTCGACCATCTCCAGCTGAACCCCCTCAAAGTCTGCCAATTTCTGAGCATTATCCTGGGCTATACTGCTGACCTGCTGCAGTGTCTGCCTGGCCTCGTTTATATCTCGTTCGAGTTGGTTATTCCTATCCTGGAGATCGGTGGCCTCGCTGCGCTCCAAGCGCAACTGCTGCCTCAATATGTCTTCGCTTTGGGAGATTTCCGCATTGCGGAGTATTGCAGTCATTTTCTCCTCCCTTTCGACTTCCAGCTGCATGATGGTCTCCTCCAGCTGCTCCTGCTTCTCGGTCGCCTGGGTTCGCAGCTTCTGGGCCACTTGCTCGGCATTCGAGGCGTATTCGGTGAACCTGTCATCGGCCGCCGTGAGACGTGTCTTGAGATCTTTTACCTCTGTTTCCAGATTTTGCTGAGAACATTTCGGTTTATATTTTATACGTTTACAAGGTCTCCGTGAAACGGATTAGGGATTTGGTAGGAAGAGGCATACATAGAGGCGTGCATTGTTCGGGGAAAGAAGTTACCAATCAGTTTTGCCAACACGATTCAAAATCAGTTTAATACAGAAAGGAAATCAACATTTATAATCGGAAAAATACATAATAGGCGTGTGTGTGTAGGAACTCAGTTGTTAGTGTGTTAAGTTAGTTACTGCTTTGTATTAATTAATTAATTAATTAGTGTTACATGTCCCAATGGAAATCGTCAGCATCAGGTGGCATACTCACAGATTTGTTGCGCTCAAAGAGGATCTGCTGCTCGTTCTCCTCGCGGCACTCCTTCAGAGCCACGCTCAGCTCGTCGATTTCCTCCTCCAGCAGCTTGACCTGGCATTAACAGAGGGTAAGTTTATCTCAATCTCTCTGGGAATTCCTCTGAGAATACCCACCTTATCGTCTCGCTGCTTGACCTCGTCTCTGGCCTTTTCCAATTCAAATGAAACCTGCTTGCGGCTTTCAATGGCATCGTCGCGGGATTTCAGGGCCTTGCGCTTCTCGGTCGTCTCCTCGGCCACCTGCTTGGACAGCCGACTGACCTGGGTCTCCAGGGCCAGATTCTGGCCGCTCCACGAGCCCTTGATATCCGACAACTGCAGGTGCGCCTCCTCCAGGTGCTGCTCCAGCAGCTTGTGCTCCCGTATGAGGGCCTGTACCTGCTGCTCGGAGTTTAGCTTGCCCAGCGATTCCAGTCGCGACTCCTCCACGATCTTCATGCGCTTCTTGAGATGTCGATTCTCCTCCTGCACCGTCGCCAGCGTGGTGGTCAGCAGGTTCTTCTCCTGCTGCGTTGAATGTCGCAGTTGCTCCAGTTCGTCCCTTAGATCCTCGGCTATGGACTCCATTGGACGCAGCCGCTCCAGCTCCTCACTCAAGGATTCGATTTGTTGACTCTGCTGGCGCATGGTGCCCATGCGATCCACGGACTCCTGCTCGCGAAAGCTGAGGAGATTCTTCAGCTTGTCGATCTCGATCTGCTGCAAATTCTGGATCTTCTCCTGCTCCTCGCAGTACATGTCCTTTTGGGTTTGGGCCACGCGCACACTTTCCAGCAGGATCTCGTTGGTCTTGTCCACGCGCGTCTTCTCCTCCTGCAGCTGTTGCATTCCCTGCGTGATGGTGGACACCTTGGTGGTGAGCTCATTGCACTGGCTCCGCAGCTGGCACAGTTGCTCCGACTGCGCGGAGGGGTGAGAAAATACAGATGTTTATTTACCTTCGTCTGGATATACACAAATAGACTGGTTTTCACTTACCTCGCTGTAGAAGCCTCCGCCACCGCCCACATCATCAGCCGAGTTGGAATTGACACTGACCCGGCGGCTACGTAGCCGGTAATTGTTGTTGTTGTTGCGCTGATGGGGCTGGGTCGCCGCAGTGGCCACATCCTCGCCCGTTTCCTCCTTGATCTTGTTTTTCAGTGTAGCGAACATTGTTGCTGCTACTTACGGGGAGCTTTTCCCAGTCAGTCACTGTTTTTTTCTATCGGTGTCTCCGTCCCTCTCTCTGTTCCCACCGAGCGCAGCGATTGGAATTGGTCTGGTTTGCTTTTTCGGGCTGGCGAAACGTGCCCGCTGAGCGTTTATATCATGGCGTTATATCTGTGGCCGACGTGTGCTAGTTGCTTATCAGAGAAATGGTAATTTTTGTAAACGGTCCAAGTCGGGGGTTCGTAGCACCACAAGCGGCGTTGCCACATCGCCGTGTTCCTAATCATCTCATTCCTGCGGTCTGGCAGCACTGCTAGTTTGACACAAGGTTGCATCTCGATAGCTCTGGCAGACGCCGACGCTGAAAACAGCTGACAAGCGCGCTTAATTTTCCAAAAAGAAAAAACTAATTGTTTGCGTCCTTTGTGAAAGTGTTAAATTTATTGTTGTAACCAGAGAAATTAAGAAGTAGCCGGCCATGGACCAGTCTAAGCAGGCTCTGCGCGATTACTGCGGCGACGGCAACGGCACCTGCGCCTCGTCCTTGCGGGAAATCACCTTGATTGAGACGGTGACCAGTTTCCTGGAGGAGCACGGCGCCTCCGAAATTGACCGCAAGGTGCTCCGCAAGCTGGCGGAGGCTCTGTCCAAGAGCATAGACGAGTGAGTACGAGCGCATAAACAAAACCAATAGGAATATAAACAAAAACACAAAACGCCTGCGCAGCAGATGATGAACAGATGAGGACGCAATGGTGCCCACTGTGATCGGCAATGAACGCTCTCCGGAGCCCCGGAGCTCTCCGAGATCCGCAGCGTTCCGCCTCATTGGGGGAGGCATGCTCACGAACACAGCTGAACAATAAGTACTTGAACTCACCCCAAAAAATTTTAAGAGAGCAGCTAGCACTACACTACACTGGGAGAAATTGTGTCAAAATATTTGTAATAATTTTTTTTATTTTTATATTTTTGTTTTTTTATGTTTTGTAAATCACTCAAAAATTAATTGGGGCTGCCAAAAAAATAATTAAATTGTTTTTAACACAATTTAATATTCCCTAAAATTGTTCTATATCAACCAAATATTTAAATCACTTTCAATGAATTCCGTAAACTTATTTTTATCAGTCAAACCCTCTGTGGAAATATGCTACAAAAAAATATTACATTTTGTAAAAGTGTAAAAGGTTTTTAAGACATATTTTAATATCTGTATACCTTTATATCTGTAGATAGGCGATGGATCTACTATAAAAGAGCTGTGCGTCCTTAAATTTGCTCTGCAACATCGATATGTCCATCGATACCTGCACCAACGGATGTTGATCAACATGTTGCTAGCAACATTTTCTAGTTACCTGTTATTTCTCTCCGTGTTCCGTACTATTCCGCAGTGGGAAATGCGTAACATCTGCTGAGCGCATTTTCCTTTCCGAGCAGATGATTCTGGGGGTTTTTCCTCTCCCATGCCCGCAGCAGGCAGCGCTCTCTCTTAATCAGTCGCATCGCTGTCTCCGTCAGTTATGTTCTGGCTTTCGGTTTATTTGGACGTATAAAGAGCATTTTCCGTTTATTTATTTTGCTTGCCTCTCGCCTATCACTCGTGCCATATACTATATATACACACACACACTCTCCCTCTCGTACATATGTAAATACGCAGGAACAATCAGCGGGTCAAGCGGCGGACGTGTGTGTGATTTGATTGCAATTGTTTATATTGCCAGACGCGCGGAGATAGAAAAAAGTGATAGATTGATTCGTATTTACTGCTTACATCGGCCATCCAAGATACAAGATGTACGGGATGCTGCAGGCTCTCAAGTGAAAAGAAAACGAAATAGAATATGTATGTATGTAAGAAAGTGTAAAGTGTGTTCGGATGTACAGTGTAATACATATACTAAGACGTACGAGTGTGTCTCGGTGGTGGTGCCCCCCATTGTGGTTGTTGTTGTTGCTGTTGCTGTTGCTTTTCCCATTGCTTTTGTCGCCGCCAGCGATGCTGCGGCTAATTTTAGTCGCGGAAAAGTATAGAAATTAATTTGTGGAATTGAGAGACTTCTCAATCGACACACAGGCCCCCTCCTCAGACATGTCATCACCATTCGCTGGAATTCTTCATTTCCCCATAAGTCGTCGCCTTATCAGAAGTTCCTCTGTGTGTGTCCACATGCACACACTCATACAGGCGCACACACACGTGCATTCAGGGGTCATGGACTTGTGAAATTAACCCCTATGGGGTACAAAAACTGTAAAGTAAAGAGCATAACTCACCTCTTAGCTGCCCTTCGGAACTGCAACATTCCCTACCCTCACAAAGCATCCTCGGCCCTGTAAAGTACAGTAGCGGAGGGTCTGGTATGCGGATGTATTTTTTTGAGGCGTCATTTATGGTTTATTAAATAAACAAAGTATTTACATACATATATAAAAGATTCATAAAAATGTATTTTAACATACATGTAGGAGTTTTATTTGATAAATATTTACATTTTTGATGTCTTCGCTGCACAAATTATATAAATGTCTCGAAAAGCTTTCTCTTAATTATTTTTATTAAATTTTTGTGACCTATATTAGTCATAAAAGACTTGAAATTTATCGCTTATCCGCTTTTTATTATCCATGAGGTTCTATTTAGGTTTTATTATCTTTGCGGCTTCTCTAAGTTTATTTAAAAATTATTATTTTAATGATATTTATAAATGATGATTTTTATAAATACAAGATTTTGAAACATTTTAATTATGAACCCTTAAGATCTTAAACGTTCATAATTTAGAACCACGTATTTAAAAAGGCATTTTGCGTTTTATTACACAATTTGTAGCATAATAATCTCCTTTTTATTCCCATTTGAAAGTACCTCTAATTAAAAGGAACACTTACAAGTTAATACCAACCCCTGATCTTAATTAAATTCCAGGTAGCTCCTTTATTACCATATTGATATTGTAATCACCACCCTTACCTCGCATATCACTCGCTATGTACTCCCTGCACTTCTGTTTATTGTTATTGTTCTCCTTTGTTGGATAATGCAGGCGCCTTTGTGTGTCATTGGCCATAGTTTGACACCCACTCGAGACGCGCCAGGCGGGCAGGTAGATGAGCCAGACAGACACTTGGAACGATACAGGTTCAGGTTCGCGGTGAGGTGAAAATGGGCTGTTAACTGCAGCTTACCTGCCGGCCCGAGTGCCATAAAACGCATCAGAGATACACAGTGCAGGTGTTAAATAGCGAGACACATGTTCTAACACGAGTCCCAGGAGCCAACACCTGTTGTTCGTCCAGCTGGCTTCACCCACTTCTCCACTCCTCCAAACCTAATCCATTGATTTTCATGACCGTCATAGTAACGGCGCCGAAAAAGCCAAAACAAAGCACTCGGTGGAAAGTGTTTGGCAGCAGAGTTTTCTCGGCCCGGTGCACGGTTGCAGTTCCTATTGCGGTCGGTCGGTGGCTCTTTCACGGTGACTTTTTGCAATTTGCTCAATTCCCAAAATAAATTGCGGCCAGAAGAGGTGTGTGTGTGTACCTCCTTCTCCTCTTTTGAGATGCGCAGCACGGATGGTGGCCCACATGTGCCGTCCATCCCATTCGATCCCCAACCCAGAGCGAATCCAATCCGTGTAGGAACGCAGCCAGAGGCTCTTTGAAGCCTCTTCCGCTGCACGGATGACTGCTCCTGATTGCACGTCGTCAGCCAGCAGCAGCAGCAGCCCATGACTCATGGCTGTCCCCTTGGAAGACGACGTACAACGTGGCGGCTACGTAACGAAGTCTGGCGTGCGCCGCAAAAGTATTTAGGGAATAAAGCCAAGAACAACAACAACAACCACGAATAGGTGGTGGTGACGTGTCCGCTTGGCGCACGTATAAAAACAACTAATTAAATCTCAAATTTAGAGTCCGCATCTAGAGGAAAATAAATGCTAAATGAAACATAGAATATGGCGGGTATATTTCGATCTACCTCTCTGAACAACTCAAACGATACTCCTGGCGGCACTCCATACAAGCGATACTCGTTGAGCTCCGCCAACGGACCGTTCTGGTAAGTTATGTGTCGGCTACAAGCAGGCCCCACTGTACGCAATCTATATACCGTCGGGGGCTAATTGCTCATCCCACTTCCCACTTGGGATTTAAGGCGCGGAAGTGTAATCTCATCCATTGCGACTTGTGGTTTTTGGAAGTGCGATCGTTCGAGTGTGACTTTGTCTAAAAAATTCAGTTCACAGAGCAATTTGCCAAAAGCAAAAAAGAGCTTTTATTGCTGCCCATTTGGGCAATTGGGTGTGTCTGTAATTTAAAGAACAAATGTACAGTGTGGGTCATATTATAAAGAAGTGAACTAGGGGTATTTATGGCATTTTATTGTTTTTTTGTAAAGTTTTTCCAAGAGCTAGTGTCTGAATTAAATCAATTTATGCAAATTAGTAACTGAACTTGACATAGGAATGTCCTAAACTGAATTAAAGTACATATTTCCTACTATTTTCTATTTTAAAAATTAATCTGTAAGGCTTAAGAGAATATTTATGATCACTGATACTTGGCTTTCATATCCTCTCTTGAAATGTAATTATATTATAATCTTTTAATTGGAATTCTGTCCCCTAATCATCATTGGTTTTTAATTCTCCCAAAATAAATAGCTACCTAATTTGTCAGAAACACTAACTGAATCTCATTCAAAAGATCAGAAAATCAATCATTTTCACGCCTCATCGAATAGCTTAATAATAAGTAAGACACAGCAAAGCTTAGTTTCTTAATTATCCTATAGAATGTTCAATATAGAAATTCGGATCACTTCCAGTTTTGATTTATTCGTAAAAGGCATTAATTAATAGGTAGTTGCTAGAGAAATAAATAGTAGCCAGTACAAAGTGCATTCAAAACATGAAACCTTGTTGCATTGTCCGTCGATTTTCCAGTATTTATTGCCAATTTAAGTCATAAAGCCGGGCCAAATAATGTAAACCGGTTTCTAGATTCCGATTAAGCTTAAGCTAGCGCTAGCCAAGATCGCTTGATCGCTCGTTGATTGCCAGAGTGTCTCTCCAGCACTTTGTGACTGGAACTCACTTGGAATGGTCCGATCAAGTGATGGGTGGAAAGTGAGAGTGCTGGCCGTGCCGCTGTGGCTGTGGTGGTTCCTCTTCCAGGGGATTCCCCTGCTGGCCATTCGCCTGACGCCCTGCCAACTCGCCGGTCAGCTCTACATACTCGATGTTCCCAAATCCGAGCTGCCCCTCTGGCTATGCATTGCCCAGTTCGAGAGCCGCTTCAACACGCACGTTGTGGGCCAGAGGAATGACGATGGCTCCCGGGACTATGGACTCTTCCAGATCAGCGATCGTTACTGGTGTGCGCCGCCGAATCAGACGGAATACCATGCCTTTAACGAGTGCAATGTGAACTGCACGCGGCTGCTGGGCGAGGACATCACCATGGCCGTCCAGTGTGCCCGGCACATCCAGAAGCAGCAGGGCTGGACGGCCTGGTCCGTGTTCCCGGAGTTCTGTAATGGAACCCTAGAGGAGATCGATGAGTGCTTTCAGCCGGGCAATGCCACCATTGAGTGCGAGTTGGACGAGGTCAGAGGTTGCTAGAGATTGTTGCCCAATTATGTCATCATCACTGCCGAAAATATGTGAACTTGTGTATGCAAAATTAAAATCTTAATTACCGTTTATACATATTTGACTTGTTTTATTGGTTGTTGTTTCGGCGAGGTCACTGCGAAAACTGCCTTCATTGTGCTCAATTAACAGATTTCCTCCTTATTTGCAGCACCAGTCCCGGAATCTTGCAAGATGTCACCATGGAGAACTCATGTAAGTGGGCGTTTTTCGTTGGTTTACCTAAGCTATTAATAGGAGATGACGACTGGCTAAGGGTTGGGAAAAAATCTAAGAATGTTTTGTCTTTAAAAAACTAGTTTTCAGCTTAGAATGTTAGTACTAATCGATATTTTTAAAGGAAAGAATAAAAATCGAAGAGAAGATGAGGTGAATAGAAATTTTGATTTGTGAATTACATTAGGTCGATTATATCGTTTAAGTCGATAAAAATCCATTCTATTTTAGTTCGATAAAAATCATATTATCGATAATCGATATTTTTAAGATCGAAGCTGAGTTGAGGTGAATAGCAATTGTTATTTATAAATTGCATTAGAAAGCATTAAAAAAATATATATTTTAAGTGGTTAACAAATTTATTTATCGTTCTAGGTCGATAAAAATAATATTCTTATCGTTTAAGTCGATAAAAATCCATCCTTAGCGTTTTAAGTCGATAAAAATCCTATCGTTATCGTTAATCGAAATTTTAAAAAGGAATTCTAAAGATCGCAGCAATTGTTATTTATCGAATTGTTATCGAACATTAAGAAAAGTTAAAATATGTTTAAAGGCGATGAAAATTATATTCCCATTGTTTTATGTCGATAAAAATCTTTTTCTAATCGTTTGAAGTCGATCATTTCCCTAGTTTTTTGTCGATAGATATCCTATTCCTATCGTTAGAAACCAAACTCTACTAATCGTTGTCGATTATCTTAGTTTTTTTTTGGTTTATCAAAGTAGTCCTTGGCTAACTTGTATCTTACTGTCATTAAGTTTAGTAAGGTCAAATTACAACTACGTTTTGGCACACACCCCTACAAAGTAAAAAGAAATTTTCCCTATCCAGTTTTGCCTTTTTATATTTTCTACGCGGTTAAGTCGGAGTCCGACATTAGGCAGAATTAAATATGAGCCATAATCGCTCGTGGCCCTCAACATTGTCGCGGAACTCGCGGGCACCCGAGATGCATAGTCAGTGGAGGAAGTTCTCATAACGAATCCTAGTCACTCACGGCCTCCGTTTCCTTGCAGATTCCAGTTTTGATGCGGCGCGACCCCATCTTGGGGGCAGTCACTCGCCCATGCTGGCCCAGGGTCGATCGGTGCGCGAGCTGGAGGAGCAGATGTCCGCGCTGCGCAAGGAGAACTTCAACCTGAAGCTGCGCATCTACTTCATGGAGGAGGGTCAGCCGGGCGGACAGCGAAATCTCTCTGTGGATGCGCTGAACAAGCAGCTCATCGACGCCAAGATCGAGATTGAGATGCTGCGAAAGACGGTCGATGAGAAGATGGATCTACTGAAGGACGCCGCCAGGGCCATAACGCATCATGAGGAGAAGCAGCGCAAGGCGGACCATGATAGTCAGATGATAATTGATGGACTGCAGGAACAGATTCGGGCCTATGAAGTAAGTTGAAGCTTAAGAGCTAAAGAAAAAGATATTAAATCTTTCTAGTAAATGTAATTAAAGGCAATTACTTATGTTAATTTTGATGGCTTTCGTTTTTAATGGCAAACAATTAAATATTTAATTTAATTACTGTTTAATTCTCCCCTTTCCCCCACAGATCTCGGCAATGAATCACCACGGCGACCACATTGACTACCAGAAGCTCAAGCGCCTGGAGAAGGAAGTGCAAAAACTGGAGGAAGAACTGATAGAGACCAACAAGCGCAGCACGGAGACCAAGAACGAGCTGGAATTCGCCCTCGCCGATCGCATGGAATCGCTGGCCGCCTGCGAGGCCAAGATCGAGGAGCTGGCCATCAAGAATGCCGGGATGGTGGAGCGCCTCGAGAAGGGTTCCGAGACCGCCGAGGCAGCAAACGTAAGTACAACCGGAACTACTCCCCACTAGGTTAGATTAAGGGTTGTGACTGAGAGAGAGAGAGAGAGAGAGAGGGTGGGTGGAGCTAAAGAGCTTAAGTGAACTCCAGACTGTGTTTAGAAAAAGCTGCAGCTGCTCACGGACTTGGTCGAGGACTCGCGGGCGGAGAGGGAGCGCCTGATGAAGGCCATGAGAGCGGCGGAACAGGAGCTGGCGCGCCAGAACGGTTCCCTGAGGGAGGCCATCGAAAAGATAGAGCTGCAGCGCCAGGACATCCAGCAGATGGAAGTGAGTCAGCAACCTCTTACTCAGCCACAATCTCAGCCTGCTCAAAAAGCATCCTCCCTACTCAAAGCGCACCATCAAGCAGAAGGAGCAGACCGGCCGGAGCCTCCTAGAGAGCGTGCTGAACTTCGAGGCGCTGGTAACCAAGCAGAATGCCGAGATTGAGCTGATGCGGCAGGAGAACCGCCAGCTCAGCACCAGCTTGCGGGCGCGGAAGGAGAAGCAGCTGCGTCGGCTGGAGCGCGTGGCCATTGTGCAGCCGACGCAGTCGCTGGCGGATACCATGGTTGGTATCACACCCTCTGTAGACCGTTCTGGCAGCAGTTCCTCACTGAACTCCAACTTCTCATCGCTCAGTGTCCTGTGCGGCAGTCGGGAGCCGACAAGCCCATGGATAATGTGCCAGTTTGGCACCAGGGAGGTGGGGACGGTCTTCCCCTTCAGCTTCCAGCCTCAGCACCATCAGCACCATCAGCAGCATCAGCCTCTTGGCAGTCGCATCCACATATCCGGCAGGCATACCACCCTGCTCGCGGTGCCCGTGCCCAGCACCGCGTTCTACAACTACTCGGTGCCGAGCGTGACTGGATTCCGGCAGTTTTTCTGGCACTGGGGCGCTCCCTACTCAAACTAGGCCTTCTGGTGTGCCGGCTGCTGTGCATCGGGATGCCCCGCCATTGGTCCTCGTTTCCCTACTCATTTTTTCATCGCAATTGGATGGTGTTGTCTTCCCTTTGATCAGGGAGCGCTCCTCAGTTCCGTTCCGAGTTCGTTGATCCTTGTTAGCCCTCGCCTCAGATGTGTTGGGAACGATGTGTTGGAGACATCGTCAAATTTCTCGTTAAAGTCTATTAAATTTAATGCCATTCCCACTTGAATGTTACTAAGAAATCCGATTAAAAGCTTAAGCTAAGCCTAAGACCTATATCCTGTGTCGTGTGATTCCTTTCCTGCAATTTCCTCTTTTGAATCCTTTACAGGGCAAGCGGGAGCTGGGCGCCCAGCTGGCGGACAGAGAGTGCGAGCTGCAGGACGCCCAGGAGAAGCTCAAGGAGCGGGAGCGCATACACGAGCAGGCCTGCCGCACCATCCAGAAGCTGATGCAGAAGCTGAGCAGCCAGGAGAAGGAGATCAGGCGGCTGAATCAGGAGCAGCAGTCGGCTAACAAGGAGGTAGGTTTGGGACAAGGGAATACCTAATAGATATTAAGGGACTAACCCTTCTTTCCCCAAAAAGAACGACAGCGCCAAGGCCATAGTCTCACCACCCACGACCAGCGGTCGCTCCATGAGCGACAACGAGGCCTGCTCCCCGGAGATCTCAATCAGCCTCAAAGTACGCTACGAGCAAAAGATCTCGGAGCAGGAGGAGAAAATCAAACAACTCCAGGCGGAGGTCAAGAAGAAGACGGCCAACCTGCAGAACCTGGTCAACAGGGAGCTCTGGGAAAAGAACCGCGAGGTGGAGCGCCTCACCAAGCTGGTGGCCGCCAGTCAGCAGAAGAACCTGCCCCAGATAGGCGAGGAATCCGGCGGAGAGGCTGACCTGCAGCAATCCTTCACCGAGGCGGAGTACACGCGCGCCCTGGAGCGCAACAAGCTGCTGCAGCGCAAGGTGGACGTGCTCTTCCAGCGCCTGGCGGAGGATCAGCAGAACTCCGCTTTGATTGGTCAACTGCGTGTGGAACTGCAGCAGGCTCGCCAGGAGGTGGAGACGGCGGACAAGTGGCGCACAGAGTGCATCGACGTGTGCAGTGTCCTGACCAATCGCCTCGAAGAGCTGGCTGGGTTCCTCAACTCCCTGCTGAAGCACAAGGATGTGCTGGGCGTGCTGGCGGCCGATCGTCGCCATGCCATGCGCAAGGCCGTGGACCGCAGCCTGGATCTCTCCAAGAGCCTCAACCTGACCCTGAACATTACAGGTGCTTCGCTGGCGGATCAGAGCCTGGCGCAGCTGTGCAATCTCTCCGAGATCCTGTACACCGAGGGAGATGTCAGCAACAAGACTTATAATTCCCACGAGGAGATCCATGCGGCCAGCTCCATGGCACCGACCATGGAGAACCTCAAGGCGGAGAACAAGGCTCTGAAGCGGGAGTTGGAGAAGCGACGCAGCACCGACGGCCAGCAGCTGCCGCGCAAGGAGCGCCGCTCCCTGCCGCTGCCCACCCAGCAGCTGGACAATCAGAGCGAGTCCGAGGCCTGGTCGGAGCCAGATCGCAAGGTCTCCCTGGCACGGATTGGACTCGAGGAAACCTCCAATAGCCTGGCAGCTCCCTCAGAGCAGCCTGCCAGCGAGTCGGAGAGCGAGGGCAGGGCCTGCTCCATCCGCCAGGAGCGCAGTCGCCACAGCGAGCGCATTGTCCAGCTGGAGGAGCAGATTGCCCAAAAGGACGAGCGCGTGCTGAACGTGCAGTGCCAGCTGGTGGAGCTGGACAATCGCTACAAGCAGGAGCAGCTGCGGTGCCTGGAGATTGGCCAGCAACTCGAGCAGCTGCGAGCCATCAACGAGGCTTTGACCTCCGATCTCCAGGCCATTGGCTCGCACGAGGATCAGCGGCTGGTGGAGCTGCAGCGCCTGCTGGAGAAGAAGACCCAGCAGATCGACCAACTGAAGCTGGCCCAGAGCACCCTCACAGCGGACGCGCAGATCACCGAGATGGAGCTGCAGGCGGCGCAGCAGCATATCCAGGACCTGGAGCAGCAGTACGCCGCGTCCGTGGACTCGCTGCAGTCCCAGCTGGAGCAGCACAAGCACGAGGCCCTGCTGCAGCTGGAGGAGCACGAGCGCCTGCATAGCGAGGCTCTCGAACGCGACTGGGTGGCCCTGACCACGTACCAGGAGCAGGCTCAGCAGCTGCTGGAGCTCCAGCGATCCCTGGACTATCACCAGGAGAACGAGAAGGAACTGAAGCAGACTTTGGTCGAGAACGAGCTGGCCACGCGGGCCCTGAAGAAGCAGCTGGACGAGAGCACCCTGCAGGCCTCCAAGGCGGTCATGGAGCGCACCAAGGCCTACAACGACAAGCTGCAGCTGGAGAAGCGCTCCGAGGAGCTGAAGACGCAGCTGGAGGCGCTCAAGGAGGAGCAGCGCAAGCTCCTGCAGCAGCAGCAGAAGCGTGGCCACAGCAGCGATGTCTCGCAGTCGGGCTACACCTCCGAGGAGGTGGCAGTGCCCATGGGTCCACCACAGGCCGCCAGCTCTGCTGCAGCCCTGGCCCAGCGGGTCAACAACTCCTCCTCCCCCGATCTGGGCATAGAGAGCGATGCCGGGCGAATCTCCAGCGTGGAGCTGTCCAATGCCCAGCGAGCCATGCTGAAGACTGTGGAGCTCAGGAGCAGCGAGCAAGCAAAGTCGGAGGGTGAGTCTCGGTCAAGTTTCTCGATCAGGAATGTCTCTAGCCAAGTATCCTTATTATTCCCTTACAGATCCTGCCTCACCCGACAGCAAGGCCAATGTAGGAGCTTCATCCTCAGCCCACGACTGTGCCAAGGTAGATCTTGAAAACGCCGAGTTGCGGCGCAAACTAATCCGCACCAAGCGAGCATTCGAAGACACCTACGAAAAGTTGCGTCTGGCTAACAAAGCAAAAGCACAAGTCGAGAAAGACATCAAGAATCAGATACTAAAAACGCACAACGTGCTGCGAAACGTTCGCTCCAACATGGAGAATGAGTTATAACGATCGCGCCGACGTCCAGTCAATTATCAGCATTAACCCACAACCACAACCGAGAGGCCATCATACCACCTATCCATTGTCCACTACTTGCCATTATTTTTGAAACGTTTCTTGCCAGTGTTACTTTCGTTTCGTTTCTTTCTCGTTTCTAACTTGATATTAATTTATTTACATTTACCACCTACATCTACCTGTTGTGTGTGTGTGAAAATGGAACGAAAACAACGAAGTTATTAATACGGAATACCTTTGCATTTTGAAAAGACTGTTTGGGGAATCGAACTGAGCCCGAGAATGAACGAAATATCACACCTGTATCTAAAAATCACTACTTAAAACCTAATAACCTGGAGCACTCGTTCATATTGAATGAAATAACATAAAAAATGTATATTAGAATGTATATATCCATCCTCGTAGTACCTAAAAATTTATGAATATTCTAGCGTACATACTCCGCGATTAACCCCAACCAATGTTCATTTATCCATCACTAAAGCTTACTTAACTACTTTACTACAGCTTAACCGCTCTGAATTACTGATTTCAGTTAATCATCGAAACGGACATTGAAATAATTGTTTGATTTAAACGCAAAAAAGAGAGAAAAACAAATTGAAATGGTTTCCATCCAAACATCCCCTTGTACAATGTGTAAAAAGTTTAAGTGTGTGCGGTGACGCTGGAGAACAAGACCTAGAACTTAAGTGATTTGTACCCTGTTTTATGGAATAAACAATTGCATTAGAATTACATTTAAATTTGTTTGTGTTTTAATTTCGATAACTGGCAACGGCTTTCGATAACTTTCAAACAGCTGTGGCCCGCAGCGTTGCCAGATCCGGGAAATAGTGAATGCAACCATGCCAGCTGCGAATAATAAAAAGCGCAAAATAATAAAAAGAATATAGACCACAGGCAGCGACTTGTGTCTACTAACAAATAGCAATAAATGCAAGTTGCAAGTCTAGATAGAGTGCAAATCGGTTAGAATTTGTGTAAGCGCACTTATCGCCACAGTAACGGCTTTGTTTACTCCCTTATCAGTTCCACACACTTGTACAATTATTCACTGCGCTTAAATAGAATCAACTCAGCAGCAGTTGTGTGTTGTGGGTGGTGTATTGTGCAGTGTATTGTAGTGTACTTATGTTTGCTGGCATAAATGCTGCCCCGCCGTCCATCGAACTGAGCTGATTTCTGCGGAAGTACTCGGCTGCGGTGAAGCCAAACAACAGCCGGCCGCCCTTTTCTTGGTCTTTTCACCGTCTGCGATTTGTCTCGGATGTTTGGTCACCAGTTGCTGCTCACTTGGAAGTCATGCCCTCCATATCATCACGGTTACGCCTCTCATATCGCCGGAGCGCCGAGTTCCCCGGACCGGGTCTTTTAACTACCTGTGAGTAATGTATTATTTAAGTCCTATATATTGTAGTTGTTGTCCCTTAGTTTATATGGCTGAACTATTATTTAAGTCCTATATATTGTAGTTGTTGTCCCTTAGTTGATATGGCTGAACTATGGCCTGACCTCGTCTAATTAAGACTCTAAGTCGAATTTGCCGTTATCGCGGAAAACATAAAACAACGCTTAATAATGAATAAAAGTATATATTTAAATTTATATTTATAAACTAATTCTGTTTGGCAATTAGAGTATTCAGTGGTATTCCCCAAGAAGCTTAGCTGTTCTTATTTGTGATTTGGAAGTATAAAAAGGAATTCAAAATAGTGTTTATAAATTGTTTTCTATATTTAATGTTGTGTTATTACATTTTTTACTCGATAAATATTTAAATAAAACACATGGGTGTGCAAAAAATATGTTAGAATTTAGCCTAATAGATGCTGTAAGTTTAAGCTTTTTTATTTTAATACTATACCTTCTAACGTAGCCCCATTTACCTATAATATAATCTTAGCAAACACTACCCAGTTGTTAAGAGTGAATCACCTTTACAAATCACTTGAAAACGCCTTTGAAAAAACTAACATTTAGTAACAAAAATTGATCACAGAGCTAATGAATCTCGGTTGTCCTCAGTAAAGCGATAAGATTATATGCACAGCACCTGGAGAGACCTCCAAGTAGGCTGCCTCAATGTTCCAATAAATAACAGAAAAAAGTAGTTCTTGGAAAAAAAAAGTTTAATCTTGGCCCATGAGGGGATCGAACCCGCGACCTTCGCGTTATTAGCACGACGCTCTAACCAGCTGAGCTAATGGGCCATGCGAACCGGCTGCGGCCAAACCCAAGTTAAGCTAAGAGCGCCGGCCAAGCATTGTTGCATACTTACTCTGCCCATTGTAGCCGAGAAATGTAAAATATAAGCAATCGCCTGCTCATAGCTGCCCAATTTATCTCGTAGTTTATTTAGTGCCTGGCCCACATACGCGCGTGTATTCTCCAGAGCGACACATATATATTTTTGAAAACTTTTCGGGAGGGGAGAGGGAGAAGCCCCCCTCTCTCTCTCCTAGCTAACGTAGGAAACTTCGGTTGAGGGCTCGGCTTTTCGTGGACCGAAGGAAAGACGAGCAGGCGGCTGTGTTGTCCCTTTTGCCGTAAAGGATCCGCAGTTGGCTTTTGACTTCGGTTCGGTTTGGACGTGTTTATTTTTTGTTTTCGGCTGCGGCCGCGAATATTTTTTGGCCAATAGCCGTGGGAAATCGTTGAAAGTGGCGAAACTCGTCGTGGCCCAGCAGCAGCAGCAGTAGTAGTAGGTCTCTTCCCACTTGGCTTTAGCCTTTTTGCAATTACGACGTGGCGTAGTAATTGGAGAGGTGTAAATACTCAATTTAGCGCTGCAGTCGCGAGTGCAGCTCGATAATCTGAAGGTTTCCCTGGCGCTTTAAACGACACTTTAATTATTCAGATTGTCACTGGCGGAGGAACAGCTAGGCTCTAGCTTATGGATTGGATTTATGTTTGAAGGCACTCGAGAATATATATAGATTTAGATATCTGCGACATCGAAAGCGTGCCGTAAGCTGCATATGCGTGACAAGCAAATAGCATTACCATTGCCCCTAAATGTCAGAACTGCAATGAATTTTTGATGTTCCGCAGCCGTGGAGTAGCTTTAGCTTTAAAATAAAAAAGCCTTTCACTAATGGCGGCGGCGTCTGCCTTAGGTTCGGTTCGTCGTCGTCGTCGTCAGCAGTTGTTCCGGTTCTCAACACCTGTCAGAGTCAAGGCCCACGAATTGGGAATGTGGATTTGGTAACGGAAATGGGAACGGAGACGGAAAGGACGGAGACGGATTCCAAGCCCCCACCGCCGAGCCAGAGGTTGAGCGCCTTACATAACCGCTGCTCGAGAAGGAGTCGAGATTAGAGAACGAGTTAGTAGCCACATGTGCCTTTCGAGTGCCTGCAGAGTCCCCCCTGAGTCCTGATCAAGTGCCTTTTTGGGAGCGAATCCCCGAACCAAGAACCCAAGAACCCGTAGAGAACATGTCGGGCCCCTACCAGCGCCAGAGCCTGGAGCTCCGCAGTCCAAGCAATGCATCTTCGGAGGATCCCGATACCCGGCTGCGGCATCTGTCCGGCTCTTCGGCCAGCCAACGACGCCGGCAGCAACGCGTGGCCCAACAGCGCCAGGACTCCTGGTTTCGTCACTCTATGCCGCCGGCCATTAACCGCGACTTTGAGTCCTTGGAGCACCTCACGCCCCGCGTCTCAGACGGCCTGGATGAGCAACTGGCTGCCTCAGTGACCCACAGTGTCCACAGTGGCGGCAGCGTCACGATTTGTGGGCGCGCGGATCAATCCAGCATCCACCTGAACAGTGCCAACAGCAACCTGGGCTTCATCGACTCGGACACGCCCAATACGCCAGTGACCCCCACATCCGGCCAGCAGCCAGCCGCCTCGGTGTCCACCTCGGGGGCTGGCACGCTCTCCTCTCGCCGAAGGTCGTGCAGCAACCGCAAGGATTCCAAGGGCTCCATTCTCTCCCGACAGAGTGGCAGGAGTCGAGTTTCGGTTCTGGCCCAAAGGGGCCTGCAAATGACCGCCTCGTTTCTACGCAGGAAGCGGACGGAGTACGAAGGTGAGTGAGCTGGACGCCCAAGAATTCTAGGCATTCCGTAGGCTAGCTAGTCACCAACTCATCTCATTCGGAGACTGCTGCTAGAGATGCTTCTAGGATGGGGTTGGTTTGTGGGATTCCTCTTGCTGTGTCACTTTATTTTCTTCGGATCAATACAGTTGGCGTCCCGTAGTCTGGACATCGGTGGAGCGAGGGTGCGGTTGGCAGTGGCAATGCCTCCCGGAGATTTGAGAGCTCTGTTTACTTTACTTTTCGTTTTTGCGTAGAGGTCATATACATTTGGATGTTATAAACAAACATTTGTTCTATGAATTTTCAAGAGTTTATGGCTTAAACAAGATAAGAGGAATATGGTTTGGAGATTGGTGGATTTTAAAGACTTCAATTTATGTTTACTCAAGGTTTCTTGTTCACATTTTCTACATTTAATTATCTGATTGTTAAGGATTTATTAGGAAGAGAAAGGTTTGTCCTTGAATTACTTGGAGAGCAACCATAAAATAAACCGACCAGCTCGGTTTTCAGGAGTCTCCCAAATAGTTTCCAGTTTACCAGTTTTTAAAGAAGAAGATTTAAGAAGTCTCACCTTTTTGAATGAATGCACTGAACTTCTTTATGGTATCACTGCTGGGACTTGTAAGGATCATGTGCTCCTCCTCATCCTCTAGCTCTTTCAACTCCTCTTCCTCCAGCTCCTCATCGTCCATCTCCTTATTCTCGGCCGGCTCGGACTTTCTTTCCTCTTCGTCCTCATTGGCTTGGTCCTGCCCCGAAAAGTCTTTAGGTTCTTTACTTAATGGACTTAACCCATTTACTTTTAGTATAAAAACCAAACAGACTTTCCTTTACCTTCAAGGCTTAAATTTCTTCCTAGAACTTTGAAAATTCCCCAATTAAATGCGAGTGAGTCCCCGGTTTTGTACGTCCTTTTCAGCCATGTCACAGATATGTCACCCGACTGTACTGAGAGAGCGTCGAGTATGTAAATGTAAATGCCGCTGAAACAGGCTTACCATTGTCCCCTTTCCCAAATCCCCGCCTGTTTTTTAAGAGGGCCCCACCCCTAGTACGTCCGTCCATCAGGCGGCAACCCCCGGCGGACTGACCCAGATTGCATGTACGAGTGGCGTGGCCCACAGGAAGGGCACGTCCTCCTGCTGCCGCATATGTGGCATTGGGGATTGGATTCACAAGTCACTGCCACACTGCCGGCGCTGCTGCTGCTGCTTCTGCTCCAAGAGCAGTCAAATGAGCGGAAACGGCAAAGGAAACGAAAGCCAAGGCAGCTGCAGTTACGACTATGAGTTGCTTTTTATTGCACTTGACTTGACTTAAGCTCTAGACGGTCTTCTGGGCCTGAATCACCCAATCCCTTAGCTCCGCCACGTTGGCGAAGACGCCGGGGTAGTTGGCGAGGGCGCATTCCCGGCCCCAGGAGACGACGCCCACGAGCTGACCTCCAGATACTAGAGGACCGCCCGAGTCGCCCTGGCAGGCATCCTTGTTGGCCGCCGCCGCACAGATCATGGTCGCCCGGATGGAGGACCCATAGCCATAGGTGGAGCTGGCGCACTGCGAGCGCCCCACGATCCTGGTGTCGATGTAGAGCAGCTCCGACGAGGAGCTGCCACCGTAGCTGGTCTTTCCCCAGCCCGTGATGCTGGCTGCGGAGCCATGGGCGGGCGTGGACGTGGCCATTGTGATGGCCTTGATGGTGGATCCAAAGGTCAGCTTGGTCTGCAGACGTAGCACTCCAATGTCGTTGACATTCGTGGCAGCGTTGTAGCCCTCGTGCGCCTTGAAGGCGGCCACCTGGATCAAGAC
Organism: Drosophila tani; assembly: GCA_008042535.1. Lineage (NCBI taxonomy): Eukaryota > Metazoa > Arthropoda > Insecta > Diptera > Drosophilidae > Drosophila > Drosophila tani. Next base: position 46,707 of record VNJO01011739.1, on the reverse strand, counting down.
GCCGCCATAGGTCCTCCGGTTCGAGCCGGCTCTGATCTTGAGAATAGAGACCGTGGTCGGGGACTGCAGGCAATGGGCGGCGGTCACTACGAAGTCGTTGCTGATGATGGAGCCGCCACAGGAGTGTCCGCCCGACTTTTGCACTGAAACCTGCCACGGGTGATCCTCGATAGACGTGGCTGTGCCGCCCACAATCCTGCCATCCGGCGTGGGCAGGGGCTCCAGGCCCGAGGGTATCGCAGCGCCATTCGCGATGGCCGCCAGCAGGGCTAACGAAGTCACAATCTGGAGGAACATTTTGCTGTGTGTGTGGTAACGCTCTCGGTCTCTGGATGGCTAACTAACGGCTCCCGAGGGCCTTTTTATAGCCGCCAGAACAGCGATTACCATTGGCGTGCTGGGCTTTGCCCGTGCGGATAACCGAGTCAAATGACACGGCCATATATCAGCAGTATCAAAGGCTGATTGGCCAGCGGCCATCATCCGGCGAGTGTCTTCAGGTGCAGGCAGGGTTACGGCTGCATTCAATTGCCATCGATTTGTTTTCCCCGCCGCCTTGGCCTAGGTCAGTTGTCGGGCTTAGCCTTATCGGAATCAACGAGTGGGTTTTGACGTCTCAGGAGGGCCATAATCCTCGCATTCTCTGGTCCCTGCTCCGCCGCTTTGGGCCTTGCCAATTGTAAATATTTCAAATGCAGATTACTCTTTCCGCCCCGCAAATTGTAAATTGCCAAGTCACTAACGAATCGAAGGCCATTACAGTCGTAAGCAAGTGCAGAGGGGCTAATGCGTTTAATAAAACATATTATAAACATTTGAGTATTATAAACAGGTAGAAATCTTGATATTGGCTCCACCTGTCAGTGGTAGTGCGACACGGGAAATGCATTAAGCTGGAAAAACTGCCACGCAGGACACGGCCCGTGGCAGTTTATTCTTCAATTAGGTTAAAAGTGTCACGTTCAGTTAACAACTTCCGCTGGCTGGCTGGCTGGCTGGCTGGCAGTTGCTGTGTGTCTTTATTGTCGCCCCTCTCGCAGAAATGGTCGCCATGCTGTGTCTTCTTATTATCTGTACAGGAACATCAATCAGTAGGGGCTTCATGGAAGCGGGATGTTCTCCTCCGTCATACTCACCAAGTCGCTTTAGCTCGCTTTAGCTGGCATCGGAAACAGTGCACGGTAGAAGAAGTACTCCACCCCAGGGTTGAAGGTTACACTCTTCTTGGGTTTGCCCTCAGCTTTTTGACCTTCGCCTTGTCCGTTCGAAATCCTTACAATTGACTTCTCGGTCGGCATGGTCATATTTGGTAGCAAGTTATCTAAATTCAGGATAAACGGTAGAGTTTTAGAACAGGCTTTGACGAATGCACAAGCATTAATCGGTTTGAATTATGAGCAAAGGCTATGGGGTTGAGTGGTAAAGCGAAGGTTTGAACCTACTTTGATCAAATGTGTTCCACACAAATTGTAGAGCTTTGTCATACATTTTTCCTATTTCCTTACATGTTTTTTTTAATAATAGTTAATGGAAATATATGTAAATATTCTTCTTTTAGGAAAATTAGAGACAATAAAAATATAGGGATCGATAATCTTCTGAAGAGTTATGATGCAATATTATGACTGAACCCACATGATTGTCCAAAAAATAATTGTGAATCCTTTACAATTGCCAAATTTTCATACATAATGTTTCCCTGCATATTAAAACCTTAATAACCTATATGTTTAAAAATTATTTATTCTTCAAAATGTAACCCTTTTCCTTGTTAGTTAGTCGACCGACTCGGACTTTCTCTCCTCTTCGACCTCACTGGCTTGGTCCTGCCCCGAAAAGTCATACTGCATGTCCACCCGTGGCAAATGTGTCTAGCTGCCACACTTGCCACAGAGGCCAGCAAACAACCCGGTGCACTTCTTGGACTGGAAGGGCTCCTCGTAGCAGATATAGATTCCGGTCGCCATAAGATCCGAAAGCGGCATAAGAACACCCCGATTGCACATTATGCGAGATACAAAAATATAACAAAAAACGCCGTGAAAAATGAAGACTTTGAAACAGATCCGAACACAAATAAGTTGAGGGGGCTAATGCGTTTAATAAAACATATTACAAACATACTAGTATTATAAACAAGTAAAAATCTTGATATTGGCTCCACCTGCCAGCGGTAGTGCGACACGGGAAATGCATTAAGCTGGAAAAACTGCCACGCAGGACACGGCCCGTGGCAGTTAATTCTTCAATTAGGTTAAAATTGTCACGTTCAGGTAACAACTTCCGCTGGCTGGCTGGCTGGCAGTTGCTGTGGGTCTTTATTGTCGGCCCTCTCTCAGAAATGGTCGCCATGCTGGGCTAGAGTCCATAAACTGTGTCTTCGAAGGGCAAGAGTCTTCCCTCTTGCCCCTTCTTATTATCTGTACAGGAACATCAATCAATAGGGACTTCATGGAAGCGGGATGTTCTCCTCCGTCATACTGACCAAGTCGCCTTAGCTCCTCTGGCGTCGTATCCAGTGCGTCGTAGTAAAAGTACTCCACCACCGGGTTGAAGGTTACACTCTTCTTAGGCTTGTCACCAGCTCTTTGACCGTCGCCATGTCCGTTCGAAAGCCTTGGGCTTCCAATTGACTTTTCGGCCGGCATGGTAATATTTGGTAGCAAAATATCTAAATTCGGTATATACTGTAGAGTTTTAGAACTGGCTTTGACGAATGCGGGAGTATGAGTTTGAGTGATGAACAAAGGCTATGGGGTTGTGTGGTAAAGCGACGGTTTGAACCTACTGTAATCAAATGTGTTCCACACAAATTGTACAGCTTTGTAATATATTTTTCCTATTTTCTTGCATGTTTTAATAAATATTATTAATATTAATATTTAATTATTTATTATTAATTTATCGGAATAAATATCGATGAGAATTTATAAAAGATTAATCTTATTTAAAAAAAATTGGATACATTAAAGATACAGGGGGAGATAATCATCCAAAAGAAATTGTTAATGTAATAGCAAATCCTTAAAAAATTACGAACTTCATATATAAATTTATTTGTACTTCAAAATGTTCCCTTTTTCCTTGTTAAGTAAAAAAAAAAATTTGTCAGAAGTGGGATTCGAACCCACGCCCTCAGAGAGGACCAGAACACTCACATACACTTTCGTTCGGAAAGCAAGATTCTAGATCTTGAGTCTGGCGCCTTAGACCGCTCGGCCATCCTGACACTTGGAATACCCTGCACCCAAATCCCACCCTGCGACAGCACAAAGGCAATAAATTAGGATTTGCCCTGGTTGTCTTTGTCTAAAAGCATTTTCAACTCGTTGCGCCGATAAGATCGACCAATAAACCGTTTAGCTTGATTGCCGAGGCGAATTTAGATACCCCACACGCGCTGCGGTTGACTTGGGTTGTGTTTGGGACGGGTAATTCAATCATCCTTGATGGCAAATTGAATTGACATTTCACTTAGTGTCCGTCCGCCTTGCAAGAAATAGACCGCGTTAGATCATCCTTGTCCGCTTCTCGTGACATCATCGCATCGCTCTTGGGGTCCCGGTCGCAATGTGCACGGCATGAGATAACATTAGCCGGGCTCCATAATTGGGCAATGCCCTTATTGGCCGGCGCTTATCTGGGTTTACTATATTACCTTGCGGGACATACGCTCATCAAACCTATGTCAGCTTTTTAATTTTCAAAGTGCATTGAAAAAATAATAAAAAAAAAGAAAAAAAGTAATTTGGCCCATGAGGGGATCGAACCCGCGACCTTCGCGTTATTAGCACGACGCTCTAACCAGCTGAGCTAATGGGCCATGTGCCTGCTCTGTGTCAAAAGCCGTAGTAGACTCAGGGGATGACTTAACATAGCTGTTTGACATTGCCATTTTACATTGCCATGTTAAGTTACAGAGATACTGTTATATCAGCACAACAGAACTGTTCTATGGTGTTATACAGACTGTTAGCGCGCACACAACTTGCGTTTCTGACAGTCGTTCAACATGTGTCAGGATGGCCGAGCGGTCTAAGGCGCCAGACTCAAGATGTAAAATCTTGCTTTCTGAACGAAAGTGTGTGAGCGTTCTGGTCCTCTCTGAGGGCGTGGGTTCGAATCCCACTTCTGACAAATATTTTTTTGTCTTTTTTTTGTTAAATATATTTTTTTTAATTGTTTTTTTTATATATTAACTGATAAAACTAAATTATTTCATGTTTTTAGAAATATTTTTTTATTAAAATCTATAAAAAGGCTTCGCTTGCTTAGCTGAGATTTTCGTTTGATTTTGGGCCAGCGAAGTCAACAAGGCCCATTAGCTCAGCTGGTTAGAGCGTCGTGCTAATAACGCGAAGGTCGCGGGTTCGATCCCCTCATGGGCCAAACTCAATTTTTTTTTTGTTTTGGTTTTTAATTTTATTGTGCGTAGCGATGTTTAAGAAACAACTGGGCTTGGTGTGTCCTTTCATCCCTTCAATGGTCATTTGTCAAGCTGACACTTTGCCTTCAAGTTGTGACAGAATCTAGATGTCTGATAACTAATTACCGTTTTGGGTGGCGTGCATATAAATCGTGAACAACTAACCACTGAGAAGGGCCCTTGCTGCCCGAAATTGATTTCTTTTGCGGGTGCCTCAAGCGGTCTGGCAACGCCTGTCCGTCTGCTAATACAACAAATTAGAAAGGTATAGTCGAGTTGGTTCGGCTGTGAGATACCCTGTATTGTAAGCTCTAATTAAAATAAATGAATATAAATAATAATAAATGAATGCTGTTTTTAGTAAAGAAATAAAATAGAATTTAAATACAAAAACAATTGCACTTTGCCGCACCCCAGCTCCAAACCACGGTTGGAAGCTCGACTAAAATTCTGAAGTGGGAGTTAGATGAAGATAGAAGAACTTTATTGTGAATAGCTCATTTTCTTATCATACGATTTTACTAAAATACAAAACAAATAAAAATGTTGTCATCTAATTTGATAGCCCTACTTTATATAGTCTCTAAAATCTGTTGTGTTATTCGTCAGACATGGTCTGGTATTGCTTATAAAAGATATATCTACTTTATGGGATCAGAAATTCTCCTTTCAACCTGTTACATCCATTCTCAATTGGCACTAAGTCATAATACCCCTTTTTACCCCATGGGTAGCGGGTATAAAAATCAAAATTCGCCGCCCCCCCACAAAACGCAAACACTTGATGGCAGGTTGCTCGCCGCTCACTGCTCACCGCTCACCGCTAGCCGCTCTCAGCACGCCGTTCAGTTGTTCAGTCGCTTTCCGAACCGCCGAGCAAAAAGTTGTGCCAGCGGGCGGACGCATTTTGGACCGGTTAACGAGGTCGACGTGTTCGGCTAACGCGAATTATTACTGACAAAAAGTAAATACAAATACTGGATATATCGGCGCCGCTTATTGTTAGTCAGAAAGTACGGTTTACGAGCGACTTTTCGGTGATCTCAGTTGATGCAGCACAGTCATCCGAGACGTGAATCGTATTCGAATAGCAACAGTGACTGATTTTGAATTTGAATAAACGAATAACGAATAAGCTAAGCGCCACAAAAGGTCAAATGTAATTATCCCGAGCTGTGTGTGCTTCTACGGTTAGGTGGGACATTTGTTGCATGGACAACCACCGCACCGAAAATAAGAAAATAAGTGTCGCGGCGTCAATTTATCGTTTGATTTTCATATGCTATGCTATGCTATGCGACCAATGAAGAGTAGCAGCTGTATAATCAAATGTACAATATGTAGAGGCACGGAGAAAAATAAATATTTACCATAGCAGTATCTGTTTTCCCAAGATCTCTGAAAGAAATCTGTAGATTGCAAGAATGAGATATGAGTCTATTTTAAGGGAAAGGGATTTTTTACATCTGATGAACCAGTTAGGGAAATGCCACATAGAAATCTTAAATTAAATTAAATAAATGCATAATAAATTGTAAAAACCACAATAGCCATTTCTTTATTAAATATATATATTTTAATGATATTTGTAACTTTTTCTTTCCACCTGAGCTTAACTGAGCTTGCGAAAACAAAGCTTATAATATTATAAAATATAAAAACTGAGCTCACATTTTGATCACTTGATTAAAACCCTTTATAAATGAAAAAGATATACCTATTATATCTCAATAAATAGAAAGACGGCAGTGGATACAAAATATATTCTTCAGTTTTATATTATTTTATTGCAAAAAACTTGTTTAAACTTTTACTCTTTGCCTCACTACGTTAATATCACAATTGTTTTGAGTGCAGAAATGACAAGATTTTGATTGGATAAAAATATAATATTTTTAAAAGTGACAAACGTTCATTATTATATTAAAATCCCAGCCATTTTCGGTGCGACTTTTTCTCTATGTAGAAGGCGGACTTTATTGTCATTCACATTCATTGGCTTTGGCATGGAAAGTCGATTTTCTCTTACTCTTACGCTCCCAGCCAGTGATCCCCTCTCTTTTGTTGAATACCGACCGCTTCTCTGTGTGTCTTTTGTTTGGTTTTTTTCTTTCTAGTTTTTCGCAATGGCAAAATGCAATTGTTGTAAATGCTGTTCAGACCAGTTTTCTTTGGCCGTCCGTCGACGCTCTTTGCGCGCAACGCTCTTTTCCCTTTTATCGGGCATTAGCCGCACTCGCGTTCGCATGTGTGAACTAATTTACTGTTAAATTGCATTCGGCTAGCAGCAATCGAGGGGGTTGCAGTCGAGATCGAGATCGGTTAGCGAGATCCGTTTAGTGCCGGGCGATATGTCATTATATCAGTGTGCTGGCGGTTATCCGCCGATCCGTAGGCTCGAAGGTAAAAACTGACTCAGTATCAGGCCGCGCGCGCGAATTCGTCACCGTTGTGACACACTCAGTGCCTATTAAAGGGATATAGTATAGGCGGTAACTATAGTAAATCGCCAGCTGATCACTTGCCAAAAGAAAGCTGTTTCTCTTATTAATTTTCATCACTTTTGCTTTCATTTGCCAAACGCAAATTAATTATCTCGGATGGCAAACCAACATGTTTTCTTTTGGGGGTCTAAAAATATGCATAAATTAAAGCCAATGACTTGACAGATTCGTCACGCCGCTCTGCACTTTCCATGCAGGTGGGAAAAATGCGACTTATATAAGTAAGCTAGCCCTGCTATTACTGCATATTTACCCCGCATTAGGAGGAGGTGTTCCATGGAATGCCGCCTGGCTAAACAAACGATGACATCGTGGGGGCGACTACTCGGTAATCTTGGTCGATTGCCAATAATTTCCCATCGATTCGTATTCACAACTGTCTGTGGACGCCTTTGTTGGCGTCTCGAGGATCTGACCTCACCCCTCGGAACGCGCTCTGGTGGTGACACAGTCGAGTTTCGAGCGAGTTCTCTGTGTATCTACGTATCTGTATCTGTCTCTGTTTACCTTTGCTATTGCCACAACAGTATCTGGCAGATAAGCAGAGCGGGTGCGAGTACATACGCACGGCACTGTATCTCACGTTGTCGCGTAATTAACGCCACCGACTGAAACTGACTTTCCAACTCATTTCCATTCAAGTGCTAATAGCTGAAACGTTTTTGTATTTCGGTTTTACAGTTCAAGTGCAACCCGAAATGTTTAATTTAAGATCCCAGGCCGGCGAGAGAGTTACGACACATATAATTAGTTCTGTTTTGGGCCCACAGTACCCGCTCCCTGGGCCGCATTCCATCTAGATTTATATGAAATCCACAAATAAGTAAATTTCGCTTGGAATGAATCCAAAATACTTATTTCTATGTCTATGCTGGTATTTTTAGATGCCGTCGCGGCTGGCAGAATCAACTTTAATAGCGTCGCGAATATACATTTGTAAGACCATATGTTTCCGCCGATATATGAACAGATCGAGGATTTACGTCAGAGAGACTCCATGAAGGAAAAGGCTTCCTCTTCAACTAGATACTCGTTGAGGCCTTTTCCTTTGATACGGCTGCAATTATGGGCCAAAGAGCCTTTCCCTATAAATATTAAAGGCTAATTTCCTTTCGCCGGAATCGAGTATATAATTTTTTCGATTTTCCAGCCCCCGCCGAGGTGTAATTGTGTGTGTATCAAGGACATTGGGAGTTGGATTGTAAGGTGTGCTTAGAAATGCCCGCATAATGCAAGGCAAAAAATTCCCCAAGAAACTGGAGCAATCGATAAACTAAAACGCCGCCTTGGCTGCACTCGCGGCACTTGAGGATTTCAATTTCATTTCCTATTCCGAATCCCCACACGTCGGTGGCAGGAATCCTTTGGCAATCGAACCCCTGATGACGCTTTTAATGACTCTGCGGGCGCCATAATTTGGTTCCAGTTGTTGTTGCTCCGGGTGACCATATAGTTATGGCCGGTAAACACGGAAAACACGTACAGTGCACGCAAATAGAATAATTTCACTTGACTTGGCCAGAGACGCGTCGTCATCCGGTGTTGGCTTCCGATTTCCGAGGTCGATGTTCGCTGGATTCTCTCCAACTTCCCCGCTTCATTTCCCTCCCTAAGCATATGTATGGTAATTCCTTTATGGCCCTCTATCTGGCGTGTTTACCCGGCTGGCCGGCACGAGGCGGGTCCCCTGGGCACCGACTTAATTAATCCATACAGTAAATTGCACAGAGCGGGGCTAAAGCAAATCTGAACAGATTTAAGGGATAATGTAATGTCAGCTTTTTAGCGCCAGTCGCCTTGAATGACTTCTGCAGTGCACTTTCCTTCTACAATCTAATGACAGTGGCTGGAATTATCCACTTAACTTGGCAGTAAATCAATATCGGTCAAAAGGGAAATAGACCGCGAAAAAACAAGTATTGTAGTTGCATTTAATGTTTGTTTTGTGTAGAGAAAAAGAGTGATTAAATTGGTTTTTGCTTTGATACAGTTTGTATTGACCTAAAGAATTTAATATTTTAGGATATAAATATTTATTAGTCATCATTCATTTATAAAGCCAACCATTTTACTGATTTGTTCGGATTATAAAACAATAAAGAGAGTGCTGCTATCTGGTTTTTGTAAACAGTTCCTTTGTTTTCTTTATACCTTTGTTTTCATTCATAATATTATTAGCTTAATTGCGACTTGTTGGGATGAGAGAACCAGCTAGCTGAAATCGGAGAGAAATAAGTATGTCAGGAGCTTGATTTAAGCTTAAAAAGTAAGCTTAACCCTACAACTTGATACCTTCAAGTACAAATAAATACTTAAAAACCCTAGAGACCTTATAAATTAAACATTCAGAACCTCCGAATATTTTTTCTTGGTGTCTCAACCCAGCAGGCATTTGAAAATCAAACAAAATACCAAAAAAATTAACTACAAGTGACAGCGTTCAATCACAATGACATTACAACGCAAAATCCAAAGTGCAATTATACCATTCCGCGCTTGCGAAAACTCTTGGCGGTCCTTTGACCTGACAGAACCCACTAATTAAATCGTGTCGACACAGATTAGATTCCGGCGGTGAGTGGCAAGTGCGCGGCCATGTTAGCATGGCGGACTCCGGCAAGAACGAGACTGGCGCACACAATGGACCCTTGAGCGGGAGCGGGAGCGGCAGCAATCAGACCCAGAACGGGCGCAATGGACACGGTCAGGAGCAGTCACATCCTACACCCGCCAGTCAAGAAGTTACCTACGATGTGGGGAGTCTTTGGCCCAGCCTGCAGGTCTGGTTCGGCAATGGGGTCCGGCAATTGAGGAGCCAGCTGCTGCGTCGCACGGCCACCACAGGACCCACACGATCGGAAGTGGGTCTGGCTGGCGGCCAGGACAGACCCCCAAATGATGAGAGACCTGAGCCAGTTACAGCTGGCGGCAACCGCTCCGAAGAGGCAGGTCCATCGAGAAGCGGTGGTGGCACCACGGAAACGGACGGCATTCAGCACCGACGACTGAGAGATACTGCAGGAGAGGAGGGCAGTAAGATGTCCCTCAAGTATATCCTCAACAAAGCTGGCCTGCGAAAAAGAAAAAAGAAAGGTGCTTAGTTTTATATATTTTTAGGCTTAACAGATTTTTTTAAAAGAGGTTTTGTGATTGATATTGATATGGTTGGGTTATCTGGTTGACTTTGATCCGAAGTTTTGGAATGTCGGAGGGGTATATTTCGATAAAGTTTTAAGGGATCTTTGATCCTAAGTTTTGGAATGTGAGAAGGGGCTATTTCCATGTTTTAAGGGATCTTAATATTAAAAATATAATTAAGCTAAGTAGTTACTTTATTAACATGAAGAAACTTATTTTAAACGCATTTAAAATGGTTTAAAATATGGGAAACTTATTTTAATAATTTTCAAAAGGATGTAATCGATGGATTTCGCTTTTCTGGTTTGCTAACATTTTATTCATTTGAATTCTACATGTAATTTGATGGATTTGATTTATAGGTGCTAATTTTTCTAATCTATTTAAATTATCTCAAGGAGTTTATATTCTAAAAGTCACCATGATATGTTCCAGACTTTGAGATAAAAAGATTATTACATTTTCTTAGAGACAAATGTAAATTTGTTTGTTTCTACAGATATTCTGACTTTAAAATGGTGTAATTTGTTTATTATTATCATAAAAAATATTTAGGTATGGTATATCATTTTAGAATCAATATAATTTTATTTGAAACCCCCAAGAAACCTATTAAAATATTTTATCTTATCAAATTGCCGCCACAAAACGTGATTTCTGCATTAAGAAGCATACAATATATAAAGAAATATAACGATATATCATATACGTTCTTAACAACGCAATAAATTCCGCCAAAATAAGCAGATGAACAGCTTTTGCTAATGTCCCTCCCATGCACAATTAAATAATAATAATAGAATTACGTCTGGTATGCCGCTTTCTTGAGGGTATCTTTATGGTCGAGTCTCTGGTCTCTCTTTAAAGAGCTTTTCCTTTACGGCGCAGGCGCTGTTTTTTTCGCTCTTTGTTTTCTGCTTTTCCCGCTTTTTGTTGTGCTCGCAGCTTTCGCTTTCGCTTTCCCTTTTGGCTTTGCTCCTGCATTCACACTGGCCTCTCCTCCCCTCTCGCTGGCACGCATTGTTTTGCGATTTGCTGATAGCTCGTAAGCTTTATAAGCTCCCAGCGGAGTGCAGTGTACGCAGCTTTGGAGGGCTCCGCGACCTGAGCGTAAACGGGTTGTCCCCCACCGGAACCCATCCCATCCCCCGGTGTGTGTGTCCTTTCTGGGGGTTCTGGTGCTCGCGAGCACGTTGAAAATTCAATTCAGTCGTAGTATCGGAGCTCAGGAGAGCGCACGCAGTGGAAAAGATAGTTCCCCGTGGAACTAGGCTGGACATCTGTGCTATATTCTGGAATATAACCAAGGAGGAACTAGAAAAGATTGCTTATAATAATAGATACAACATCAAATACCAAATAAATTTAATTAAAGTGACAGAAACCCCTTTAAGAAACCGTGAAAAATACAAATCACGTGCTTTACCTTGCGACAAATCGATACCTGAGACAGTGACAAATCCCAGAGACACGTTGCCAGGTGACCAGACCGGAAGGGATAAACCTTACCCCAAAGGAAAACGGAAAAACTAAAGAATCTTGAAGATTAATCCCAAAGAAATCCCCTTTCTGGCCGTGTGTATACATATGCAAATGTGGTGCATGCCACAGAATCCCCCGAATCAGCTCGGTGTGGAAAATGTGTTTTCTTATACGACGCACTGATTGAATCTGGGGGAGCGCAGGCGCTGTGTGTTTCTCTTATATACACATCCAACCGTCACGCCCACTTGTGGCTGATTCTCTGGCCTCCATCCTGGGGTTTCCCAAGCGGAATCAGCAGGAGAAGACGGTCGGCGAGAGCATCGCCTTCGTGCCCGTGGGCGACTGCGACTCTGGATCCGACGAGCTACCTGGGCCCGAGGAAGCGGCGGAGGAGGAGGAGGAGGAGGACAACGACGGGGATACGGTAGAGTCGATGATAGCGGCGCCATCTGGAGATCGCCACAGACGCTTCCGGTTTCCTGCTGCGTTTCGGCGAGCCACGATGGACTTTCGCAATGTGTACAAGGCGCTGCGTATACGTTGGAGTCGTAAGTTGCCTGGAATGGGGAGATCCCCTAGAAAGCTTAGCTTAGCAGGCTTTGGGGGACCCTTTTCAACTCGTTCTTTTTTTATTTTTTGCTCCAAAATTTAAAATTTCCCCCTTAACACCATGCTGGTGAACTGCGCGAAGGTGGACCCTGTGATCAAGCTGATCAAGGAGCTGAAAAAGCACCAAATCATTCCCCAGCTGCTCGCCTGCAAGCCCACGGTGGTGATCCGTGTCCTATATCCCTGCGACATCAGTCTCGCGCCAGGGGATCAGGTTGTGATCAATGAGGTTCTCAACCAGCCCATCATCCGCTTCCTGGCCGACCCGGAGAAGTTCTATACGCTGATGATGCTCGATCTGGATGTGGCGGATCAGGGCAACTGGCTGATCTGGCTGGTGGGCAACTTTCGGGGCTGCGACGTGGTCTTGGGCCAGACTCTCGCCGCCTACGACAACCGGCGGCACTTGGAGGGTCAGAATATTCATCGGATTGTGGTTCTGGCCTACCAGCAGATCCTCGAGCTGGACTTTGATGAGTCCTACATTCCGGTGGGCCAATGTGAGGGTCGGCCTCACTTCAATTGCAACCGATTTGCGAGGAAGTACGCGCTGGGGAACCCAAGGGCCTGCACTATCTTTTTGGTCGAATGGCAGTGGCGATGGTCACCCCAGTTCTTGGATACGAGTTTGCTTAAAATGAATCTGCCTTAAGGCGGTGCATACACCAACACTAATAAAATAAACTATATGCACGCTTGTAAGAAACCTTTTGCGTTATTTCAAGATGTACACTGAGAGAAAGGCACTTGCCAATTCATTGCTCAATTTACCGATTCCTCAAAGAATGCCCATGAATTAATCATAAAGAAGAAAAAGATGTTCAGTGTAGAAACAAGAACAAATTACATTGGGATTAGCGGTGAGAAAAAAACAGGGACGGCGACACAAAGAGGAAAGTGCAAATTTGTTTGTGTATAGCGCCGTGGGATCGGAAACCTTACCTGTAGAATGGGCTCACACAAAGTTTATGCTGTGGGACTTTACAAAAGCAAATGTGATGTTTGGGCATAGGCTTGAGCATCACGGTCTTAGATTATATCATATTTAACCTATAAAATTTATTAAAGACCCTTTAACTGCTAGATGTTTATCATTAATCATAGCTTTCAGCAGCTAATTTCGTTTAGTAACCATCATTAGCCCTGAATAAATATCAAGTTAATTGAAACATTGTTGGTTAAGGCTACAGATGACATGTCATTTGGTAGCTTAGTTCCACTAATTACATTTTCATGGCACCCCCTATCTAATATCTATTAACCAAACGTATATTTTTGTACCTTTTCAGATGATGAGGACTTCACCTCGTCGGCTGGGTACGATGCGGATGATGGGGAGAGGCGTATCATAAACCTAAATGGGCCGCAGCCCACTAAGTACTGCAATAATCGCATAACGACGGCAAAATATAGGTGAGTTTATCTCAATCACAGAGATAAGGTGTGGCGACCGAGGCCGCCCACTAATTGGTAGATAAAACCCGAGCCACCGGAACTAACTAGCAATTTGCATTCGACAGTATCATTAGCTTTCTGCCCGCCTTTCTGTTCGAGCAGTTCCGGCGCTATTCCAACTGCTTTTTCCTCCTGATTGCCATTCTCCAGCAAATCCCCGATGTATCGCCCACGGGTCGCTACACCACACTGGTGCCGCTGATGTTTATTCTGTCGGTGAGCGCCATCAAGGAGATCATTGAGGATATAGTAAGTTTGGACTTACTTTTTCCCTTTCCCTTACTGATTTTTTTTTTATATATTAATACAGAAACGCCATCGCGCGGATAATGAGATCAATCACCGATTGATCGAGCGGCTAGACAGCGGCACCTGGTCCACAGTCCGCTGGGCGGAGCTCACTGTGGGGGATATCATTAAGGTGACCATCAACACCTTTTTCCCCGCCGATCTGATCATACTCTCGTCTAGGTGAGCGTCCTAGTTAACCTCAATTATTGCATTTTAACCTTTGAATTCGATTCCCAGTGAGCCGCAGGCCATGTGCTTCATAGAGACGGCCAATCTGGATGGTGAGACGAACCTGAAGATCCGGCAGGGACTGTCACAAACCGCTGGCCTGCTGGAGACCAAGGATCTGCAGCTGTTGCAGGGCAGGATCGAGTGCGAGCTGCCCAACCGGCATTTATACGAATTCAATGGCGTGCTCAAGGAGACCGGCAAGCAGTGAGTAATATTATTTATAAATAGCAACCCAGAAATTGCCATATTTTATGTATTTCTTATTATAGAAATTCTTTATCTTGCTTTAGGCATTTTTAAATCTCGAATTTATGAGGGAAAATACATTTTTAGATAATATATATTCCCTAATTAATTAAAAATTAACCTTCTCCCCTCCAGAACCGCCGCCCTGGGCAATGACCAGGTGCTGCAGCGCGGCGCCATGCTCCGGAACACCGCCTGGATCTTCGGTGTCGTCGTCTACTCGGGGCAGGAGACCAAGCTGATGAAGAACTCTACCTCGGCGCCGCTGAAGCGCTCCACCGTGGACAAGCTGACCAATACACAGATCCTGATGCTCTTCATGATCCTCATCTCGCTGTGCATCACCAGCGGCCTGTGCAATCTGTTCTGGACGCGCGAGCACTCGGAGACGGACTGGTACCTGGGCCTCAGCGACTTCAAGAGCCTGAGCCTCGGCTACAACCTGCTGACCTTCTTCATTCTGTACAACAACCTGATACCGATCTCGCTCCAGGTCACCCTCGAGCTGGTGCGTTTCCTCCAGGCCATATTCATCAACTACGACATCGAGATGTACCACGAGCAGTCCAACACCCCAGCCATGGCGAGAACCTCGAACTTGAATGAGGAGCTGGGCATGGTCAAGTACATCTTCTCGGACAAGACGGGCACTCTCACGCAGAACGTGATGGAGTTCAAGAAGTGCTCCATAGCGGGGATAGCCTACTCCCCAGAGCACACGCCGGAGCAGTCGCAGCTGGTCCAGAACATCCTGAGTCGCCACCAGACAGCAGGCACCATCGAGGAGTTCCTGGTTCTCCTATCCGTGTGCCACACGGTGATCCCTGAAAGGAAAGAGAACGGCACAATCATCTACCACGCGGCCAGTCCGGATGAGCGGGCTCTGGTCGAGGGCGCCGCGAAGTTTGGCTACATCTTCGACACCCGGACGCCGGAGTACGTGGAGATCAATGCCCTGGGCGTGCGCAAGCGGTACGAGGTGCTGAATGTCCTGGAGTTCACCTCTACCCGGAAGCGCATGTCCCTGATTGTGCGCACTCCGGAGGACAAGATCAAGCTGTTCTGCAAGGGCGCAGACACGGTGATATACGAGCGGCTGGCTCCGCAGGGCCAGGCCTTCCGGGAGCAGACGCTGCGGCACCTCGAGGAGTTCGCTTCGGATGGTCTGAGAACCCTCTGCCTGGCAGTTGCCGACATCCGGCCTGATATGTACCAGGAGTGGCGCGAGACCTTCCACAAGGCCTCGACGGCGTTGCAGAATCGCGAGAGCAAGCTGGAGGATGCGGCTAATCTGATAGAGATCAATCTGCGTCTGCTGGGCGCCACGGCCATAGAGGATCGGCTGCAGGATGGTGTTCCGGAGACGATTGCTGCTCTACTGGATGCAGGGATTTACATCTGGGTGCTTACGGGGGACAAGCAGGAGACGGCCATTAACATAGGCTACTCCTGCCGCCTGATCAGTCAGTCCATGGATATCATAATCCTCAACGAGGAGAGCTTAGATGTGAGTCCAGGAGGGCACTTCCCTCTTTCGATTATATATTCCTTTATTTCCCTCATTTCCCAGGCCACCCGCGAAGTCATCCACCGCCATTACGGCGAGTTCAAGAGCTCCACGGCCAAGGACGCCAACGTGGCCCTGGTCATCGATGGCACCACCCTGAAGTACGCCCTGAGCTGTGACCTGCGGAATGATTTCCAGGATCTGTGCATCCTGTGCCGCGTGGTCATCTGCTGTCGCGTCTCGCCCATGCAAAAAGCAGAGGTGGTGGAGATGGTCACCCAGAGCACAAACGCCGTGACCCTGGCCATTGGCGACGGAGCCAACGACGTGGCCATGATCCAGAAGGCCAACGTGGGCATTGGCATCTCGGGCGTGGAGGGTCTGCAGGCGGCCTGCGCCTCGGACTACTCCATTGCCCAGTTCCGGTACCTGCAGCGCCTGCTGCTGGTGCATGGCGCTTGGAACTACGCGAGGATCTCCAAGCTGATCCTGTACAGCTTCTACAAGAACGTGTGCCTGTACGTGATCGAGCTGTGGTTCGCCCTCTACTCGGGCTGGTCCGGCCAGATCCTCTTCGAGCGCTGGACCATCGGCCTGTACAATGTGCTCTTCACGGCCATGCCACCGTTTGCCATGGGTCTCTTCGAGAAGTTCTGCACGGCGGACACGATGCTACGGTATCCGATGCTGTACAAGACCTCGCAGAATGCGAAGCTCTTCAATGTGAAGGTCTTCTGGATTTGGATATTCAATGCCCTGCTGCACTCGGTGTTCCTCTTCTGGCTGCCCCTGGCGGCCTACACCAGCGAGGTGATCTGGGGCGATGGCAAGACCAGTGACTACCTGATGATGGGGAATCTCGTGTACACGGTGAGTGTATTAATGGCTTAATAGTGTAAACACCTCATTTTATCATGTTATCGATAACATACGAATATACGGTCACTTTGGTTTGGCGAATAAGAACGATCAGCTCGTGAAAAATCAAGAGAAAACGAAATCATTAGAAATAAAACCAATCCGACGTTATTATTTGAAAATAAAAGCCTGGGAGTTTAGGTTAAATTAATATTTTATGAATATATTTCCAGTATGTGATCGTTACGGTGTGCCTGAAGGCCGGCCTCATCACCAACTCGTGGACCTGGTTGACACACCTGGCCATTTGGGGCTCCATAGTCCTGTGGTTCGCCTTCCTGCTGATCTACAGCCATGTGTGGCCCACGTTCAAGTTTGCCAGCAATTTCCGGGGCATGGACATCCAGCTGCTGTCGACGCCGGTCTTCTACTTTGGCCTGTTCATGGTGCCCATTACCACCTTGCTGGTGGATGTGATCTGCGAACTGTAAGTTATCTTTAATGTATTAGAATTAAATAAGGGAAACTCAAATCTCCCACACAGCGTGCACAACACCGTGTTCAAGACTCTGACAGAGGCCGTTCGCGAGACGGAGATCCGACGCAGCGACATCGACGAAGTGATGAACGAGCCGCGATCTTCGTAAGTATCGAAGGGAAAGCCACCCAGCCTGCCCAGACCCTCGTAGTCACGCTTTGTCCTCCGGTCGGCCTGGTTGGCCTCATACATACATACCTCCATATGTATTTAGTTTTGTTTGTCCTTCAAAAGCAAAAACAAAAACCAAACCAAACTATACTTTCAATTTGAATTGTTGCGCATTTGCTGAATATTAACTACGTAGAGCCCTAAGATATATACTTCTACCAATCCCGAAAATCCGTAATCCGTAATCCGTAATCCGAAACCTCAAACCCGAATCAAAGGCTGATTGAACATATGTGCCTGCACCCAGTATCCTGCTTCTTGTAGTAGCTGCACACACCCAGTAGAAGCCACACCTTAGTTCTTGTTATTTATCTAGCGTTCCTCCTTTTGGGTCATCTACATATACATCTAAGCATTAACTTGATCCAGTTCCAGTTCCATTCCGTAACCGTATGCCACCTAATCCTCCTCCTCCTCGAATTGTGTTTGTTCAACTTTCGATGTAAATGTTAGTCCAAAGACAATAGAATCTTCAAGATGGGTAACGCCATACGATATATTTGCATTTGAATTTTTCGTGCTGGCTCTAGAGCTGATTCCAGGCTCTCTCTGGAAGTTTTGTTTAAAAGCCAGAGAAAGGGAGAGAGCGCTCTAGAGTCAGCCGCTCTCTTTTACGTCGCCAGCTAAAAAATAGCTTGCATATTGCAAAGCAAATGTATGGCCGTTCACCATCTTAGTGATTATATTGCTTTTTGGTTAGTGCTTATTTTGTGAAACCAAAACTTGTCTCCTTGTTGGAATATTGGCCACCGAAAATTGCTCGAACTTTATATATATTCCTAGTTAAGACGGAACACCAAATGTTAACCAAGCTGCCTAGAACTAAGGATATATAATTATACTTAAATTAAGTATTAAGCAAAGGAAAGCTGCTGACATTAGCAAATAAGTGTGTAAATACTTCTAGAGTTTAAGGTTAAATTGTTGCTGTGAAACACTATTTCTACTCCATCACCCACTGAAACATATAGAATCACCTAGCTATAGCTACTATCGATATACAAGTATAAAGAGTGTACTCTAGTTCCTAATGTTGATTACTTTAGTGTTTGATACGCATTTTGTAGACCTCGTTGAGCAATTTTGAATGCAATTAAAATTTAAATTTGAAACTCCATTGGATGTAACTGAAGGTAATACTTTCCTTAACTGTTGTCGTTACTTACTCGGCGCATTTAAAGCAAACAAACACAATTTATTATTGAGTTAAGACAACAAAAATAAACAAACAACATCTATCAGAATCTCTTGGACTCGCATCACCATTTGAGCAAGTATCTTATGAATTGATATCCCTAAAATGTAATCTCTCTGTCTTCCTTTATCCCAACATTAAACCCCAAATAACGACGATTGCTCCCTCTGAATCCATTCCTGCATCCATCCTTTCATTCACAATCCCTGCACCCATGCGACGCATTAGTGATTCTGGTTTCGGATACGCCGTCGGCAAGCTAATCCGTTCCAGCACCGCCCTGATCCGCCCGTCTCCGTTGCGCAAGAAGGGGGCCGCCAAAGAGGTTCAGTCGCGGCCCAGCGAGGAGACGAACCTGCGGGTGGTGAACCTGGAGCTGGAGCCGGACACCGTGGAGCAGCAGCGGACGCGGCAGCGCCAGAAGTGGCGGGGCGGCATGCCCACCGGAGTAATGCCAAATTCGGCGGCCAGGAGGGGCTCGTCGCCCATACAGGCCACGCTCCATATGTAAAGAATATTGAAATATTTAGCTAGTTTATAATCCCATATCTGATAAGTGAGAGCATTATTATATGTGGAGCGGGAGTAGCTCCTAAGAACTGTTGAACTCATATCATGTGTGTATATATGCTTAAGTTAGAGCCTTAGAGAAGCGAACTCTTTTTACATCGCCCACTGTATGTGCTAACAAACTCTATTTGCCAACTGTGATAGTGTCTAGGGAGCAGGCGTCGTAGGCCAGACACGGTAGTATAGGCCAATAATCATTTCCAGCTATATACTATATATATACTATTATTACTACTATGATTGTACCTTGAAGCATTAAACTTTAAAGAGACTTGCCAGGTTGTAAATGAGAGTTAACGAACCCAGTCACAAGTGTATTCTGTTCGATACAATCCCCCAATTAACCAACCAACCGATATACATATTCATCCCAACGTTAATGGAATGTGATGAAGGTACTACCCACTACCCCGATGATATGTATGTATCAGTTTTGACTATATGTATCCCGCACCGTCCACCACAGCTCTCTCGCATGCAATGATCAATATATATATATATATACTAACTATATGGCTGCTGATTGACCCAATCTGATCTGACCTGATCCGATCCGATCCGCCCTGCACTTATGTTCTATGTACTTATCCTTTATTTTGTATTTACGTATATTACTGGACTTAATCACACACCCAACACACCTAAAACCTACTCGCAGTACCCAATAACACACCCAAAACAACAAGATAACTAACCAATATAATTTAATAAAAAGTCAAAGAGTCAACAGCAAAATTCTGAAAAAATGTTTCTTTGAAATTTCTCTGAACGAACGTTATTTTCTGCGTTAATTTCGGTCTCCGCAGTACCATGTATGCCTTGGGATCGATAATTCGGTGTAAGTAAAATCGTAGCAGCTGCAAATTCATACCAAGACCACACACAACACCACATCCACACACATCCACACACGCCCACTATATTGTCACATCGTCACAGGGGTGTATTTAGAGGGGACTCCCCTTCACGGAGATCACGGAACAATGGGTGTATTACTAGCTATAGGAAGGGAACACTTTATATATCGTACGGACTTATGATTTACCTTTCTGTATGTAGCGTCAAAGATTCGTTGTAATTTTATCTCCAGAAACCGCATCGTATTCGTTTTATTTGCCAACCTTTACAGTATGATCAGTAGGCTCTCTCCATTTTATTGCCATATCTATATATTCTCTGCATGCCCCTTCAATTTGGTATACACCTCGTTGCTCATCCTGATTTGATTATACTCGTACTGTATGTATGCTCCTCAATGTCCTGCCCCGAACAACAGTTCCCTTCCGTAGAACTCGGATTGAACTCTGTGTAACTCAAATGTGTAAAGTGCTAACAATTCAAAATGGAAACTAAGAAACCCCCAAACTAATATGATATGCCAATAAGCCCCAGCGAAATTGAAACCCTCTTTACTAAAACCATATCCGCCCCGCTCAAAAATTAACCCAACAGATTAACGGAAACGGCCCGGCTGCTACGCAGTGTCTTTACCCGTCGTGCCAACACGAGAGTCGAAACGGAGCTAGAACTATCGCGTGAGTACCACTTAGTGTGTTCCAGGAAACCCCCGATGTTTAGTGGTAGGACTCTAGCCGTAGGTCCAAGGATCGGGAGCGGGCTCCTTCAGAAGGAGACACCAGACACACACACACACTGGGACAAGAACAACATTCACACAT
Source organism: Drosophila tani (assembly GCA_008042535.1). Taxonomy (NCBI): domain Eukaryota; kingdom Metazoa; phylum Arthropoda; class Insecta; order Diptera; family Drosophilidae; genus Drosophila; species Drosophila tani. Next base: position 25,804 of record VNJO01011739.1, on the reverse strand, counting down.
TACAGATTCCACACACACTGAACATTATGATTAATCCATTCTATAAATCTGAATTCTAACCGAACTAATCTCCCTTCCCAGATGGCTATGCATTTTCCCAGGAGGAGGGCGGAGCTGTGCCGCAGTCTATCATTATACGAGCCTATGATACGAATCTGCCAAAGCCCGAAGGCAATTAGTCTGAAGAGAGAGAGTACGGATCTCGCGGGCCCCCAAGGTGCACACATGTAAATAGGAGAATCCCGGCTGGATTTCAACTGATTCAAATGATTTTAGAACTTACTTACAAATCAGAGCACCTGGAATCACACTTCTGGTAGGCCAAAAACACACCCACTCTACATTTATTCTCTATGTGTCTTACACTTGCAGTAATCCTAAAGAAAAGAAAAAGAAAAACATGTAGTAGAATCCACACAATCAACATTGAATATTGCGCATATTGTACGTTTATCTATCTTTGCTGTTATTTATTTTGTAAGTTCGAAAAAACGAAACACTGAAAAGGCATATTAAAGAGGCTAGAATTTGTTCAGTCTTTCGTATCTGTCTTTGTCCTTGGCGCTGCTTTGTGATACGGATACAGACTTGCATTCTTTTTTAATAAACAAAAAAACCTATCTCTAAGTAAACTGTAAACATTTGTACCTACATATATGCATTACATTATTATGAATTTCAAACAAAACATAACATAGCAAAGATTCTGTATTTTTCGGTCACTGAATCACTGATATTCATAGAAAATAAATCATATTTCTCGTACGTGGACTGGTCTGGCTTTTAATGATGGGGTTTATAATTAAATTGAATTAAAAATTTAAAAAAAACGTAGGTAAAGACTACGGTTCAGGGGATTCCCTGTTTGAAGTACATTTTAAATTCAAATTGCGCGCCTCTTGTTGACAGCTGAACGATAAATTTCCAGTATTGAAACGATAAGTTAACCTAACCTATCGATATATCGACTACCGACACAGCTGTTATTTCCACCATGCTTTTACAACACTATACGCCTAAGCCGGGTTTTGTTTTTCGCACAAATTGTAAACAAAAGTAATTAGGGAACTCCTCCATGGTAAGCACCTTGACTTTTCTTCCCTACTAAACCTCACACTTCAGCTTGAAATCTCTGCAGATCTCTTTAAGCCTCCTGATCCCCTGCATCCTGGCCTGCTTGGGCAATGTCGCCAGCGGGAAGTTACCTAACATTTTGCTGATTCTGACCGACGATCAGGATGTGGAGCTCCGCGGAATGTTTCCGATGGAGGAGACCGTGAAGCTCTTGGGCTATGCGGGCGCCCTGTTTCACAACGCCTTCACGCCGACGCCCATTTGCTGTCCGGCGCGGGCCAGCCTGCTGAGCGGGATGTATGCCCATAACCATGGGACCCGCAACAACTCGGTGAGCGGCGGCTGCTACGGAATGCACTGGCGACGGGTTTTAGAGCCCCGGGCTCTGCCGACCATCCTGCAGCAGCAGGGATACAATACCTTCTATGCGGGGAAGTACATGAACCAGTACAGAGGCGAGGAGGTGCCGCGCGGCTGGAACGAATTCCATGGCCTCCATGGAAATTCGCGCTACTACAATTACACGCTGCTCGAGAATGGCAATAATGTGTACTACGAGTCCACGTACCTGACCGATCTGCTGAGCAATCGCACCGCAGACTTCCTGAGGAGAGCCACTCAGCCGGAGAGTAAGCAGCCCTTCTTCGCCATGGTGGCCCCACCGGCGGCACACCAGCCCTTTACGCCAGCTCCCCGGCACGAAGGCGTATTTAGCAAGACAAAAGCCGTGCGAACGCCCAGCTTTAATCATCCGAAGGAGGATAAGCACTGGTTGGTGCGATCCTCAAGGCTGCTGCCCAACGAGACCATCAACACCATAGACACGTACTTCCGGATGCGCTGGGAGTCGCTGCTGGCCGTGGATGAGATGGTGGCCAACTTGGTGGCTGTGCTAAATGAGTCGCAGTCCCTCGATAACACCTACATCGTGTACACCTCGGACAACGGCTACCATGTGGGCCAGTTCGCACAGCCCTTCGACAAGCGTCAGCCGTATGAGACTGATATTCGCATACCTTTGTTAATCCGGGGACCGGGCATCGCACCTGAAAGCCATGTCGACACGGCCGTCAGTTTGGTGGACTTGGCGCCCACCTTGTTGGCCTGGGCCAACGTCAGCACCCCCGCCTACATGGACGGGCAATCGTTCCACGAGCTTTTGTCCACCGACGTGCCCCGTGGATACTTTCCGCGGTCCCTGCTGATCGAGTACTTGGGCGAGGGCAATGGCGACACCTACAATCCCGAGTGTCCCTGGTCGGCGGGAGATGGGTTGGCGCAGTGCACGCCGGAGGCGGATTGCCATTGCCAGGACTCGTGGAACAACACGTATGCTTGCATGCGAACTATACGTTATAAGGAGGATCGCATTTACTGCGAGTTTCGGGATAATGAGGTGAGGTTAAGGTGTTTATTACAATAATAACTTGGCTTTAATAAATCCTTTGATTTTAGAATTATTTGGAGGCCTATGACCTGAAGCTGGATCCCCATCAAATGACAAACATTGCCTACGATCTCCTGCCCATTGAGAGGGCTTTGAATTCACTGCGACTGAAGAATCTCACCCAGTGCTCTGGTCTCTCATGCTTTGTATAGATTAAGTTCGTAAAGTAACCAAAATATGCAGTCTCAAATCAAAATAGTTATGTTGTTTTGGGATATTTTTGTATTCAGATATCATGTGATTTAAGTACCTATATATGCACAATATATATACAAGTTGTTTTCCTTAATCTATGGTAGTTTTTTTGTACTTGGCACCAGTTTTAATTGTACTGCAAAGAGAAATTCATTAGTTAATGTTCATGGCTTAAGCAGAAAGCATACTCACATGCTGGGTACGTCGTCGACCGGAGACTGTTGCATGTCCGTTTTTGTCCACGGTTACTGTGCGTCCATCCGGACGCTTCCAAACGGAAACATTATCGTCCCAGATACCAGCCTGGTCGTCGCGAGCCACAAAGTTCTGGCCCTGGACGCGGGCATCGTTGATACCACGACGGCGACGAATAATTATGGGAATACCTTCATTCTCTTCCTGAGGACTACGACGGCGACGAATAATTATGGGAATACCTTCACTCTCCTCCTGAGGACTACGACGGCGACGAATAATTATGGGGATACCTTCACTCTCCTCTTGAGGACTACGGCGGCTGCGTTGGACATAGAATTCACCATTACCGAAATCCACAGAGCGATCGGGACGCTCAACACGGAATTGAGGGCTTCGACGACCGCGTTGCACTAAGACACCACCGTAGCCGATGTCAACGGTGCGACCAGGACGGCCAATGTGGACTTGCCGAGTGCGACGTGGAGGAGCCCCAGCATCCAGGACATTGCCGGTAACCTGGCGGGATTGTCCCGAGTTCTGGGCGGAAAAGGCGGGTCCACTAACCGAGTGAGTGGCTAAAAAGATAAGTATTTATTTTGTTAAAAAAACATTCGAATAAGACTCAGTAAGGCTTGACTCTACCTGAACCTCCAGGGTTCTTTCGGTGCACGAAAGTGTTTCCCTGCTCATCGGTGTACACATGTTCTCCTTGCGAGGGTGTATTCTGGAACTGGCCACCCACACCGGGCACACTGTAGGCGCCTTCATTTTGGCCTCTTATGTAGACCTGGTTGCCTGGAGAACCAAAGACATGCGGCCCATTGCGGCCATCATAGGTTTGTTGCGGTTCCGCAGCTAGAAGGATAATGTATATTAATAATTTCCTTATTAATTATCTGGTATCCCTTATCCTCACCGACGCAGAGAAGGCCGCAGGCGGCCAGCGCGATTAATCCAAAAGAATTCATTATTATGTTCAGTTGCACAGCTCGGGTTCAACTGATTGATTTTCAACTGCAATCCGGTATTTATAGACCGACAACTACTCGCTAAATTAGCATCTGGCTGAGCTTGTTTATAGCGAACGCTCAGAATTTCCCAAGTGTCGCTATCTCAGACCTGACATGGAAGCGCGATCGGGAATTTCTGAAAAAAGATTGCCGCGCTCTGAACCGACCACTAGATGCATCTACATGTAATATATAATCCGATAGCTGTTTGAATATATGATTGTTTATTTGGAAAAGCTGTAATAACTAGTTTGTTATACTATATTGTGCAGGTTAATAATAATTCCTCTTAATAGATGGAAAGTGGAGTGGGCTATAGAAAATGAATACGACTAACTCGTGTTGTCTTTCGTCAGCACGTTTGTGGTTTCTTCCATTTGAATAAAACTGACAAACTTTCTTAGCCACAAAAATACTTGCATATTGAGACTATTACATTTGACGAGGCAAAATACTCCTTGAAGGCTTCAATTTCTTTGAATGACAAAGGCAGTGAATATTGTAATGAACGAATTATTACAATTTTAATGTAACTTTTGGCAAAAACAAATTATTTGTGTTATCTAAAAATGTTTAATTCAAATTATATATTATATTAAATAATAAAAATAAAACTGTCATATATTAATGACTTAAATAAGGAAATATTACATGATTATAACCTATTTCAATATAGAACAACTAAAAAAGTTACAGTCGAGTGTGCCTTAAGTTCCCATTTTCTCAAGACTATACGAAAAGATTACTCTGATCAACTTAAAAAATACAAATTCTTAAAATAACGTAGAAATTAACAAAGCAAAACATAAGAAAATCTTTATTTTGGATCCCCCCAGTTCGAAACCGCGGGTCGAGACTCGACTAACCAATGAGGTAACTGCGAGCGAGATGGAGATATAAGTTTTTAATATTATTCTACTTATATTTTCAAAATTCTTCAGCACAAATGTATTTTTTTAAAAAATATTAAAATGGTTTATAGATATACACATTTTTAAACGAACTCAAGATAATGGTTTCATATAAATTTTTATGATTTCTAAATAACTATTTTCGATATTAAACAAGTATCCTACTTACCCAGTGCCCACTGTATCTCCCTGTCTGGATGCACTCCACCCCATTTGAATACGGACTGTCCACATGCATTGTCTCTCCCGGCCAGAGCCAAATTCGTTTCGTTTTGGCTCTCATGTTTATTTAATCTGATCAATTGGCGCAGCGTGTCACATAAATTTGGACAATTTTAAAAATGCACAAAATACACTAAATTTGTCGGTTGTTTGTCTTGGCATGTCCCCTCTTCCTCTCTTCCCACAGGATACTCCGGGCACCTGCCCGGCGACAAATAGACGACACTTGTGACCAGGCCATTGCCGCAGGACGGGGTTAGCTGCGGCTGCGGCGGCTACAGCTCCTGGCTTTTGGCCACGTCGGTGCATCTCAACACCTTGGCAAATGAAAAGAAATTGCCCGGCCAGGGCCTGGGGGTCTACGGATGTTTCCGGTTGCACGTGCAGATGTCTCTATATCTACCGGTTCGTCCTGCTCCTTCTTGGTATCCTCTTGCCCCGGACAACATACTTCAGTGCAATTGCATTTAAATCAGTTGGCCGTGTGCTGCTCGTGCGTTGTTTTCCTTCGAATCCGGCGAGTCCTTTGCCGGCACCCACATAAATTATGCAAAATTTTTTCCCAGCCAGCGGGCAGCAGTGTCTATGTGGCTTGTGCGCCATTTGTTCATTTCGAGACCAATAAAATGAAGCATTTGAAAGTTGTAAATATGTGCTCCTGCCATTCGGCGTTCAGTGTCTGCGGCTCGTAAACTGTCGGCTAGCATTTTGTCAGTAATTTTCTATTTGGCGGCTGCGGCGGTGTCGGTGGCGTATACTTAATGAATTGCTTGTGTGCTGCTGCTGTTGCATATGCATATAACCAAATGCAAATTTGTTTATAGAAAACGGCATTTAAATACGCTTTTAGCGGCCCCATTCATGCCATTTCATTTCGCTTTTAGCCAAGAGGCATGCATTAACAAAGGAGCAAAGTTTCCGCTTTCTTTGTCGACCGGGGTAACATAATATTTTACTCAGGGATCGCAGCGAAAAACAGAGAAAAATTTGTTTGGCCAGCGGATGGACGGATGGACGGACGGACAGCTGTAAAATGGGAATAGAAAAAACAAACGGAATGGCTCGTGCCATGCCATGTCATGTTTTGTGATGCACGAGTCCAAGGATGCGCCTGGGTGTCCTTTTTTTCGCCCTCTTTGTCATGTCGGTCGTAGTCGTTGCCCCTTCATCCCGTCCCCTCTTGTGCAGTGCGCCGTGACAAGGCAAACGAATTGAGGCATAAGTAGGAATCGCTGTAATATTTCCAGGCAACATCCCGAGTTGCTGGCCAGTTCGGCTAGCTGGGTCCTTGTACTCGGATCTGCTGCTGCCTGGGCCCGAAAAACTTTAAGCCAAGACAATGCGACATAATCGAAAAACAACAGACGGATGAGTTCGCGTGAATTATGCTGAAATTGTTGAGTCCGCCTTGGAGTTTGGGGGCTGAAATGTTTACTTTTGATTGACTACACTGTTTGATGAAGTCGTCTTTGAGCAAGATTAGAAATATCCATTGCAGACTGGGGTTTAGATTTGGTTTTTAGCAAGTTGGAGAAGTCTTGGACTTGGGTTTTTGCTATTTAATTAATTTTTGTGATAAAGAAAATTATGTAAGGATTTTATACAATGTGTTTATAGTAAAGATGATTTAAAATTAGGTTTATTTGCTTATTTTGAGAACAAATTTTGGTTAAATACTAATATTTCTATTCATGTAAAATTAATATTATGGAGAACTACTTTAAATAATAAAGGAAAATATATGAAAAACTTAACCAAATATTTAGAGAATAATAAATAAGTATATAAATATTTTTATAGTTATATTTTAATGGATACTACGGAGAACTTTCTAAAATAAAAAAAAAAAATGTATAAAGCCTTTAAAAAGGTATTTTAGCAATATCAATGATATTAAGTTAAGTTTTCAGAAATAATGTTAACCTAAAACTTCACTTTTTAAGTTAGGCAGCATTTTAGTATACATTTTCATTCATAGTTTGGTAAATAAATTTATAATAATTATTGCAATTTAATATATTTAAATTCTACAGCATAATAATAATATATTTACCATAATTAACTTAGAGTCCCCAACTATTTCCAAGACCCAACTCTTAAAACCCTTTATTTTCCAATTCTTTCCCAAATAACTAACTTTTTCCCAATCTAACAACTCTGCTGCACATGCCATTATTACATTTCTTGGGCTTGGAATGCCTGGAATCTCCAAAGTTGAAGCCAATTCGATGCTAATCCAAATCCCCATCAGCCCCGGGAATTCACTGCCATATTTCAATTCTAAACGCAGCCTGAGAGTATGCAATGCTTTGCAGCCAGCTCTGCCAGCGAGGGGCAATCGAAAACTGTTGCATACTTGGCAGCTGCACGAGGCCACACACAGGGACACACACACGCTGGACTATTTATCAATTTATTACGCGCAAAAAGTTGTGCTTTCGCAACTAAGCCAACTGTCGCTTTGGCCACTGACAGCGCTCAATGCTCATTGGGAATAAGCCAAGCCAAGTGTGCGTGCCGCCAAATTAGCCAAGCGAACAACACACGCAGAACACACAGCACAGCAGCTGGCATCAGGTGGCCGGGCTTTGTTAACGGATTTATGCAGCCATAATAAAACTTGTGCGCTGCAAATTGATTTATGGAAGGGGCGACTGAGCACAACAATTGCACAGATACCAACCTCTGTCCCTTCCTCCCACACACACACACACACTCGGGACTGTACACTCGTACACTCGCCAGGCCGGGAAAACTTTTAATTTCCTAAATGTATTCGCCGACAGAGAACTTGATGCCTTCGATACGCAACGCCCGTAAAGTAGGAAAACCAACTGGAAGACCCTTACCCTAGGAGGCGGATGGAGGCGCACATCCGTCCCAGAGAGAGAGAGCCGAGTTGCAATTTAATGCCGAGGCCAACGTAAAAACTGGAAAATTATGACCAAAATGAGAATTTAATCGAAATACGTGAGTGGAAAAATGAAAATTTGACTGCAACTTGGGAACGCGTCTGACTGGCCAAAAGACCGAAGCTTTTCCTTCCAACGCCTTTGCTATTCGCTGCGGAAAAGGGCAATGCAGTCGAAGAAAAGGGAAGAAAAAGGGAATGATCACTTAAAAATGATTAATAAATAATTTCTAACAAGTTTCGAGTTATAATTTAGTACAAATATGTTGTATAATTTCTATATTCCGCCATTTCTGATATATAACTAATTTGAACGTTTGAAGTTTAAGGTAAAGCCTATTATTTTCATTATTTATAATGGGATATGAGATTCTTTCTTTCGATTTATTTATGACGATATTTATTTTGATCGATATTTATCATTCATTATTTCTAAAAAAAAATCGATGTTTATCGACATAAAATCAATTGTTTTATATAAAAACATCGAAAGCTTCGATTCTTTTTTTTTAAGACCAAGAAAAAAGGTATTAATATTAATCTTTTCCTCTGCTACTCGAAATAAAGGTATTTTATTTATATAAAATAAAATACAAAATATTATATTATTTATATTATATTTATATTATATTATATTATATTTTTTCAGAGTGCATAAATAGCAAGGCAACAGGCGGCGTCGGCGGTAGAAAGCATAAAATACCCAGTGCAAGCTCATGCAACTTTTATCATGGCCGCAAACGCTGCTGCTTCTGTTGGTTGCCAACTTGCAGGTTTCCCGGCAAAAGGCAGCGGCAGGAGCATCGCATCCCGGCATCATCATCAACACCGTCTTCATCTGCTTACGCGTTGGCTTGAGAGCGAGGCCTCCAACTCCAATCCTCCATCCACCTTTCGCTCCGGGCAATAGCACAAATTAATGCCACCGACACTGACTCTTGCTTTCTTTCCGCCAGTTTGTCTGTCTTCAGGTTCCACCGTGTTACCTTTTGCCTGCTCCTCCTGCTCCTGCTCCTGCCTCCGGATCTGGCTGCACTCCTTTTCGCTCCCGATTCCCATACGCAGGCAGACAGACAATTCTCAAATGAGTCAACAACAGTAAAATGGTTTATTTTATTACCAGGCAGCAGCCGCCCCCGCTGAGATAGATCAGTAGGGAGGAGTCGGGTTCCCAAGGACTGCTTACTCCCCTTTAACTTTTCTGTTATCCACAGATTGTTGATCTTTAATTAGTGTTTTAGGCAACGAATTAATTTTGACTTCTTTATCGTTACCGTTGATTTAAGATACTATAAGAGACTGAACCATTTAATTTTAATTATTTTGGTATATGAAGGATACTTAGTGGAGTTTATTTAGGCTGACATATTTGACAATTAAACTATAATTCTCCATATCAAATAAAGGTTTCAATATTATAATATTAATCTCCAAAAGCCCTAGTGCGTATACTTAATATTGAAAGAAGAGGTTACGAGGGACCAACAAATATTAAGTATACGTAATAATTAAGTATACGTAATAGCCACTATTTTCACTTGAATTCTTCATTATTCGACCAGTCAGAGAAGTAACTCTTTCCAAAACTCACTCATAGCTGTTAAACCTTTCCGAAAATGTCCCGCTCGTGACCGATAATATGCAATAGATGCATTTAGGCGCTTAATATTTAATTCCCGCTGGCAACATCCGCTGCTAATTGCTTATAATTAACTAAATGACAGCCGGAGACGCGGACGTGCCGGCAACTTCATCTGGCGCTCATAAAGCAATCACATGCACTTGCACAACTATAAAAACTTCCTGTCCTGTCCGGAGCCTGCCCTGGCCTGGCATGGCCTCGACTCAACTCAGGGACCCACTGGCAGCAGCTCCTTGATTACTGACTTTTGGCCCTCTCCTCGGTACATGTTTTCTTGTCCGTCTGGCACTCCTTTTCCGGCTGTCATGCCACTGCCATTAGCCTGGCCTTTACTACTTTGCAACATTTCCTCTTGCGACTTCTTTCCTTCGGCTCGCATTTCTATTTTTTTCTCGGCTTGCCTTTCGGTCCAACTTTTGGCAATTTTCCATATGCAACACGCAACAGACGTTTTTATGTTTTCTGTGTGCGCCGCCCATAAAAAAGTAAACGAGCAGCATCCGAGGATCCCAGGATCCAGCGAGGGGCAGCGAGTCGTAGACCCGGAAGGGATGACAATGAATTTGAGCTGCTGCCCAGCTGGGGGGCTGGGAGGAAATGGAAGTCAATTATCGAATTAATTTAGTTGCCCAGTGTCCGGGAAGCGGGCAATGGTTGAGTTCTCACTTCATCCACATCATAAATGCGAATGGCGATGACTAGAATTGGGGATTATGACGATTACCGCGTTGTGCTGGACGTCGGACGGACGGAGCTGGTTCGGAATTCAAATTGTTTTTACCAGGCTCTGGCTCTGGCGCTGGCTGGCAGCCTCGGCCTGATTGTGAAATTCTGCAATTAATTAAATTACCCGACGAAATGAAATTTTTGTCGCTGCAAGCAACAGCTAGCCTGCCTCTCGCAGTATCCTGCCTGCCCACTGAACCCCCTTCTCCCCTGACTGGCCGTGTCCGTGTAATTGATGCGTTAATCCGCATATTGACAGCGGTGGCTGCGGTGGCTTTATGGAAATATGTATGTCCCCGGGCTCTGCAGGCACATCGCTGACATCGGTACTTGGCGGGGGCCTGTTGAAAGGATTTGCGCTCTGGATAACGCGTCCTGCCACTGCGACTGGCCTGGCTAAGTAATTTAATTACAACGCATGCCGCAAAATTATCGCAATATTGTTTATTGGCCAGCGGCGCCTGATGCATTTTGTGTGTGAGATTAATCCGACATTCTACGGCGGCGAAACTATTAGCTAATCGGCGGCGAGAATTTTGCGGCAATTTGTATTCTGATATTGTGGATATTGAGATTTTTGAGAGGTGATGTAATTTGTCTAGCAGATTGTTTGAACAAATATTTACTTATAAGTATTTATAGGATTAATAAATAAGGTTTATTGAGGATGTATCAGATATTAATGAGTTACCAAACAACTGACAATTAATTTTCTGAGCCAATTAATGGTAATTAATTGAATAAATTATAAAAAATTATATTTATTTGGTTAATGAATGTGTAAAGTGCACTAAGAGAATTAATAATATATTAACATTTTCGAATCTTCTATTAAACTTTTTCGTTTTTTGACGGCTTCCACAAGCTAGTAACGGCACTTCTCCATTCTAGCTCGATTGATAACAATATCGATAAGAAATGCAGCCTAACCGATATTGCTATCGATCGAGCTAAAGTGAAGATGTCCGGTCAATAGCTTGTGGAAGCCGTTAAAGAAAAAACGTCTTTACTTAGAAAATAAATATAGTTTAACAGGCTTGCTCATAAGGATGTTAACACATATAGTTTCCTTCATAAAACAAGTCTTTGTATATCTTTTTAATTAGTTTTCAGACAAACTAACTCTTGAAATAATCGACTTAAGGTCTATGATTGAAGTACGCTACCCACAAATGAAGTTTGCTTGGCTTTTGTTTAAACAATAGCCATGCGAAGACAATAAACTGAAACTCTCAAAGCAAAAGCCATAACTCCCTCCCCTTATATTCAATTAAAAAACTCAACTTGTACTATAACTCCTGGATATTATATATACAACACCCTCAGCCTATTCCCTTGGGCATATTTTCCAAACTAAACAATGCTCAATGCGTTTATTCATAGTCTCTGATTTAATGTGTCGCTCGGCGGATTATCGCAGCCAAAAGTTTTAATCAAAAGCGAATGCGTTCTGAGCCCGCTAATTACATTAGTTTTGTTCGGTGCTCCTGGTGTTGCTGGCGATGCTAGTGGTGCCTCTGGTTGGTGCTTCTGGGTTGCTGCAGTTGCTCCCACTGAATGTTTGATTATTTTCAATTATTTCGAGCCGCGCATTGTGCTGACTTTGGCATTGACAACGTGCAGGATAACGCACACACACAGGGACCGACAGAAGGAAATAGGAAATGTTATTGTCGCTGCGCATCCCCATTCCATTTCCATTTCCCCAACCGCTTTCCTCGCTCTTCGCTCAGGCAAAAGTTTTCGTTTGCTGTGAAACAAAAATCTGATTTACATGGGCGAGGAAACAATACTGGGACTGGGGACTGGTACTGGGAGTGTCACTGATACTTGCTCCTGGTCCTGGAAATCATTTACCCATGTGGGCGGCCAACAAAGGACATTTCATGTTAAACAGCTGTCGGAAGCCGCCGGCGCAGTCGTCGTACGTGTGCAAAAACTTGACACAATGCAGCAGTTCCCCCGGGGGTCCTGGTAAAGGGGTGCCTGGTGCCAGGAGGCTGGCGGCGGCACTGGTGACATTGCGACTCTTATCGGGCCACGTTGTCAAAGTTGTGCGGCAGACACCTGTTGCCAGCCGCCAAAAGGGAAGGCTCCACTCCATTCCATTGCCATTCCAGGACTCTTTAAATATTAACAAATATTTAAAAAATATTTTGAGTTGTCACACGAATTTAAAATCTGCAAAGTTCAATATTTTAATCTAGATACCTGAGTTTTTAAACGAGTTTTCTGGATTCCGTTTCTAAAAACTCAAGAAAATTCAAGCTCCTCAACAAGATGGTTCCCCCACACTTCTGGTGCACAGTCCTGGTGCTCAGTCTTGGTCTTGGTTCCAGCTTGGATACCAAGGATGATGAGCATAAAGATGACATCCATGAGGACAGCGACCAGCTGAGCAGCTTTTACCAGGCAGTGGAGCAGGCTCGCCCCGAGTTGCAGGAGCTGAGATCCTCCTTTGAGAACCTACGCAAGCAGCATGACCATTTTCACACCCTCAACGACATGCTGGCCAACTTCGACCAGCCGGAGGACGAGGAGTCTCAGGAAGAATTAACGAACGAGGAGGAGGAGTGGCAGGAGTCAACAAAAGCCTGGATTCGCGAGCTTCAAGCAGCTCAGAAGATTCCAGACCACGATATGGGCCTCAATACCAAAGAAAAGCGAGAGGAGAAGCTGGAAGAGTCCCAAAAAGACAGCACATTGGAAAAGGATTCGTTGACTAAAAGAGAAAGTTTACTTCAGCCATCAGCCATGGAGGAAAAGGTCCAGGATAAGTTAAAGAACGAACCCAAGGCAGCGCCATTGGCTACAAACATTAATCCAGAAGCTACGAGCATGCTGGTGGCCCATAAGGATACAGGAGCTTCCAAATTTCCCCGGGAGAGTGGAAGGGCTAAAAGATCCTTGGAAGAAAATCAGCGGGATCAGCAGCCGCAGCAACGTGTGGTTGCCAAGCGCAAGGCCCAGCTCCTAGACGACTTCGAGGATCACAATGGCAACCGGGTTCGCTTCGGGGACTTGGGTAATGGCATGCTCATCCCCAATGCTGAGGATCTGGCAGGACAGACCATGTCCTTTCCGGGCCATGAACTACTATCACACTACAACGAACTGGAAACCAGTCACGGGGACGACTCTCTGGCGCACATTTACGATCCCACCAAGAATCTGGTGCCCATGGTGAGTCAGCAAGCCAATGTTGCACCTCAGGCGCAGCCGCAGCAACAGCAGGCGCCGCAGCAGCAGCAGCAGCAGCAACCGCAACAACAACAGCAGCAGCCAGCAGCCAACTTCAAGGCCAGCTTCAATCTCAATCACTTCTTCAATGAGCTGCAAAAGCTGCAGAACCTTCAACCAGCGGCGCCAGCCAATCAGCAGCCTGTCCAGGGTGCTCCTGCTCAAGTCCAGGTTGCTCCTGCCCCTGCTCCTGTCCAGCAACAAATTCAATATCAGCCAGTACAAAATCAGGCGCCGCCATATCAGTATATCAACAAACCGATGGCGCCGCCAGTCAAGCCCCATGGAATCCATCGGTACCTCGGACCCATCTTCCACAAGCAACAGGTCAAGACGAACTTTGGCAGCAATCCCGCCATGGATCCCAACTGCATTCCCTCTACGCCCGCTCCAGCAGTTGATCCATGCGTAACTCCGGCAGCAGCCATTGCAGCCATTGATGATGCCTGCAACAAGGCGGATTCCCTGAAGATGAACGTCTCCATCAATGCCAATGTGTGCGGGGACCCCAAGACCAAACAGTTCTCCGGCAATGGCTCCATCAGCCTGCAGCCGGCTTACTCCCAGGATACTCACAAGGACAAGGACGAGCGGCATGTACGAGAGGTGGCTGATGTGTCCCATGAAAGTCCGAGCGATGAGTGGGAACTGAAGGGCGACAAGAAGCCCAGAGGGATCGAAAGTCACATAAAGATGCCCTACATGAAGTGGCCGGGAAAGAAGCAGGCCAGCAGCTGCCACATGACACCCCAAAAGGAGGCACCGAAGGCAGACGGGAATGTTACAAGAAAATGGTGAGATCTCTTCCAGGTTTAATAACAAATTAAAATCTATTCCTTCCGCACAGCGGACACCGACTCCGTATGAAACCTGAGGACCGATCGAACAGCTTTGACGACCTGATCTCGGGCCGACTGTCCGAGGACATTGTGGATGCCGTCTTCGAGGCAGTGTCCAATGATCCTGAGATGGAACGGCTCCTGCCCGTGCTGGAGCGGAACCGCAAGTGCTCGCAGAAGCTGCAAAAGAACTTCTACCAGATCCGGAACGACAAGAACGAGAACTTCCTGCGCCACACCGAGAGCATGGTGCGGGACACCATGGAGGCCATCAGCGAGATCATCGACCAGCAGGTTCGCCGCCGAGCCTGCATCCCTCTGCGCCCGGATCTTGTGGACTTCTACGAACTGATTTTGAAGACTTGGAACGAGGAGCAGCAGGTGCGCGAGAAGAGACAGAGCTCGCTGCGGGTCCTGGCCGAGGACTTTAGCGAGGATGTGCGCCTGCTCGACCCCAGCAAGATCAACCAAAAGACACGGATCGTCAAGAAGCTACTGAATCAGTACCAGGATCTTCCGCTGGGAGAGCAGCTGGCGGCGGCTGAGGTTCACGATGAGTTGCTGCTCGATCTGGAGTATCTGCGCAAGATGGCCGACACCGCAGAGCGTCGCCAGCGCAACGCCCGGCTCCAGGAGGTCCTGAAGCAGGAGAGTCTGGACGCGCTGTTGGAGGAGCACATGAACAACGAGTACTCGCCGCGCTTCATCAAGCTCCTGAAAACGGCAGAGCTCTTTAAGGAGTCGGGCGAACAGCAGGCCAAAGATCTTATTTAGGTTTTTGGTTTTAGTTTATTGTTTAGTTAATTTGTATTTAGTTGGAGTTTTCTTTTAAATAAAAGGTTCGAATGTTTTGCTTTTAAAATAGTTTCTGCTCACTTACTCTTATTTATATTTATAGCAATACATCCGAGTTTCCTGTCAGTCTATATCTGACTCTTGACTTAAATTTTCCCAAAAAACCCGAGCTCCGTAACATCATGATTTTCGTATATTTCTTGTGGCCTCTATTGGTATTGAATGGTCCTGCTTCCACCTTGGAGACCACGGACACTGAAGATGCCAGCCAGGATTATTTAGTAGAGGGCAGCGAACCCCTGCTAGACCAAGAGTTTCATGAGATGTGGCCCTCCTTCGGAGGCTTCCAGGAGCACGACTACCAGAAGACAAACCCATGGGACGGGCGCAACTCCCTCGACGACAAGCTGGACTCCTTCGGCCTAAAGCCAGAAGAAGGATCAAAGTTGGAGACTGACTGGACTTGGCTAGAGAGGGCAGACGCTTGGTGCCGCAACCAGAAGAGCTCGGACGACCAGAAAGAGCAATCCGCGAGCGAGGAGAAGGCCAAGGAGGTGTCCGATCCGGATTCGGATCCCTCCGAAGCGGAGGAATGTATTCCCTCTCATTTGGACTTGGAGCTGAAGCAGATGCAAGTAAACCTCGGAGATTGCCCCGTGCCAGATGACGTCTCCGAGAATACCGAGAATAACGACCAGCCCATGCCCCAGCCCAAGTCCCACCAGCAAGATTACGAGACCAACTACAAGACCACCAAGGCCGAGCAGAAGCAACCGGACAGCTTAGACAGACTGATCTCAGGGGAACTGTCCATGGAAATTGTGTTTGCCGTCTTCGAGGCAGTTCGCAAGGATCCGGAGTTGCAACCGCTGCTGCCTATCCTGGAGCAAAATCTAAAGGAGGAGAAGCAGCCCAAGAAATTTGATCAGACACGGAAGGATGTGAAGGAGAACTACTTGGAACAGATGGAGGATATTAAGCAGAAATGCCCTTCGGACTGCAAGCCTCTGCCTCCACATCTTGTAGATTTCTATGACTTGGTTTTAGAGACGGCTGACGAGGTTAAGAAAGTTCGCGAGAAGAAAAATAATTTCCCAGACTCCACCAAGGTCAAGAAGCCACTGGGGGATCATCTGGATGAGGCTGAAGTTCATGATGAGTTGTAAAGCAGGAGAGGCTGCAAGAGGTCCTGGACAAAGACACCACGAGCGAGCTCCTAAAGACCATAAAGCTTTTTAAAGAGTCCAACCACAGTCCAGGGATCTTGTTTAGACTCTCTTGATTTTTGTTTAGTTAATCTGTATTTACTTGGAGTTTCTCTTAAATAAAATATACAAATGTTAACTGTATTTATTAGACCATAGATCTGGCTCTTCCAATTCTTAAGGCGGCTTATTCTTTTAATCTAGATTAACAATTTATCAGGAAAACAAATCAATATATTAAATATTAAGATGAACAAGAAAGGAAGTAAGCTTTGGGAACTTAAAGTATGTATACTCTTCAAGTTTCTTTATGTATCAGGATGTTTTTATTACTTGTCTTTCCTTTTATTGTGTCTGTGCTTTAGTTTTAGATTAGTTAAGCTTAGTTTAGATTTAGATTAGGTTTATAACTCTTTCTGTTCTTTTTTCTTGTCTTATTTTCTTGCGCTCTCGTTTTTTTTGCCAAAAAAGGCGCTCTCTTAAGAGAGTAGCATGCGCGTTCAAGAAAGCCTAACCCATCGAATGGTGTGACCAGAGCATAGTTATATTAATTGGCCTGCAACAGTTATTTCTTTTTTGTCTACTAACTTCCATGTATATCATACTTTTGTTATTTATAAAAACCTACATAAGTAGCCTTTGATTTCCTTGAATATTGCCTAGTAACTCCCATTATTATCATACTTTTGTTTTTTATAAAAACCTAAGTACCCCTTGCTTTTATCGAATAAGTCTCCCCATCTAGGTACCCTTGATTTTATTTTACATCAATCAGTCTCTGTCTAACCGACTTCCCAGTCAGTCTCAGTCTAGCTCTATAGTCATTCCAAGTCAGTTCTCGAGCTCCAAAGAAATATGATTTTCGTACAATTTTGGTGGGCTTTGTTGGTGTTCAATAGTCCTGGTTTTCTCTCTTTGGAGGCCACGGACGGGGAGAATAAGGTAAGCGAGCAGCTGCAAAGCTTTAGCCTTGCCGTGGAGAAGGCCACTCCCGAGTTGCAGGAGCTATGGTCCTCCCTTGGATCCATGCAAGATATGGACAACCTGAAGGAACAGCCTAGAGAACGCCGCAATACGCTCGATGATATGCTGGCCAGCTTCGCCCAAGCCCCGATCGAGGCATCCAAGGTTGAGGCGGAGAAAGATGTTTTGGCTTGGCAGGAGGAGGCCGACGCCTGGTATCGCGACTTTCAGGCCAAGAATCTTAACTCCCAGAAGCGCACGGGCGCGAGCACGAGCAAGCAGGAGAAGCGATCACCGACCAAGGAGAAGGCCAAGGAAACCATTGAACCGCATGACAAGGCCATACAGCGCTCCGAGACGGCCAAAGCCAAGCCCAAGTATAACAATGACGATGCTAGCCTTCAGAAGCACGAGGCCACCGCGAGTGCCAAGGATAGTCCTGTCCATCTGGACGGTAAGCCGCAGACTCTCGCCGAGCATGATAGCTCCGACGTCCAGAGCCAAGTGAAGGCCGTGAATGACCCACCGAAAAAGGCTGAGGGAGGGACTGGGGATGCCTCGGTGGCCGATGGCGCCTACGAGAGCACTCTCAACCGCCTCTCATTCCGCCACGACGAGTCGAAGAAGCTGGACCACGAGGCCAACTACAAGCTCTCCAAGATCGAGCAGGAGGCCTCTGAGAAGATACCGAAGTTCCCGAGATCCGGCAGCCAGGAAAAGGACAACTTCAAGCCAAAGAAACGCAGCTACACGGGTGGCTTCAATCCCATGGATGAGATTAAGCTGAAGACCAGCTGCCGTATGATAGCCAAGGGTTTCGGTCCCCTGCTTCCCAGTGAGACCTACGACATCTCTCGCCGTCGGAAGCTGGAGGACTGGGAGCCGCAAGAGTTCGAGTCTGGCCAGGCAAGCGCCCATGACAACCATCGCATGAACATGAAGCACTTTGAGCCGCAATCCGACAACTTTGACTACAGCCTGTACTCCAAGGGCACCTCTTCGGACTCTGACCGGCTGATGGATCAGCCGCAGAGCTTCGACTACAAGGCGCCCCAGTACGATCGCTTCTATAACCTCAACCAGCGGGATCGGCTCAATGTGCTGGACTACGAGAAGAACAACCGCATGCCCATCGACCTGGACGGGTACAAGCGAGAGCCCGGCATGGGGACATCCTCCCATGGCAATCAGTACAAGCATGGCTCGGCCTCGTCATCCATCGAAACTGTCGGAGAGCCGGTCATGAAGACTACAGCCTTGAAAGCCAAGATAAAAAGCAGACTGGTTCGGTCTCCCCTCGAGGGAGAGGAGGATCAGAAGGCGTCGGAGCACAAGCTGGAAGCCAAGGAGAAGGAGGTGAAGCTGGAGGAACCCCACGAGTACAGAAAGTTCGATGCTGATTTGATGGCCAAGGCAGAAAGTTTCTTCGAACGCGAGACAGCAGCCAATGCAGTAAGAGACCAGCAAAAGCTAAAGAACGATCACGAGGCAGCGGCACCACCGGCTACAAACATTGATGCAGAAGCTGGAAGCAAGCTGGATACCGGAGGAGGTCGATCTGCCCGCCGAACTAGGCGGGTCAAGAGATCCCTGGAAGAATATCAGCCGGAGCAGCAGCAAGAACATGTGACCAAGCGCAAGGCCCAACTCCTGGATGACTTCGAGGACCACAATGGTAATCGCGCTAGCTTTGGGGTCTTGGGCAATGGACTGCTGACACCTGATGCCGAGGAGCTGGGAGGGAAGGCCATGTTCCTGCCGACACACTACAATGACTCTCTGAAGGATATATACAATGTCACCAAGTATCAACCGAGTTTCCACAAGACCAACTTCAAGACCAACTTCAAGACCAACTTCAAGACCAACTTCAAGACCAACTTCAAGACCAACTTCAAGACCAACTTCAATCTAAGCCCCTTGCATGAGCACCAAAAAGTGAAACCTATTCAGCATGGTGCCCGCCGGGCCACCTACATATACGACTTGATCGCTCAGTCTGCGGAGGACCAGCTAAAGTACTTCAAGGAACGGCAGAACTCGCTGCGCGTCCTGGGCGAGGTCTTCCGCAAGGATACGCACCTCCTCGACCCGAGTAAGATCAACGAAAAGACACGACTCGTGAAGAAGCTACTGGGCCAGTACAAGGGGCTGCCGCTGAAGGATCAGCTGGCGGCTACCGATATGTTGCTCTTGGATCTGGACTATCTACGCAAGATGGCCGGCACCGCAGTGCGTAGTCAGCGCAATGCCCTCCTCTTTGAGGTCATGAAGCAGAAGGATCTGAACGAGGCCTTGGAGGAAGTCACCAGCAAGTACCATTCGCGCTTTATTAAGCTACTGAAGACGGCGGAGCTTTTCCAGCAGATGGGCGAGGAGGAGGTCTGGAACTCATTGATGCTTTAAATATTATTTGTTTTAATTTTGTAAGGCCCTTTCCAGAGGCCTATTGTTCTATTTTATATAAAAAATAAAAATTGTTATACGCAGATTTTTGTGATTTATTTCGATAAATAATTTTAGCCAAAGTAGTGAGACAGCCCCAGGTTGGCGCCCAGATCCGACTGCCCCTTGAAGGGTCCACTGGTCCACCTGGAGGCCGTGCTGCCCAGATCCAGCCTCGTGCTCCTATCCTGCGACTGCCAGAGATTGGCCTTTCCTCCCAGCTCCAGCTGCTTGCCCAGGCCGGGTATGTTGCTGTGTGTCAGACTGGCGCCATGGCCATTGATGTGCGAGTAATCCAAACCAGCTCCATTCCGATCGAACTTGAAGCCATTGGCCAGCTGATTCTGCGAGGCAAAGGCCTTGGCATCTAGGTTGTGGACTCCATTGTTGAACAGATTGGCCGTGGCCGTCTGCTGGAAGCTGTCCCTTACGCCGGGAGTGTGCGTCTGGGTCAGCTCGAGGCCATGGCCATGGCTAAGACATAGAAAATAATAATTGATTCCTTGAAATTCCTCCTACTCAAACTCACTTGCTGTAGGCCAAGGTGGCCCCACTCGTGACGGGACTGGTGACTGGCTTGGTTTGCGTGTTGCCCGCGGCAAACACCTGACCAATCACATTGTGTTCCGGCGTGCCAATGGCCTTGCTTAGCTCCATGCGGGCATCTGCTCCGCCATTGGGATTCGAGGTGAGCGAACCACCCAACACCTGACGACGGGGTCTGGGATGTCCTGACGTGGGCGTAGGAGTAGTTGAGCCGTAACCGAGCAGTGGCTGAGTCAGAGGACGGGGACGCTGAGGCAGTGCCGCCGCCGAAAGGACACCAAACACGCAAATGGTAGATAGGATTAATGTTGGAAGCTTGCTCATCTTGGGTTTGGGATCTGGAATTGTTTACTATCTGGGAATGCCGATGATAGACTGTCAATGCTGGGATCTGTGCTGGTTCGGTTTTATAGTGATCTGTGGATGATCAGCGGGGGATTTCTGTGGATTTCCTCTGTGATTTACCTTTACTCTGTATGGATGCCTTATCAGTGAACTGAGAGGCGGGGAACCCAAGCTACCAGGTGCTTTACATCGTCTGATAAGGTGTGGCTTGGGAGAGGAATCCCCTAGACTTCCTACGCAATTTGAATATAGATTTTGATTGGCTTGTTTTTTTTATTTAAAATATTTTTAGAGATTTTTTAGAGCCAACTTTTGGGCTTAATTTAATAAATAAATATTTAATATGAACCATATTTCCTTGACAAATCTTGCAGTAATTTTTTATATTACATAAGTGACACTTAAATCGAAATTAACATTTAAATCAGTTAAACCTTTTTGACTTTTACGAAAATAAATCTGTTATCTGAAATCTCTGGTAATTAGTAATCATCGAAGAAGACTTCGCCATGCAGCTTCCCCTGCTGCATCGGACCACTCAGATGGCTTTGCTGAAGAAGCTCATCCGGCGGAAGGCCCGGGAGCTGCGAAGACGTAAGCACCGTGCCCATCGCCGCCTGGAGATGATGCGCCGCATCCGCAAGGAGCTGCTCTTGCAGATGCGGCGCTCCATCGACTTGCGGCAGCGGAACGCGGAGGAGGATCGTCGAGAGCAGGCCCGCCGGGCGGTGGGCAGTATGCTGAACTTGTACAAGGGCTGGCTGCGGAACTGGACCCGGGCACTGAGCACCCAGGGAAGGATGATCCGACAGCAGGAGCAGCTGAAGCGCCGGCTGGACGGCAGGCTGAAGCTCCTAAGGAAGCAGCTGAGGAAGCGCCGGAGGCCCCAGCGCCTGGTGGACAAGTGCTTCCAGAAACTCGCCAAGGCGGTGAGAATGTGGCAACAGCGGCCGGACTACCATCCGTATATCGAGGGCCAGGAGCGGATCTGGGAGCAGGAGGCCGAGGAGGTGCGCAAGTACCTGTCCGACTTTCGCAAGTCCTCGAAGCACCGAAAGTCTCGGCGAAAGCGATGGAGCCTGGATGGAGAACTGCATAATTTCACGAGTTTCTGGAGGAACGAGGTGCTGGCTAACAAGAAGAAGCTCCGTAAGACCCATTTACCCAGGGAAGAAACCAAGCCCGACTGGGAGGTCTACAGCATACCCGAACCCACTCAAATGCCTCTGATCATCAGCAATAAGGTTAAACCAAAGGGCAAGGCGCTCTATCTCAATATAAAAGATCTACCTGGGCATCAAAGGCGTAAGAAGAGGAGAAAACCCACCCGCAAGGAGAAGGATCCCTTGGGTCCCTCGCTCAGGGAACTGAAGCAGCTTCTGGCAGAGCTATTGACTTACAATCCCACAGAGCAAAAAATCCGCCGAGCTTCTAGGAAGCCCAGAAGAAAGCAGTCCAAAAAAGATCCCAAAGTTGACCTGTATCAGGAGCTGGAAAAGGCCATCAACAACACAAAGCCTCAATCCATATATCTTTTCAAGAAACATAAGAAAAGAAGTTATAATCATGAAAAGAAACTGACCAACCATAACCTGAACAGGCTGCTGAGCATAGGCTCAGCCATGAAGGCCAAGATCCTCGAGTCCCGGGTGGTTTTGATTAAGAAGCCCAGGAAATATAAAAAATACGCTGGACCCCCATTGCAGTTCTATTGGCCCATTAACTTTAGGAAAAATATTCCCACCAAACTGGGTTTAAAAACCAAATATTTGAGTAAGCCCAAAAAGCCAAAATATAAATTCGTGGATGAGGTAATTAAGGAAGAGCTAACCGCTTTGGCCAAGTACAGCCTGAAACAGCCCAGGCACAAGCGGTTCAAGAAACAGAAGGACTTGGACGTCGCATCGGATCTCTCAGTTCCTGGAATAAGGCTCCACAGACTCAGGAAGAGGCGCAAACATAAAGCTGCCAAGCTGCATCGCCGTTCCAGTGCCCAGCTCTCGGATACCGGCACTCTGGAAATGGTGGACAAGCTGAGGAAGCGACGGAGTCTGTACGAGTCGAGCCTCTCCGAACTGATATTTGGCCGGGACAGCGTCACATCCCTGAGCGAATCGCTCACCAAGATAATCATGGACAACCGGCCCCGCAAGAGTATCCGCAAATCCATCCGCGGAGCTCTGGGTCTGGGTCTGGGTCTGGGGGTGGGTGTACCCGTTGTCCATAGGAGGCCATCAGCTCGGAAAAGTTCTGGGCCCTTGGAGTCCGTGTATAAGTATCTGAGCCAGAGGAACAAGCTCCTCCGAGCCACCATGTCCGATGACTTTCAATCGAGGAAATCGAAAAAGTACTCCACCCGGCCGTCAGCGTCCGTCAGTGAACCCGTGGTGTCCAAATTGAGGAAATCCCTGAGAGACTCCGATCTGCAAAGGCTGCGAAGGAGACTGGGCAAGGGCTCCGAGCCGTCCAGTCCAGATCGATTAAGTAATCGATCACGCGATCGATCAAGTCATCGATCACGAGATCGATCACGTGACCGATTAAGTAATCGATCACAGGATCTAGTTCGTGATCCATTCGCCAGCAGCGATACTGATCTATTCCCCAGTGATCCAGTTCCTCCGTATATAAAGGGCGATCAACGTCGGAGCAAAGCTCACGGTAAAATTAGCGATCAAATGAGTAATCGAGTTGGCAATAACATGGGTAATCGATTAAGCGAGAAATTTGCTAATCAAGCTGTCGATAATATGGGTAATCGAATTGGCGGTATAATCAGTAATCGATTGGGCGATGAAATTTATAATCGAATTGGCGATAGTAATCGAGTTGGCGATAAAGCAGCTAATCAATATGGCGATCAAAATTTCCAAGCAACTGGCAATATGATGGGCGATCGTGCTTCAGGTCGTGACCATCAGAAGTTCCTCGACTATGAACCCTTGCCCGACTACGAAAAATTTCTTGAAAGTCGAACAGATAGTCGATATGACCTTGACTCCATGTCGCCGAAGTCTGCGGTGGGCCGTAGAGAACAGTCGGATCCTAATGAGCCAGATGCTCAGGATGTTCAGGAAGTTCAAGCATATGTTCAGCAAGATCCGAATTTTAAGCAAATAGGAACGCAAAAGCGCAGCAGTTTCCTTCTCAAAAACCTGGAGTCCGATGCCAAGTACACGACAATCCAGAACTTCCTAAAGGACATCATCGAGAATAACCAAATCCTCGATCACGTGGTCGATCCCCGGGGACTGATGCAGGCGGTGGGTAAGCACTTTATGTGGGGCAACCTCAACGATCTCTACACGGAAATGCTGGCGGGCGGCATCACCAAGGCGGCTGTGAAGCGTCTGCTGAGCGCCAAGTACCTGGAGTACCTGAGGACCATCCAGACCGAGCAGAACTTTGCCCTGGTTGTGACGCCGCCCCAGGTCACGTCCATGCAAGCCGTGCCCACTGATTCGGGATCCAGCCAGGAAAAGCAATCCAAGGCGGATCAGCTCTTTGGCAAGCACTTTTGGAAGCGCCACCGGATGAGCACGCGGATCATCCCGTTCGGCATTCAGGGTCTGCCGAAGGACAAGGGCGTCGTGCAGAGCGAACATCAGTCCCTGAACGCCCAGATGATGGACAGCACGCTCTACAAGAAGCTCATCGAGCAGGAGCTGAACGTGGAGCAGCTGAAGCTGGTGGAGCGTAAGCGACGCCTCACCATCAATCGCATGTCCGTCTCCGTGTCATCCACGAGCACCAACTTCACCTTTGATGTGGCGCCCAATGAGGAGCAGGACCTGATCGATGCAGAGGAGCGCTACTCAATTAAGAATATAAAGTCCCTGATGAACCAACACAAGGTCAGGTTTCTGGTGAGTTTTCAGTAGTGCTGGCAAACCATCGATGGCACTATCGATTCAAGCGATGTTTTCCTTCAAAAACATCGAAAACATCGATGGTCCCAAAACATCGATTGTTTTCCATCTCTAGTTTTCAGCCATTGAGGGATAAAGGGATTTATCGGTTAAAGTTTTCAACCAGTAAAATAATAGGATATATCGACTACAACTTACTCCTATTTCCAGACCAGCGAGCGTAGCCGGATGATGGAGGAGGTTCGTCAGAAAAAGCTCGATGTGGAGGCCAAGCTGCAGGTGATGCGATCGGTAAGTCTCTTCAATCAACCTCGGCTCTCAGAATCTCCAGGGAAAACCCTAAAGGAATCATCTAAGAAACGAGGCAAACGACACCTCAGACCCATCGATCAGCTCTACTACGCGCCACGGCAGACGGCTCGCGAGCGGAAGATCATTCTATCCCAAGCAGAGCAAGAGCAGGAATATCAGAAAGAGGTATTCAAGGAAAAGGAGGAGGAGGAGTCCTACGAAAAGTGCCCCAGATGTGGCGTTCATGTGGCTGGGCCAACCTCCTCGTCATCGCCCAAGGCAAGCAGTGGCATCCTGTCCAGCGGCTCCATGGAAGCCTGTGGCAAAAGCGAGCTGCTAGTCAACACCATTTCGGATCTTTGCACTCGCTGTGGCTATGTCCATGACGAGGCCAAACCCTGCTCTCAGGAAGCTCAGGATCGGCGGACGACGACGCTTCTGCGAATGATTAAAGCCGTTCAGGCGGTAAGATCCGCTCAGGCCACGCAATGTCCGGCATTCTGTTCGCCCCAAAGGATAAGGAGGGAGAAGGACTCAAGGAGCCACCACCAAGTGGCGTTCAGAAGACTCCTTGGAGTGGAGTCCCGAGTGCGGAGATGCAGGGATGCAGGGATGGGATGTGAGAGCACCAAATCAGCCGGCTGAGGCGAATGAAACATTTGGTTTAAGTGCTAAATAAATTCAAGTAATGAGTTTGCCTCTGTCTGTGGGTGTGCATGTGTTGTTAAATGCTTTGCCAAGTTTCATAATCGTTTCTCTTTCAAAGTGAACGGTCGTGTTTTTGTTTTGCTCCTCGTATTTGTGTTAATTTCTTGCTATAAACCACCGGGGTTTTATTTAAAACTTCTATCTTGTGTTCAATAATAATTCACCGTTTCACTTCGCGTGTGCATGCAGCTGTTTTTGTGTATTAATAACTATATTAATTGC
>VNJO01011731.1:0-15431 GCA_008042535.1 Drosophila tani | reverse complement strand
ATTTCAAAAAAATTAAACTCGTGCCCATAAAACTGACACATAAAATTCGGAAATTAAAATTGGCAAAATTAAACAAAGTTTTAAAATTATCAGACAATTGCGGCAGGTTTCTTTCGGGTTAATAAAGTGTGAGATGGGTTTAAGGTTGGGTTGCTTTTTTGGGGTTATCAGCATACATAATTAAGCTCGAGAAATTTCTTTAATAAGTAATATTGATATATAAATTCTTCTGATATTTTTCCAGCTTAGCGCTAATCCATATTTGTATTTTTTTATCATATACCAATATAATTTATTCCTTTTACCACCCATAATTTCACTCTTTATCCCAAAACCTAAGCAAACAAAGATCTCAATTATGTTAATAAGTCTCACGCCCTTCCGCGAGATTTGGCAAAAGGCAAATCCAAGCCGCACATCCCTCAATTCACCCCCTCAAAAAAATGATACAAACACAGACACAGAGTCAGCATCCTTTCAGGGTTACCACCTTTCACCCCAGGAAGGCGGAAAATTTCACCAGCCACAAGGCAAACTCCATTCAACACCAATTAGGGATGATCATCGGAGCAAGGAGCACGGAGCAAACAAGAGGGTGGCAGGTGGATGGATGACGGAGTTGAGTTGTCGTCGGTCCACCCCATTGGGGTGCAATTTGTTATTGAGTTCCGGACAGGAAAAAAAAAACCGAAAAAACAAAAAAGAAGTTGACTTTACTCCCCGAGTGTCATAAATACATCCCACAGCATAGACAAACAATCAACAATTTATGCGTCTGCGGAGAGAGGATGAGTGGGCCACTTGAGGTGGTTGAGGGGGTGGTTGGGTGAATGGTTGGGGGTGGTTTTTGGGTGGATTCCCTGCTAAATTGCTCAACAACGGGGGCGCATGTTAAACATGAATTATGAATTGTTATTGAGATTGATGTTGTTGTTGCTGCCGGCTTGCTGCTGTTGGCTGCACTTTAAAAAATTTTTTTGTAATATTCTAAGCTTGAAAATTTTAATAGAAAATGTTCTTTTAATTAAAAATATTCTTTAAATTTAATTTACTGTTAAAAAATATAAATTATAATGTAGAATAAATGATTTTATCTATGTAAAATTCATCTAGGAATAGTTTATGGAATAGTTTATATCTTATTATTATTTTTGTTGAGAAAACTATTAGGCAAAATTATTTGTTCTTTATTCTGACCCATAAATTTATTATTAGTCTAAATATTATTGTCATTCTTACAATGGTTACTTAGGTTATTGTATTAAATAAAAAATTTTCCTTATCCAAAACGCATAATTGTATTAAGCTTCTGAATATAATATCGCTTAAGACCCAATCTTTTCTTCCCAATTTTAATACATAAATTCAATACACAATTTAAAATTACAACTAAATATTTAGCTCAACGTTTTAATCAAAATTTAGCTAATATTAAATTTTCCCTTAGACTTTTCTACAAGTGCACTCCCATCCCGGTTATTTTTGAGGGTTAGAGCTCTCCTTCGAAACCAGCTTGGCTTTGTTTTGTGTGCGGTAATTTCATTGAAATCATGTTGAGTAATTGGTCCTGCTGCTGTTGCTGAATTTTCGGGGGTGTGTGTGTGTGTATAAATAACCCCGGGGGGTGTCTCGAGTCTGCCACTGCCACCCACCACCAGCACAGCACCCCAACTCGAAGGATTAGGCGGCCACCGCTTTATGCGGTTTGTATTTATTGCCCGCTTTGCCGTCACTTGTCCCCCGTAATTGTAATTGTGTTTGTATTTGTGCTACACATGTAACGCGTATCTGATAGATACGCCACCCAAAGGATACGCGCCCGCCGGGGGTGGTTGTTTGCTAATTTGGGCATAATTTGTGCCTGTTTATTTACTTTTGGCCACTTGGAATTAATTTTCTACAAATTGTGACAGCTACGCCAGCGATGAAGTTATTTTTTACATATGTTAACATTGGTAATATGAAAAGGGAAAGGGTAAAGTTAGGAACTTGATTGGTTGGGTTTTTGAAGGGTACTTTGTATAAGAATAATGGAAGTATTAGTCTCTCCTTGAAGTTTCTATGATTTTCTGTAGGAAAATCTATGGAAAAATCCCTTTAAGTTCTTCTTATTTCTTACTCCTTTTATTTATTTTTTCCCCTTTAACTCTTTCCTTAACCCCTCTTCCTTTTTGAGTTATCCATACACACATCGAAAACGTTCGTGTTGAAAAATGTGATGTTTAATTTCGCACATTAAAATCAGAAAATTATCAGACACGAAAACCCATAAACCGCACACCGAATGCCCCGAAATCCTCCGCCTCCCCAAAAGGGGAATCCAAAACAAGTCGGTGGGGCCAGACTGGGACCGAGACTGCGACTGGGACTCGGACTCCGACTGCAGTGAGTAAGATTAAAATCTTCTCAGAATTGTTGTGTGGACAAAGCCAAGAGGCAAAGCCTGCAAATGCTGCAACTTGGTGGCAGACAGGGCCAAGCCAAAGGAGTCAAATCGATATTGCCAATGAGAGACGGAGGCCAGACAACCAACGACACTGAGTCTGAAATAGGACACTGAAATAAATATTTTACCTAAAAGGAAATAAAGAAATAAAGGCAATAAATGTGTTTAGAAAATAATACAAATTAAAAAAACTGTTATATAAAATAATAAATTATTTCTAAATGTAGTAAAAATTATTTTAGGCCGATAATATATTATTATAAGTATTAAAGAAAAGAAAAATATTGATTAAATGAATCCATGATGAAGCCATGATATTTTAGATTATTTTTTTCCCATAAGAGGCAACAATAAGTTGTTGAAATATAACTAAATTCTAAGCAAATCTGCTTTATTTTATTTAGCTATTTATAAACTTTTTTTAGCAGTTCATTCACTGACTTTATATTCCTTTAATTTTCCTTCAGTGCAGTTAGCAACGCCGGAGACGTTGGCATGTAAACAAATCGATTTGTTTCATTGATGACATTCTTCGCGAGATTTTTGCAAAATGTCATAAAGTTTATGACTTAAGTCTTTTGTTTGCCTCTGACTTGGGGACGGAACCTGGGCCCTGGCTGTGGTGTCTGCTGGATCCGCATCTGAGCCTGAAAATATCATTATTAAAACAGATCGAAGTGGAACCGAACCGGTTTGCCATTAAGATCGGGAGTCCGGAGTCTCCCTCCTCCTCCTGGCCTTCAGAACTGTCCCCACCAGCCACCCGTTTGGCATTCACACCTACAAAAGTGTCATGCGTTTGGCATTTAGCAAGACTCACCTTTCAGCCTCTCAGACTGGGGATTCATACCCAGACTCGGACAGGGAGTCGGACTCCGAGTCGTAGTATTTTTTGCGCATCCACAAATTTAACGATTAAGACGTGTTAAATTGTTAACAAGCCACTTGCAGTTATTGCCAATAAGCTGCAAATTTACGAGGCTTCACTGGCTGGCTGACTCTGAGACTCTGTGACTTTCTGGGTTTGGTTTGTGGTTTGTGGGTTTGGTTGGTTTATTTTTTCCCGCTCTAGCCTCGGGTCTCCTCTATTTGCATGTGAAAGATGGCCCCAGGCAGCTCTGGCTGTATCTTTTGACAATTGGCCGGGGATCGCGATCCCGATCTTCGTCGGTGGTTAAGGCATTTGAAATGCGTGACAAGCTCGGTGGGGTTGCCTTGTTTATCATGGGGTTTTATGGGAGAGGCTTGAGGTGAACGAATTTAAGATCATAATATGGTGACTTATGGCACTTTCTTCTTAGAAGATATAAGAACATTCCTTTCTACTATAATGTTACATATTTTAATCATGAAATCTATCTATTAAAACACTTAACTCTCTTAAAAAGACTTCTCCAATTTCGAGACCCTATCACTTATCGCTGAATATTTATTTTAAAGCCCGCCAAGACTGCTCAATTTTTGGATAATAATACAATAACCTTTGTGAAACCCCCGCTTGTCTAGAGCTGAGTCCAGTTTATTTTCTAAAAACCAAAATCCCATCAATATTCAACTAAATCCCCGACCTAATCCCGCTCATAGATCAGTCTTAGTTACACGCTTATTGCAGTTTAAACAGACACCGATATAGACATAACACTGCCGTTGAATGCCCACCATCCTCCAGATACATAAATTACGGGCAGTTCCATCTATGGATGGTTGGAAGAACTGATATCCAGCTAAGATATCCATCAGTGCTTGGCCCGATTTTTCGGGGCGTAACTTGCATATAAACGGTGCTAATAACACTTTTAAACTGGTCAACAAATTACCGTTTCCCCCTTCGATATTTCGATTCGTTTAAATGTCTTTTCAACAAATTTTCATGCAAATGAGTTGGACATAAATGGTAGATCTTTCGTTACTATGCGGGGAGATGCCCGTTTGGCTTTTTTAAAGGGTTTTCTTAGAGGGGTTTTGGGATATTTGGTAATTTTTTAAGGAGCTAGCTGTATTAATTTAAAATTGAAATAAGGGAGTTGAGAAAACCATTTAAAATTTATTATTTGATATTTCTTAAAGCAAATTAGAAATATTTTATAAAGACATAATAAATTATTTTTGGTTATTTATTTTAGGAGCTAGCTTTATTTATTCAAAATGTAAATAAGGAAACTTTAGAAAACAATTTAAAAATTTATAATTTCATATTTTTTAAAGAAAATACAAAATATATTTATTAAAGACATAAGAAAGAAAAAGATATAATACCTTAAAGAATTTAAGAATGAAGATCTTTACTTATTAATATTTAATAGATTTGTTTAGAACAATTGCATACTTATTTTTGTGCAAGAATTTGGTTTATTTCTTTTTTTTCCTTACTGCCTATTGACCTAGCTTATTTTCTGTAAATTTTACTATAGTTTTCGGTTATTTTTTTCCCCCCGCAATAGTTGCCATCACTGCTCTGTTCCCTTTGAAGCTTTATTCTTTTGGGGACCCGGAACAGATGACCAGCATCTGGCTTAGACAATGCGACGACGGCGGTCCAACTCGGGCGGGCTCATTTGTCGCGGCCAGTTTCCAACTTTTCACGAAAACTTTTCGGCCATAAAAAGTGTCAGAGGAGCGCGCAGACAAAGCGACCAAAACTGCTGAAAAGAAATTTTATGGTACCAAGCCCGGCCCGGACAACGTGCCATTGTCCGGATATTGATTTCCAAAGGTGTGACGACCTCTTTTGTATCGATAACGCTGGGGGCGATTTATGAATGAGATCTCTAGATGGGGGGGATACTTTATAGACAGAGAGTCTGGGGATTGGGTTTGTTGTGAGTCATTCCAAAGCCGAGTCCCAACGATTTGTTTGTCTGTGAAAGTGTAATATTGTGACACTTTTGATTGTGTGACCTGCCGTGCCCCGGGGCCCTTTCATTAGAATCAGAATGGAAATGCTAATACAGCCACTGAGCCCTGCTTAGCATCCGTAAATGGTTCTATTTGAAATTTTGCTGCATTGCTTTCCAATTAGCGGAGCAAAGCCAAAATTTATGTTGCATTTATTACATAATTTGTCCAATTTTATGTCTCCGAGGCTCAAGAGTTTTACGAGCCACGTTTCCCTCTCAGTCTCTCAGTCTCCTATCTAGTCTTGGCCAAGGTTTTTCCAATTTCAGTGCCGGATTAACAGGGATTTTCCGGTGCTGAATGGCTGCTCCTGCTCCATGCTTTCCATTGCCATTCCTTCGTTTTGTGTGACGACATTTTTCAATTAAGAAAGGATCACAAGGCGCTTAGTAAGGCAGTTTGGCTCTGGCACTCCAGCTCCTCCAGCTTCTTTACCAGCAGAAGCTGGCTTTTAATTAATTACTCACTCTCTCATCCTTCTGCGACGAGGAGGAGTCGTCGATGAACTTTTTGGCAGCTGCACTTGTGGCAAAAACTTAAAGTAGCTGCCAAGTTTTGAAGAGGGTCCTTATTGATTTTATTTACTAGCCATATTTATGCATGTTTTCAAGGCATTTATCTCCCAAGTATTAACTATTTATTATCTAAGAGTAACTGTAAAACCTGCAGCGATTAATCAAGGCATCTTGAACTGTGTATTTAGCAGCGCTTAGCAGTTAGAACTAGCTAGCTGACTAGGCTAAACACACTAATTACTGGAATGGCCAATTACGGTGAGCAATTTCCGAGTCTCTCGCACATCAGTTTGATGTCGGTTGTTGTTTTTTTCCCCCAATTATCTAATTAACTTGTTAACAGTTCCTCAATAGCGAATACTGGATATATCCATAGATATATGCATATAATTGCCTTGCTCTCTGTTGTGCACCTCATAAACAATTAGCGACATTGGCGACTAATTCGAATTGCGATTTCGTATGTCGTCGCACATTAAATTAATCACACAAATGTGAATATTTAAATGAATAATATAAGGTGAATGGCAAGGCAGAAATGCTTAAATTATTCACGTACTTAGGGGCTATGGCTACGTAATAATTAAGAAATTTACAAACGATTTATCAAGTTAATTAAACGTTGGCAGCCGTTGGGTTTTTCATTATAGACGAAACGAATCGAAACGAAACGAAATGAAACGAAATGATAGATGGCCAATGATCGAAATCATTTCACACGATCATATGATTGAGCGGACATCGGTGTTATGGCCGCAAATAAATAATAAAAACTTTCTGCTGATTGTGATTGTGGCTGTTGCTAATTTGCCAACTACTTTGGCGAAAGCTGTTCGACTTTGGCTCTGGCTTTAGTTTCGTACATATTTATTGCCAAAGTGAGAGTAGAGCTGCTGAGCCTGAGCCCGAGCCTGAGCCTGAGAAGACAATGAACTCTCGGCGGGAAATTGAAATGAAAATGGCATACTGCCAGCGATTGGAGCAGCAGATGCCTGTAATTAAGTAAATGTGGAAATTATATGCTAAAGCGCGAATAAAAAACGGCTGCTGAAGCGATTGATCTATGATTGAGTGCATAGAAATTGCTGAGAGAGTTGAGTAAGCATGCTGAGAATTATGAAATTGGGTTTATTTTTACAGCAATCTTTGGTCAGAGAATTTTATTTTATTATAAATATTATTTAAATATATTCAAACCACAAAATTGCTTGGCATTAATTTAATTAATTAATTTTTTAGCCTATTTAAATGCTTATGTAATTATAGAAATATTTATTTGTAGAAGAATTGTTACAAATAAATTAAAGAAAAATATAGGCCACAAATTAGCTAGAAATAATTTTAATCAAATATTTTTCAGCATATTTAAATTCTTGCAAATTTTTACAATATTTTTGTGTATAACAAATGTACACAAAAGTCTCCTGTTTTTTTGTAATATTCTGCCAGACTGCCCTCTAAGTCCAGTAACTTACAACATATGGCATCCACCCTCTCAGGGGCTCTTCCGGCAGCCATCATCTCATAATCATCATCATTACAGACGCCAAATGCTTTTAGTCATCTGTTTTTTTCTCCAAGTCTTATTTTCCTAACGAAACCGAGAGCCGAAAACCGAAAACCTATAAGCAATAGGCAAAATTAAGCGCATTTTTGAGATACTCGTGTACTTTAAAGCTTATCGAGAGAGCAGCTGAAACTAAATGCCAGCGATAAAACTAATGAAAATGCGTTTTCTAATTGCACATTAGGCAAAGTGAAACGATTTTCCCTGTAAGTGGAAAAAATCAAATCCAAAATCGAAGACCATCCGGCGGCAAGAGATCTCAAGTGCAGCTTCTGTTTATAGGACGCACGTGTGTCGTCTTTTTGTTTTCAATTCAAATTTTCTCCTCTCTGTTTTTTTGTGGGTGTGTTGTGGACTTTTTGATGTATCGTGCTGGGCTTGGATTTTTTTTTTTTTACTTTTTTCCCTACGTTTGTGCCGTGTTTTACGCACCACTGACTGCCATTAATTTTAATTTGTGCGTCAAACGTAAACGCAAAACGCCTTCGTCTCGTGTTTATTTAGCGGCTGGACAAAGGGAGATGGCTATACCAAAAATAAAAGAGATAGGTAGTTGGAGAATGGGGTAAAAAACAATTGCACACAATCATTTTCAATTTAATGTCATTATGTGCAATTTGTCAACAATGTCCACAAAGCAGTCAGTCAGCCATGTGTCCGTGATTTGCTTACAGGCAGTCAGGGGTGAGGCAAAAAGAGATTTAAAAGGGGGTTCTTAACAGTTTCAAGAGGGGTTTATATAGTTAAATATTTATTTTTTATGGAATTATATTTTCTATTGCGTTTTATGGTATATTTTGGCAGTCTCGATGTTTAAGATACAAGTTATCTGCGACAGATACATTTGTCCACCCTGATTTCTTTATATATTAATTTTTTATTTAGCCAAAACTCACAAATATTTTATTTTAGGTAATATCTTTTACTTTTTCTATATTTTTTTATCTTAAATAATTTCTTATGCACGCCCCTGACTTTATGCAAATGCCCAGTCCCAGCTCCAAGCCGAAGACCCTCCCATTTCTATTGAAATACACCATTTGGGGGCATTGTTTGCTTATTTATGCTGCTACTCTTTCTATCCGACAAATTCGTGACGAAAAGTGATTGAAAGTAAACAATAAAAGCGACACTCGCCTCTGCCACTTTCCACTTCCCATTTCCACTTCCACAGCCGCCTCCAATTCTCCAATTCTCTCTTTTTGGGGGGGCACTTGACTCGCCCGCTCGGAGCCTTTCATTTGGCTAACAATTTCTACTTTGCCAGGCAAATTGGCCAATTGCGATTGGTAACAGCCGCGGCCGACATGCCGAACAATTTAATTCAATTAAATATTGTTTCGTTGACTGCCTGTCGTTTGTTATTTAGCGACAGTTGCTGCTGCCGCCGCCGCGGCAATTGTTTTATGTGAAATTTGTCACACTGTCATGTGCGTTATATAACCAGACAGAGACAGAGGCAGAGAGACAGAGAAATGGCCAGAGAAGCCACCAGGTGGACAATGGACAATTTGCGCCACTTGAATTATTCAAAATTTCAATGCAAAATCGCGAGAAAATTAGCCCTGCCATCGGCGAAACGGACGACTGACTTTGGCAAGTCTTTAAAAATTCATTGCCGATTTTCTGCATTTCCCAGAAAATCAGGGAAACGAAGCAGCTGGTCGGGGTCTCTTGGTAAATTGGGTTTTCTGGGAAAATAATAAATGCCGAAAGCTATTAGTCCTGTAGGAAGTTTTTCAATTAAAGGTAAGTAGCTGGCAAAAATTCTCAAGATGCTATTATTTATAATTATAAATCAAACTTGTAATTTGTAGATTCCTTTAACCCCTTTTAACCTCCATAACACTTACTTAACTGTGACTTAACTAACCTCATTAGGCAACTTCCGCTGTTCTTCGCTGAAGACCCAATGTTCCTATCAAGCCCGCATTCCAAAAAATCATTCATTATTATTCCTATTTCCCTGATTTGAAAAAGGTTTCAGATGAGTCTTAGGTCCACACAGACTTCCATATAAAATCACCTGTGGTGTCAATATTTCAACACTGCCAGCGGTGTTGAAGCTCTCTGTCTCCGATTTGTATTTTTGTGTATTTTCTGGACTCACTGGGAATTTCTCTTTTATTTTTGGATCGAACAGATTTGTGATTTATTGATTGAATTGAATTAATCAACAAACTTATGAGTCAATACACTGTTTAAACAAAGCCAGACGCAGGGGAGAATAAAGCGAATGCAAATTAATCATATGCCAAGATCACGATCGTCGATCGGAGAAGTCTGCTGCTGTTTCTCCTCTCTTTTTCTCTGTTTCTCTATGTGTCTCTACTTTGACGAACTAACTGACAGTTGTTTGACATGCCCCAGAGTCAGTTTCCCTCGAAAAAGAAGAGGGGAGAAGAGGAACAATTAAGTGACGCCAGGCACAAACAAGTTGTAATTTTTTATGGTAATGCAAAATAAGAAAAATATCAAACCGAGTCGAGCCGAGTCGAGGCAAGTGGGTGCAGCATATGGCCTGTAATTAAAAGGTTAACTTGATGTAACTATTATCTGGGAAAGGCACTTTTAGAAATACATATGAGAGAATATAAAATAATTATAGTAAAAGTAGAGTATTTAATATATTGACTAAATCATTTGTGTAAAGTAAAATACTCAAAATATTTAATAGTGATTTCACACTAGGCTCCATCCCTCATCGTCTATGATGACACCGTCTCAGTTGTCAAATTCCATATATATTTTCGTTCAAAATTTTCTCAAAATATTCCGCCATCAATTTGTGATGTTCCAATCTCGATATTTTCGGCTCCCCCACTGAAATGTTATTCGCACCCGAAAAGTTGCCACAACAAACAAATTAACATAAAATCAAAGTCGAAATGACCCGCCCCTCAGGGCTTATCAGGGCTTGTTATTAATTTTATGTTTTTGTATGTTATTTTATATTATCTAGAAACGCAGTAACGAATATTTAACACAAAGTTCCCGGATCACAATTCGTCCTCGCAGCTGGTGTACACTGTGACGTGCATGTCTAGTTCTGCTCCAATACCTCCTCCAAAGCCCGATCCTCACTGGGCAAGTGGAGCCGCGTCCACGCACCCTAGCTCGTACCCTAAAGCACTTAAAATAAGCCAAGGCCTCCTGTCCGCTGCTGGTCCTGCTCCAACACCCCCTCCAATACCTCCTTCAAGAAATGATCTGGAGGTGGTAGGGTGCGAGCTAGGGTGCGGGGACGCGGCTCTACTTGCCCAGTAAAGGACTCGCGGGGCACACGCAGAATATCAATAAACCGATCAAAACGAGCCAAGGCCTCCACCTGACCGAACGAGCGACTTGTGGGGCCGCCACGCGTCGGCGGGGAGCTGTTCGCCTTTTCTTCCTAACCCCGCCAGCTCGAGGTCGTCCTGGAGCGGCACGGCGCCTGCGGACTGTAGTCTGTGCCTCAGGCTGCTCCTCCAGTGCCTGCTCCTCTTGCTGTGCCTGCTCTTCTTGCTTGGGCTGCTCCTTGATTCTGGTCTCCTCACGCTGAAGTGCAATCCTCTCACTACGTCTCACAGGCATTTCTGGTTGGGCTTTCTTCCAGGGCGACATTTGTGAAAATCTAAAAAAAAAAAATTTAAATAAAATAAAAACAAAT
Source organism: Drosophila tani (assembly GCA_008042535.1). Lineage (NCBI taxonomy): Eukaryota > Metazoa > Arthropoda > Insecta > Diptera > Drosophilidae > Drosophila > Drosophila tani. The sequence continues at coordinate 4,359 of VNJO01011731.1, read as the reverse complement.
TTGGAAATATGAGGAAATTTTTTTCCGTATAATTTATATTACTTCGGCGTTCTTTTCAAATAAATTTAAATAAAATAAAACGAAAATGAACTGCACAAATTTTTTCCGTATAAATAATATTACTTCTGGGTACTGTTCGCTTCCGCTCTAGGTTTGGAAGTGAGCTTGGAGCAATGAGACATCAGACAGCTCTACGTGAGAGCCTACTTGGATGGATTTTCTTAAAAATTTTATAGATTTTTCTTAAACTAATCGAAGAGGCTTTGGAAAGGTATATTTTTTATTTATAATTTTTTTTATAAGAACTTAGCCCTCTATTGAAGCGACACATAATTTGTGTCAGTTTTGGATATAGTTTTTAGCTTAAATATTTTTCTTAGTGCCTCAAAAATTACAACAACAAAAAAAAAAAGAAAGAAGAACTGCAACAGTTGCTATTATTTTTCTGCCCCATATCCCAAAGACCCCGACCCTTTTCCTCTGCATTCTGTCTGCTGTCATCTTTGACATTTAAACATTGTAAATGTTGACACTTTACCACACACCAGGCGACATCGAGGGAATGATCTTGTTACGGTTACATGAATGATCACCACAAATTGGCATGAGGAAGCCAGAAAATTGTCGCCCCAACGGCCCCAGCTTTCCTCGGGGAGTTTTCCATTGACACCTCGCATGCCGCCGTCGCCGCAAGTTTTCCTCGTTTCGTTTCCAAACAAGACCGATGAGGAGGCCCGCTTTTATTTTGTATTTTTAGGTGCGATCGTGAATGACTTACCGTCTGAATGAGTGAATGATGAGCAAATTTATCGCGGCATTGTGTCAAACTGTTTTTCGGTTTTCGGTGTGTGTGGGCCTCAGACTTAGGTTGGGGAGAGGGATTTATATATAAGAATATATATGCTCCAGCTTGTTCTGCTTTGTCTGACAAGCGTTTAATTATTTTGGCTTGATTGGGCCTTCTTCCTTATATAGAGACCACGATTCATTCATGTTACTTGATGTTGCGAGCCCTGTGTGTCATCATTAACACGATCCCAGCTGCTGTGAGGGAATGTTGGAGTATCTTAGGAGGAAATCCTATCAATAGCAATATGTGAGCTGATTTTATGAACCAATTTAGCTAGAATTGATTAAAGGTGTTTTTATAAGAGATTTTAAAATAGATTCAATGGCAATAAACCCACCAAAATTAAAACATGATCTTCTAGCAAAAAGCTTACCATTTTATAATAAAGTTTTAGCTCATATTTCCGACTCAATCATTTTTCTCACGTTCTCAGATCGTTCGGGAGTCACCTCTCTTTTTTTTTTAGGGGGCTGCTCCTTCAAAGTTTAGCCGCCAACGCCCACCAAATGTGCTTCTTTGAGCTGGGACCGGGCCCTGCCCCATGATTGATGGGCATCTTGCGTACAAATTAACACCGGAATTACTCCTCGCACACTGCAGGCCAAGTTCGGCAAACTTCCAAGCTTCGAACGCGGCTCCACCCTTAAAGCAAAATAAAATATTGAAAAGAAACAAAAATTACAAAAAGAAGATGCGTTTGAAGCCGACTTTCAATTAGGCAAAAAAGCGAAAGACAAAAGGCCGCCAAAGTCGAAAGTTAATGAGACGACGACGAGCTGCGATCGTGACTTCTCTCGTCTGGCTATGAGTCATGAGTCATTCATGCAGCACCTTAATTATGAATATGCAACTAAATCATTACATTTTAAACCAATGTCAAAGGCGCAGCTGGATATTCTGATTAATCGCCCTGCGTTTTTTCGCTAGCTCTCTCTCGGGCTCTCTTATTAATTACGATCCCCAGCCTGATCCTTATACCAGCTCCAGATCGAGGGAATATCTCCGGGAGACGCGTGCTCGAGGCGTGAATACCATCGTCAACAAGCTAGCACCTCTCGCTCTGAATTATTGCTGAAATATTTGCTGATTTATTGGCAGTTGTGCCGCCAGTCGCCAGTCGCCAGTCGTGGCTTGTTACTTGGCACGCCATATGCGTGTATTTTTTAGGGACACTTGCAGAGCGAAGACTGTAGATCACTGAGGGAAATTAGGATGTAAGAATACATTTTCCCCATTAGGTTATGTTTAAGATTAAATATTAAGACAAATTGATATCGAAATGTAAGTAAGTCCCAACTTTTTATTAATGCAACTATCTAAAAATGGTATTTCTTTTGGTTTATTTATTTTTAAAAGCCTAGAAAAGCTTTCCTAGCTTTACATAATTTTATTTATATTAGTCATTTTTTTTATAAACCTTCTTGACTTAGTTTTGGGTACTTTTTATCTCCCTTGACTTATTTCCAACAGTGCCTGGGTAACCTTGTTGCAATTAGTTTTTGCATCACCACCCAGCGCGTAACCGTCGAGTATCGTCTTACCTTTTCAGCCAACCTTGAACTGGCTCAAGTCTCTGGGGGCCCTAAATCTGGCTCAGTAGTTCCCTTCTTTTTTTTTTTCTTTACTCTCCACTTTCCTCTGGGGCCAGTGAGCCGGATGACGCGACTTGGCAGCTTGGCAACTGCAACGGCAGCCCATCTCAGTTCAGTTGGGGCAAACTTCCGTGTAATTAAGTGGCGTTCACAATGCGCTCCACCACCCATTGTGTGCCTGAAACGGAGACGAGCTCTGGCAAAGATCTCTCTGTAGCCTTGTCGGGACCGGGGACCCCACACACAAATTCTTTGTGAAGGCCCAGACAAGCGAATGCACATGATTTCAACGAGGAGCCGTCGTCGCAGAACTGGATTTGGGCGCCAGTTTAGCCACAATGGGGCAAAGAAGGCCTCTAACAAGGCTAAAAACGAAGTTATAGGTGCTCTTGGGTAAAGGTAGTTGAGGGATTACAAGTATTTGGGGACTTACAGAATTTATTAAAATATATTTGAAATATATTTTCTATATCTTTTCTAATTTTGACTCACTTTATACTTAAATATTAAACTACAAATTGTCTGAGAAGTTTTAAAAATTCGATAAACCCTCTGTAAGTGTACCAAAAAGATTTCCCAGCTATAGAGACCAAGATAGATGGTCAAGGAATCCAACCTCATGACATAGTCATTCAGCCGGGAGTCGCAGCCAGTGGGAAATATGATAAATGGGGCGCTAATTCCCGTACCGAAACCCAAGGCAGCTGCTCCTCCGCTAGACTCAAAATCTAGTTGCCATTCTATTGCCAAAGTCCGGCTTCTTCGCTGGGTTGTAATTTGAGGCCATTTTGGTGCATGGCCACGAAATAAAGTTGTCAGCTGCTCCTTTGCACAAAATGCAAATGATGGCAGACCTGCTCCGCCTGCTCCTCCTTCTCCTATTTTGACCACAGTCTGCTGTTAATTTTTGGTACGTGTCTTGCAAATTAGACTATCGTGCTCCTCCTGCTGAAAACTTCCTAGAGTTTCAATGCCATTTAATCGAAACTTTGAGTGCCAACCGGTTGCCACACAGAAGAAACTAAACCAGAAGCTCGCGAGGAACGGGTTTCAATCGGATCTCAGAGGGTACCCGGGTCCAGCTTGGTTCCACTAGAGGTGTCCCAAGTGGGGCATATAAAATATTAATATTAATATGATTTGATTCTGACATGCAGAAAACAACTTTATTCAAAAGAAGTGGCCAGAAATGAGGTCAAATTTTTAATGTTATTACGTTTGATAATTATAACCTCTATTTTTATATAAAATAAAGGAAATATGTCTGGAAAATTACTACAATACAATAAATTGTATTTCCAACATTCAATAGAACATGGTTAAATTTTTCATCTGCCGAACTTGTAACTACATTTTGATATAACCCTAAAAACAAACCTTTTGGCATGTCATATGGGCAGCTCATTAACGCCAGAGAGCTCTGAACCCTTTGACAACAGAGTGCATGTGTACTTGGCACTTTTATTGATATAGCTTCTATCGATTGCCAGCTATAAAATCGATCATTAGCGCTCTTAATTTGCAGCGACAAGGAGCGCGACGCGTTGATGGCAACGCTTCAACAGTTTCAGTTTCTATGCACAGGAAAAAATTTTATTTATAAGGGAATTTACTCTATTTATGCTAGATATATTTTGATATTAAATATTAATTAATTTAATCGATATAAAATAATAAAAATCTCCATAGAGACAAAGGTAAACCGAAATAAAATAGTAACAAATTTAACAGTGTCAAGACTGATTATTGTAATACTTTTTAAATTAGTTTTGACTAAGTAAATTTGTAATTTTATTTAATTTCTTATTTTCCGTGTACCAATACCAGTTTCATTTGCCACCAAACGACGGAAAGGGTGCAACGGTCATAAAAATTAAAAGCAAATTACGAACAACTGCACAGCAGTTAACTCGACGA
>VNJO01011729.1:0-83215 GCA_008042535.1 Drosophila tani | reverse complement strand
ATATGGCGGGGATAATGGCGGGTATATGGCGGCCAATACGAAGGGGGGCTGGCACATATAGACCTGATGATGGGAATGAGCATATGAGAAACGGCGAATGGACATCAAAAGCGGGAAGACCAGCAAATGGATATGGAGAAACAAATGAGGAAAATGAGAAACCATAATAAAGCCAGGGGGAATGAGATAAGGAGGAGGTGCAGTTAAGAAATGTGAAAGAAAGGAAGATCATGGGATCCTCAAAGTGCTAAACCATAAAGAAACTATTATTTAAAACAGTGGTCCGATGTCAACATCGCTTTTGTATGAGTGAAAATTGAACACTCTATGGATAGATATGAGAAGAAAAAAAAGCTCAAATATTCTGTAATATGGCAAAAATATAGCTATAACCTAAAAACTAGCTTTTTTAACGCTAAAAAAAGCTAAATCTAGCCACACAAATACAATTTGTCTGCACTGATTCTTTTGTTCTCTTTTGTGCATACTGTGCGTGAGCGGCAGCGACGTCGACTGAGAAAAGTCCTATCCCACTGATTCTAAATAATAAAAATTGTAGAGAAGAAATTAGATTAAATACATTTACGAATTTAATACGAATTCTGTGTAACATCAAGTCCCGTTAAGGACTTTCCCTTCATTCAGTTCATTCAAGAAACCATCTCAGCCTTATCCCCGCATCTCAGGCAACAAAGAAAAGCCGCTGTTCAATCAGTAGTTTCCATCAGAAGCCCAATAAGGAGGAGGAAAGCCCGATCCCGTCCAGCGATCGGAGCGAAGGTGTTGCCCAGGCCCCACCCAAAATGCATTACGGTCTACACTTGTTCGGTGGCTCCTCACCACCGAGGACCGATGGTTCCCAGGCGGCATCCTTCACTCTCCGCCTCCTGCCTGCCGGCCGGCCGACGTCACATTCAATTAAATTATGCAAATCAGGCGCAACACTCCGGAGCTTGAGCAGGACGAAGAAGCTCTTTGAACAGAAATTGACTTTCTGCCGCGGTTTCTCTTACTCCTTCTCCCTCAAGCCCCCTCCGATTTCTCTCAACACTCCACCCACTCGCCAAGCTGGAGCTGCAGGAGCGGCGGCATCAAGTTGCAGGTTGAGGCAAATTACAACGTTGCCTCGGGCTCCTCAATTGGCTAAAGATGCAGCCAAGGTACACTCGGAGAAACTAGGGGTATCAAGGATTAAAATCCAGGCACAAAAACTATCAAAAACTTCAATAAAACCAACTATTAGGATATATATTCCCTTAATTTGAATTGCTTGAAGAAATATTAAAAAGAAAAAATCTGTTGCTATAATTCCCAACGGTTTCTATTGTGTCAAAAACGGTTAGAACTTTCTTCCTTCTGTTTTTGTCATAAATTGACTGTATATTGAAATCTTAATCAAGATATAACAACTCTATTTTAAAATTCATTCAGAACTATATAAAAACACACCTTTATGGCTATAATTCCCAACCTGTTCTAGTGTTCCATAGATGCTAAAAACGAATCCCTCTTGTTTTTGTCCAAAGTCCGCTAAGCATTGACATTTTCACTCAAACATCATCTTGACAAAAACTCAAAGATATTTTTCAAATTTAATTTAAATTGCCAAAAACTTTGTCCCTAATATTTTGCTCCCAGTGCACCCAAGTATTATCTGGTGTGGATGGCTTTTTCCATAGCAAGTTGATGAGCTTGATGTTCACACAGCCGGCAGGCATAAAGCTATTACACGGATACCACTCGCTTGCGAGGAGGATGTCCTTGCTGCCGGCGAATCTCAAAGTGAGCCAACAATTTCATCAACGCCAAGACAAGTCGCCGGCGAACTCCTCCTCGGCTTCGGCTTCGGGTTCTTCTTCTGGTAGCGCGCAAAAATTAATTGAAATTCATGCCGTGTTACAATAACAATCATTAAACGGCACACACACACACAACCGTGTGTGTATACACACACTGGCACACCCAAGGGCCAACCCTACACAGCCTGCACACCCAGAGTGCAAAAGTACAAATCCCTGAGTGGAATATCAAATGCTGGATTAGCGCGATGATTAGCCAGCGATTCATAAATCGATGGATTGCACATTGGACCAGGCACTATAAAGGTACTAACTTGTGACTTTGCGTAGATAGTAGCAGAAGATACCGAAATATATATATATATACATAAATCGGGTATGGGGTATCGCCTTCTTTAGTGAGGGAAGTGCCCTGTTGCCGGGCGATCAAATAATTGAGATAAAAGTTCCAAGGGACCAACCCGAAAGTTCTTCAATAACCATCGACAAAAATCAAGTTAAGGAGACACAGTAAAGGAGCAGATCGATTTTCTATATACTCTAATGAAAGAATATAGTTGAGCAGGTTAATAAGATCAATCAGAATTAAGAATTATGGTTTTTTTAATGAAATATTTAAATGAGAAGTTTCCATCCGTTTCCTTTGCTGACTTATTTAAACCACTAAAACTAGTTGGAAATGTTAGGCATGGATCGGGAAATCAGCTTATGTTTTAATACCTTTACAGACACATTATTAATAAGCATTTTTTATATTAAAAACCAAAGTAAATACTAAAAGGCTTTTCCCCAAGTAAGTGTATTATTGAAAAAGTTGTAGGCTGAGCCTTGCGCTTCCTCTTTCGTTTTTCTTATTTTATTTTTTTGCGCAAAACTTTGCCAAACTTATAAATATGTATGAGAAGTTTTCGAAATTGTTGGAATCCCTGCCGACAACAATAACTGCAGCAGGAGCAGCCCCAGCAAGGTCGGTAGGAAGACAAGCTGGGATCGCCGATGACGATGATGATGATCGGCGGAGTCCAAGTCGATCAGTCGAACAGCAGTTCGTCAGTCAGTCAGCGGCCTGCGACTTCAAAAGGGAGCCCCAGTAGAGGCTCGGAGGGAGGAGTAGCAGAGGGTTCGGGCTCGGGCTCGGCAACAGGCAATCATTGATCAGCGGAATTTAGAGCGAAAATTTGATATTAAGGCCAGGCGGAGAAGCAGCAGAAAACAACCGAAACAGAAATTACGTTAAAGGCAAAGCAACAAAGTTGCCAACGAAAAAAAAAATAAACCTCGAAATTGTTAAAATAAAATTAAGCAGAAATAAACGCCCCACAAAAGTTTAGGAGGGAGAAATATTAAAGCAGTGGAAGGAAACTAAAAGATTTAAAGAAGTAAATGTACATTTCAAGTGCACTATGAAGGAACAGTTTGCTTTTAATATAAATAATTGTCCGCAGATCGCAGATCCAATCCACACTCCTCCTCCTTCTCTATTACAGCCTCTCGTCTCTTTTGGGCACAATCAATAATGATAGATAGGCCACCGAGAGGAGGCCGGGAGGGATTGGTTTTTGGGTTTGAGGGGATCGCGTGTGCGATCAGTGTCCAACCACAAATCGCTTTGGGGCCTTTGACAGCATCATTCAAAAAGTAAATACGATCTGTCGCCGCTTTCGAGTGGAGCACGGAACGATCGATCCGCTCCACAGTCCGCACTGGAGCGGGTTTTGCAATGATCGTGATGAAATTCGCCAATCGAACAGCAGGAAGCTATTTGGAGGCGATGCCATGGTGACGGTGGGAAAAATTCACTTCATATGGGGTTGGTTTCGGGGCGGAGAGACAGGTGTTGCAGAGAGGAGAACATCCTAGGAGAAGGACTATACATTATATGAGTTTAGGACTAGAAAATATTTTAAAATATCCTGCTTGAATACCTTCGAAATAAATAATCACAGTATCTACCGATGACAACCTTACTTATCGCTTTTTAAGTATGTACAAACATCGTAACCCCAATCAGAGGGCCGACTAGCCAGTTAAATGTGCAGATTACACACCTTATTATTATGAAATATGTTCCGTAATTATGGCCACTCCGGGCGAGCCGAGGGACAGCCTCTTAATGGTCGCTCTTGGCCAGCCCTTATGTAATTTCCACTGCCCAGTTTGAGAGCTCAGCCCTAGACCGACCGACTGTCAATATAAGGAACAGTCCTCAGTCCTGGCGACAACGATGTCTCAAAAGCCAAAGCAAAAGGGGGAATCATGGGGGGACCGAGTCGCCGTCTGCTGGCTCCTGTCTTCCTCCTCATGCCAATTTATTTATGGTGCGGTACAAGTTTTTACGCACTCAAGTGCTCTGAGACTAATTGGGCACGAAACGCAATCAAAGTGACGACGACAACGATGTATTGGGCCGATCCAGCTCCCGCTCCCACTCCTGCTCCTGCTCCTGGTCCCGCTCCTGCTGGAGAACCGGGTGACACTCACTGGAATCGATGGATGGCTCGCTGGCCCGCTCGATCGATCGACGGCTGGATGGATGGATGGATGCCAGCCAGGACAGACAAAATGCACAGAAAAAAGGAACAAAGACCAGACACTCGGCAAAAAATATATTTTTCAATGAAATTATATGAATTTAAAAGCTTTGATTAAAGGGGATAAATATTAGGAATTTTCTAAAGAGGTTTTCACTATTTTTGTATAATTCTTTCTGGTTTAATACGTTTTTTCATTTTATTATATTTAATAAATATTATTAAATATTTTTTCCAAGTGAGTTCACTTGAGAGGGCGACCAGAGAGCACTCAGCAATCGATTCCGATCACTTGAACTTTATATCTCGGCTGATGAGGCTTTGATTTGTGGCCCTCAACCCGAGCTCTCGGCCAGAACTGGAGCCAGGAGTCGTCCGGCCAAATAGTTGGCCTATGTTCTACACAATTATCTGTTATTATCGAGCTTTATTTTAGCCCTTTTTTCATTGCGCAGCAATGTTGACATCTCATTGCTGCTGGAGCCTTTTATGCCAACACTTAAAAATAGCAGCCACAGGAGATGTTCGCTTGCCCCTTCTCTCTGGCTCTCCCTTTCCCCGATCTTGGAGAATTCCTTGGCATTCCCCAGCGATCGTTGAGGGAGAACACGTGTCTCTCAGTGGGCTGGGAGCCATGGGAGGTGGGTGGATGAGTTGCTGGCAAGCCTGTCCTTGCCAGCTTTGAAGAATTGAGTGAAAGATTTTTTAAAAGGGAAAAACCACGACCTCGATGAGGGCAAGTTAGACCACTTATTAACTGATATTTATTATTTTCCTTACAAAAAAACTACCCAAGCAGATATTCAAAATCCCCAGTATCTTGGCCTTTCAAAAACTTCAAAATCATATCGATTTCCACCATAATTGAACACTTGACTCGGCTGACTCCTTCCAAAAAAAACCAAAACAGAGCTTGACCTGCGACTGATGATGAACTCAATCAAATCGAAATTAAAGGAAGGAAAGGAGGAAAAATCCGCGAAGCAAATTACAATTTTGATAATTGCCCTGACTGCTCTCGGAATCACTTCCTTCCCCTGGGCCGGCGCTCAGCGTGAACGGTTTCGATCCATCGGCGATCGACGGAGCCACAAAACTGCCAAAAAGGGTCAGCAAATTTTCGGGAAAGGAGAGAGACAGACCGAAAATAGGGTTCCCTGGGTTATACTTTTTGGGGGCAATGATTTACGACTCGAGGAGGAGACCGAGCCGAGGAGAGCGAGTCGAGGGACAAATCAATAAATTTTAGATCGGTGCTTGCACTTGATTATAAAGTGGGACCGCGCACATAATGTCCAGTTGTTGTATAATTTGGACAGATTGCCGGTTTCGTATCTCCTCCACTTCCTGTTGACCTTGTGGTTTCCATCGGATATATCTTTGATAATGTTTAGCTTTGATTTTCTTGGCAAATATTGAAACTAATGAAATTAAAAGGCTTAACCCTTAGAACCTCTGAATTCTATGAGTTTATACACACTAACGGACAGACGAAGGTACGGACATGACTAAGCTCCTCGAGTCTTTCCTTCTATTGACCTTATGTTTTCATCGGATATACATATCTTCTCTAATGTAATGCTATGATGAACTCCCATTTCCTGTTGACCTTGTAGAGAATCTGTACCTCTCTTTCTGATAAATAGATAAATAGAATAAATAGATCCCCGCTAATGCCACAATCCCATCTCCATTGCAGATACCGCGAGGACGCTCTGTGCTGGGGCGACAGGTGAGCGAAGCCAACAAGTGAGCCGAGACATTTATCGGCTAATTTAATTTATTTAGAAAATGCCACAGCTTTTTCCCGCCGTAACAGCTTCACGCTAATCGAATTCAACAGCCCGACTTAAATGCGATCTTTTTGCTGCTTTCTTCCCTTCCATTTCTTCTTGCAGAAAGTCCATGGAGGAGATCGGCGCGGCCCAGTCCTCGGTGAATGCGCGGTAAGTGTTAATGTTACCGTAAATGATTCAGTTCCCCCCGGTCCGATTCCCCACCCCTCGGTCTTAGCCCCTTTCTCAGCGCCACCTGACTTGGCGGCGGCGGCGACTGCGCATCGCATTTGTTAGCATAAAATTATTGAATGCCAGAGAAGTCGTCGGCCGTCGCTGGCTCCATCTCCCAGTCCCAGTCCCAGTCCCCATCCATTGCCGTGTTCACCAGTCGGCGCGTCAGACGTCAAAGGCGCATCTATGAGATACCTGGTATCCGCGGCTTAGACCAGAAACCGTTGCTGCCAGCTTTCAGGGTATCTCAGTGCCAGGTTGGCGCTGATAGGTGTTTCGATTTATTATTAATTTTATATTAAGCCTATTTAAAAGTATTTAAGGGAGTAAACACGCAAGCCCTAGCTGGGATTAAGGATCTCTCAAACTTTGACCATAACAATACCTACAGCATATTAAGAGAAATAATATTTGGTACTACTAACCAACTATACTTCCCCCATTATTGTGTAAAATATCCCGAAGATCTACCGACGTTTAACCATTCTTCTAGCTTATCTAGTGTAGACCCAAGTTCGACTCGCGGCCAAAGCTCTGGCACTTGATGTGCGCTGTCTGCCCGTTTGTTGACTTGTTGTCTTGTTCTCGTTTTGTTATGACATTTTACATTTTTAATGGGAATTCTCACATAAAAAGTACAAATATCGGACTAATTGGATTTATCTCGAGGCTGTCGCGCGTTGTCACACTCTTTTTCTTGGCTTGATGCCGGAAGATCTGAAGAAGACGCAGACAGCACGGAGGAGGACTAGACGAGTTCTTCTCCTCCAGGTTCTCAGAGTCTGGACTCGGGAAGGCGAGTCTTGTAGCAATTAGCTGTAACCCAGCAGTGGTCAGCAGAGTCCCAATTCCTGCCCGAATCCGAATCCGTTTCCAATGAATCGATCAACTGCAGAGCGCAGAGCACTGGCAGAGCAACAACAACAACAGTCGGCCACAAACAATGCAGCAATGAGGTAAAGTTGCATTGCTCAAATTGATTTCTGCAATTAATTGAACAACGCAAATGACAAACTGACAAAAACAAAAGGCGAAGCGAGGCAAAAACAAAGCAAGAGTGAAGCGCAAAAAAACCTGGAGCAAATTCCGCTCTTCCAGCTCCTCCTCGCACCCCGATCCGTCCATTTTAACCAACCTCAAGCCATGCCAGGAATGCACTTTGGCTCCCGAACACGCTTCCAGCTCGCGAGCATCGAACAGCGAGGACTGAGGACAAGGTCCTGGCTTGCCTTCAGAGGGTATAATTGGAGGGTGTATCAGGCTGAGCCGTAACATTACTAAGCACTTGACATTTCGTCATAAAATTACAAGTTTTATAGAGTTCTAATGATTTTTTAAGAAGTATAAAATGATTGGAAATATAAACACTTACCAATATAACTGCACTGCCTCTCTCCCATTCTCCTCCTTACTCTCCGCTTTAAGCCTCCACATTTCCAGCGATGCTCTCCTTCTTTTTGCTTTGTGAGTACTGCCTCTCTCCCACACTCCTCCTTACTCTCCACATTTCCACCGATGCTCTCCTTCTCTTTGTTTTGTCACGGTCATGCAGTCGTTTTTTTTCACTCATTTTTTTTCTAATTTCACTCATTTTTCACGATCTTCTACATGGCAGAGCCAGCCGGACCCGACACAGTTTCGGAAGGTGCAAGAATATTAATTAATAATTCCGATCACAACTGAACACTTTTGTGTTGCCGCAGGAATCCGAATTATTTAGCTAAATACCAGAAAAGTGAGCGACAAGCAAATGTAAACCGGAGTTGAAAGGAAAACAAAAATCGGCACAGAGGGAAGTGAAGAGATTTTCCATTGTCGAGATAATTTATTGGACAATAACGGAAAGTTTATAGCACACGAAAAGTCAGCGTTTGACGGGAAATTGATCAATCAGGGAAAATAAAGAAATGGCATTGATTTAAGTAATTTATTACAAGTATATATTTATATTTATGAAAATAAAGAGCTAAACTTTCAATGTGTATGTAATTTTTATGAATTTATGAATGAACTTTTCGGGGTTTTGCGCGAGACGCGACGGAGGGTGTTTATTTGTGTAATCGGTAATCAGTACTGACAATCTAACTTAAAATAGCTTGGTCCAATGCAAAGTGGAGACTTGCGAAAGAGCGAGGAAAGGAAAGAGAGGGGAAGCAGGGACTTCTAGACGAAGATCGGGAGAGCGCTTAGAGCAGGGATACAGTGCTAGCTAGCTAAATAGAAACATCAGGATAAACTGCTACTGGCGTGAAAAAATTAGCATTTTATTATTATCAAAATAAGGCTATATCCTCTTTAAATATTCCCAGAAAACTCCATTATATCTTATCCTGCTGAGAATCATTTCTAGAACATTTAAATCCTTCTGGAATATTTCTGAAAAGAATTCTGAAAAAAAAGTAAGAAAAAGTGGACCCCAAGCCATCCAACCATATTCATCATTTTGGGCCTAAAAAGTTATTACCCAAGCTCCATGGGCAAGAGAGCAGCCCAAAGAGAACGTTTCGTCGGAAGCACGCACAGTGGCGATAAAGATCACGCTCCCGAACTGCACTACTCCGATTTCATGGCCTCTCTCGCTCCGTTGTTTTATTGCTTAATTGTTGATCTCTCTTGTGGTTTTTGAATTATGAACTTCCCCCGTGTTGCTGTTGTCACTGCTTTCGTTTTGTTTTCTGTGTTGTGTAACACAATCGAGGAACAGTTAGGCCATAAAAAGAACCTCCTAAGATCTGACATCAAGATAATGCATTTCTCCCGGCTACTCTTTTTCGAGCGAGTTGCAGTCGCTGGCGAGTTGAGGGCACTGGGAAAAATAAAAGTATACTTTCAGTATTAGAGGTAAAAACTTGGGGATTTTGTTTTGGAGTCTAAGCTTATCCATACATTTTTTGGCCTAAGAAAACCTTTAAATCGGTGGTCCGCACCACTACAGTCAACACTCTATGGGTAGATATGAGATAACAAAAAGCTAAAATATTCAGTAATATAGCAAAAAAAAATAGCTATAACCTAAAAACTAGCTTTTTAACGCTAAAAAAAGGCTAAATCTAGCCAGACAATTACAATTTGTCTGCACTGATTCTTCTGTTCTCTTTTGTGCATACTGTGCGTGAGCGGCAGCGACAACGACTGAGAAAAATCCTATCCCACTTTAATGTGTAGTTTACAGTATTTATAGGTAAAAACTTAGGGAATTTGCTTTGGAGTATAAACTTTTTTTGGCCTAAGGAAACCTTTAAATTGCTCATTTTGACCTAAAATGCCATCAAATCTCTTTATATTTATATAATTATATATAATTAGATTTTTATATTAAATTTCTTCGAGTGCAGGACTGATTGTTCTGGAAATCATTTTGTTTAGCTATTTTATCACCTTGTGTCAGTTTTATGGGGGCTCGACCCGCCTCCTGAGCAGTAAAGCCAGGAGAAAGAGAGTGAAGAAAGGAGAAATGGTGACAGATCAGCGATCGCGGTTAGTTTATTGCTTCCTCCTGTGACTCCTTTTCTCACTGATTCCTTGCTATCTTATCGGGACGATCACTTGTTCATCGATCGCTTGCGAGGCGCCCTTAAATAGTCTTCTTGTGATTCTGATTCTGATTTTGTTTCTGTTTCTGTTTTTATTTTTTTTTTTTTTGCATTTATTGTTTTATTCGGATCTAGCCTGGCCATCACGTTCACGTCCACGTTCCTATTTGAAATGGACGCCTCGTGTGTCCGAGTAAACGTGATGGATGCATTGAGTGCCAACTTTGCTGATGCCTCCCTTCTCGGAGTCTCTAACCCCAAACCCCCTGTATGCTTGGCATTACTTTATAATTATCCTTAAATAAAAGGAAAATATTAAAAACAGAAATATATGACACAAAGACCTACCACACTTCCAATTTGGATACTCTCGAGCTCTGGTCACCTTCAATGATTGCTGTGGAGTCTCCCTGAGAGACGTGATGTGATGTGATGCGATGTGTTGTGGAGGAGCAGGCCGGCGCAGACGTGCGCCAGACACTTGAGCTTTAGTTCTATCCGCTCTCGCTTTTTCATTCATAAAAGTCATGCAGCGAGTTCCGAGGCTCCTGACTGGAATACTACAAGTGTTTTCGAAAAACCAAAGCAGAAAACGCAACTGAAACCGAAACCGAATCCGAAATGAAAATTCATGTCCATGTTCCAGCGTCGCCCGAAGCACGCACACGCACCTCAAAATGGCGAGGGGGTGGCAACCCGGCAACCCGGTAGGTAAGTGGTTACTGGGGTGTAGGGGGTAGGGAATGGGGCTGAGGCGCCACCACACGCATCGTTGCACGTCCGTGGCCATTGTCCTCGGGCAACTGGAAGTCGTCCACACTCGTAATCCACATTCAGTCCACACTCAGTTCAAACACTCGCAGAAAATTCAAAGTTTAGAACTCTAAATTTGGCTTAGAGTCTAAAATCTTCCTAGTTCTAATCTCGTATCGTCCTTAAACCGTCTGAAATCAATCATATCGATATGAAAAATCCAATATGTATCGAAATTTAAACCTCCGGTTAAGGAACTCGGTTATTTATCGAATCTGACCTCTAAGCTCCGATTAAATACCACATTACTTAATCAATCAATTACTTAATCAGTCTTAAATCAATCATATCGATATGAAAAATCCAATATTTATCGAAATTTAAACCTCCGGTTAAAGAACTCGGTTATTTATCGAATCTAACCTCTAAGCTCCGATTAAAAAGTCAGATTGCTTAATCAATCAATTACTTAATCAGTCTTAAATCAATCATATCGATATGAAAAAATCCAATATTTATCGAAATTGAAACCTCCGTTTAAAGAACTCGGTTATTTATCGATTCAAACCTCTAAACTCCGATTATAGAGCCAGATTACTTGACGAAACCTTAACAATTTATCAATAACCCCTTTTTAAAATAGAGTTACTTGACAAAAAGGCACAAAGCCAACAATATAAAGGAAACCTTCCCTAAGGAACTCCAAAATCAAGGCATCTTTTAGTTCTAATTTTTCGCTCAGTGTTCACGCATTTGCCAATTGCCTACCTACAGAAGAGGGTTCTTTCACGCGCCCCCGGACAATTTCAATGCCGGCCTGCCGATGACGATGATGACCACGATGTCTGCTCGGTGTCTGGACGTGAACGTGAACATGGACGTGGACGTGGACATGGCCGAAAGCCCCCTTCTGCCCCCTGCGGAAGCCCCGCATCCTCGCGCTCATTCCGGAAGCGCGAACGCTTTCCACGTTCGATTTTTATGGCGAGCGCGCTGGATTCTAGTTCCTCATTCATTGTCTACCCGGACGGCGGCCACCTCTTCTTCCTGGCAGCTAGCTCTTCTTCTCCTTGGACACTGCCCCCGCGTAACCCCCCTGCGCCTGACCCGGGCACTTGGCACGTTTCCTTTTTAAAATTCACAATTGCCGCCGCCGCCGCCGACGCCGCCGTAATTGTGGGAGAATTCGCTACGCCAACTTGTCTCCTCCCCGCCATCTCACTCACTCTCTCCCGAGAAATCGATCACGTTTCGGTTTCTACACATGTTCCAGTTACGATACGCTTACGTAATGTCTACACCACAGCTCCTCTCTCTGGGGTTGGGGTCTCCGAAGGGGGCAAGCTTTAAATTGGCCGTGGTTAAGGCCAAGACAACGACTTTGCTCTAGTTTTAGCGAAAACAACGGAAATTGGCAGTGGACTTAGGGTATCAGGAAAAGGATTGCCGAACAAATAGCCACTGATTAAATATATTACTAATTTATTTAATGAAAAATTGAGTGGATCATTCTTTGCTGATCAAAAAGGTCAACACAAATTATATTTTTAATAAATTCTACACAAAACCACTTATCCAACCACTCCTATCATCATTTGCCACTTACTACTTGGGAATTATAGTGGCACAGACAAGGGAAAATCCTCAAAAATAAGCTCGATTGATACCAAAAAAAAAAATGTAGAAGACATGGAATGAGAGTATTTTAAAGACTTTACCAACATCATTTATCATTTTCTGTTCTATGAATGCAACCCTATCCGGAACTAGTTGCGAATTATAGTCCATGGAATCCTAGTTTTCTTTAGATTATTTATTATTTATCCTACGGAATAATCCAAGATTTACTTAATAGTTTTATCAGACTATACCAAGATTGGAACTACCTAGAGATCCTTCTAAAATCTCCATTTAGCAACCCCTTTAGTCTATTTTGGGGACAGGACCTCCATGATTCCACATTTCAATCAATGTCCTTTGCAAACTTTCCCCCCTCAGTTAGTTTTCAATGTTGCCAACGAAATGGTGACCCACACCTTGATTATTGCGGGGGGCCTTCCTTCCGTGGAAATTAAAAGGATGTTGCTCCTCCCGCTCTTAATGGGGGGGAGGACTATGGATTGTGCACATAAAAGAGACAGCTTCTGTCTGTGCGAGCCCGGAATAACAAAACGGCCCCCGCCTCGGCTACCTGTACGCCCTCGCCCCCCTCTCTCGCCTATATGCTCTGCAGGTTCCAGGGTTCAGGTTCATTCCGCAGGACATCCATCCGTAGGCCTTACTTCTTCGCTTTTCATTGGCATTTCGGTCACATACACAAACACACATAAAAAGGCGCGGCGACAGCAACAACACCCACGCAGCGCGAGCGAGTGAGAGGGCAGGCGAATTCCCAAATGTGTAAAGAAGTAAACTAA
Organism: Drosophila tani; assembly: GCA_008042535.1. Classification (NCBI taxonomy): domain Eukaryota; kingdom Metazoa; phylum Arthropoda; class Insecta; order Diptera; family Drosophilidae; genus Drosophila; species Drosophila tani. The sequence goes on along the minus strand of VNJO01011729.1, from coordinate 70,173 downwards.
TTGCTGCGCGTGCAGCAGCCCCAAACAAAAGCCCCATCGCCCGCTCTCTCTCTCTCTCTCTGTCTTTCTTCCTGCCTCTCTGTCTTTTTTTGGAGTACATAAACGCAAGCGAGACGGGGCAATGGGCGAGCGCGAATGAGATGGCGCTAGGGCAAACCAGTTTGCCAACAGGCACGTACATCCAGCCATCCCTTTCTGCCATCTCGCGCTGTCCCGCTCGCTCGCCCGTTCCAGATGCGGCTCATTTTGTATGCGCACTATGTCGATTCCGATTCGACGCCGCGTCACGTCCCGCCCATTTGCACGCACACATGCTCCCGCCCCTGTCTGTGAGGCTGCTTAAAATGCTACTGGCGCTGCTCGCACATGACTCTGCAGGCGGTCAGGTGCTGCTCACCCACACAGGCGCATGCAAAGGAGAGGACTAGGGTGGCTCAATTTTGTTGTGGTAAAAAGTACCCCCTTTTCGAGGGATTTTTTAGTATTTTAAGGGTTTTACTCTGATTTATTACTTACAATGTTGGAACATACAAAAATTAATTATAAAATTAAATTATAAAAAAAATTTAACAAAATTCGATATATTTTACAACTTTCTTTTAACAAAGTTTTAGCTGTTTTGGTTATTTTATAAGTTTAAAGTTGTAAGGATCTTTCTAAGGCTGGGATAAAACTCAGTCTGCCCAGGGCATCTATTTTGGCGCCTCACAAAGTTTTCACTAAGCTAAACCCAAAAAATGGTTGCCATTTGCCACTAAACACAGTCCCATAGTACAAAAATGAGACTTAATATTATATAATAATATTATTTGTAGTATTTTAATATTTTTGATTTATTATCCTAACGAAAAACAAAACTCAGAAGGATATTTATTAGGTTTTCAAATTTTGTGGCCTCCTTTGAAACGAGTCACCCTGCTGCACTTGGCTAAGCTGGCGCCGCTGCCCCAGCAGCTTCGTCTTCGTGCTGCGTGCTTCGGGCTTCGTCTTTCTGCTTCGGCTGCGGGTATTTGTCACCCCCGAATTTTGATAGCGCACTCTCGCTCGCTCGCACGCCCGCCTCTGCTGGCGCGCTATCGCCTCTGCCGCTCTTTTCCTTTTGCCCTGCTTTGGTTTTGTTCGGCTCGGACTCGAACGTGACTCTGGGATTATTCTGCACGTACTCTTCGCCAGCGACGGACGTACCGTAGTCGCACTCTCCGTACTCCGTATTCCGATTCCGTACTCCGTCTCCGTATTCCGTATTCCGTATTCCGTGGAGCGTCCGCCGTTCGTACTCCGTGCCAGCGTCATCAGCTGCAGTTTCACGTACGCAGCCCGGCCGTGCAAGTGCCTCCATATCCGTCTCTTTCGCTCCGACTCCGGCGTACCCGGCTCTCCAGTGCGTACCCGTAATTGGCAGGTCTCCGTCGAACTCGAACCCGAACTGAAAGGAGACGTGCCAAGTGCCGGAGATAAATGAACTGGACGCGGCGCGCCTCATTTGAATGCCAATCGATTGACGGCTAGTTTCCCGATCCGGATCCACATCCGCATCCGTGCAGTGCGTGACCCGTAGTCGGTCGCTGGATAATTGGAGACACGTACCACACGCGCGTCTGGTGTCACGGACACAAAAGGATGCGGCCTTCGCAGCCCTGAATCCTAGCCCAAGGCAACCAAAGCAACCCAGTGCAATTCAGTAGTGAAAATGTGTTAAGTGACAGGACAAAAGGTCCTCGAAAACCCAAGGAAGATACTCAAAAGACCACATTGTCCAAAGACCCTTCGATAGCCAGCGACATGTTGCCCTACCAGGCTGCCGTGGCCATGGACTACGCCGGCTACCAGCGCCAGCCAACGCCCGGGCATCCCGGCTCCCACATGGCCACCATGGGCTCCCTGGCCATGCCGGCGGTGCCATTCAGCCACAGCTGGATGGTGCCCACGCAGGACCTGTGCGCCATGCCGCCGTACAACAAGATGCCCGGCCACCAGCAACCGCCCGGACCGGGCATGCATGCCCAACAACAGCCCATCGAACCGGGGTTAGTTCATTAATAAAACAAAAACCTCCGAATATCCTTAAAATCTAGAAATATCTTTCTTGAATTTTAGCCAAAGGCGACCTCACCTTTGTTTTTAGAAAATATCTTTCTAGCTTCAAGAAAATAAATTTCTTATAACAAGAAAGATTTTTAAAAAATACTCCTTTAAAACAAGAAAAAATTGGTTTTTGAAAGTGGATTCATTTTTGTTTCAAGAAATTAAATTTCTTAAAATAAGAAAGGTTTTAAAAAAAACAACCTTAACAACAAGAAAAAATATTTCTTAAGATCAGAAATGAAATTCTGTGTTTAAATGTGTTTTTTTCTTGTTTTAAGAAATAATATTTCTCAAATCAAGAAATTCAATTTCTTGAAATAATAATAATAAATTAGGAAATACAATTCCTTGAAATAAGAAAGCATTAGCCTTTGTAATAAAAAAAGAAAATAAAATTAGCTTTTTTATATTGTATATTTTATTTAATTACACAAATTTATAGGGTTTAGTATACAGTGTAACATTCTTAAAAAAAAAAAAATTGGTTTGAGATAATCATTATCATTTAGATTATATATTGTCATAACACATAAGGTGATCACAAAACAGTCTCTAGTTGTAGGCATAAAAAACAGAAGTCGTTTTCTTCTTTCAATATCTGTTTAATCTCATAAAATATAATTTGTTGTAATAATATAGAGATTATGCAACTATCTTTCAACTAAATATTTCTCAATTTAATGTAAGAATAAAATTCAGCATTTTCTACATTTGGAAACTTGGAATTCCACGCTGTTTTCCTTGCTGTTATTGTTTTTATATTAAAATGTTGTACAAAATATAGAAAGTTTGAGTCACAAGGATTTAACAATATTTTGTCTGAACGTTATGTTTTAATTTTAGCATATGATTTAAGGCTGAGAGGTGTTTTAGAGGTCCAGATTCATCAATTATTTTACAATAATGGTTTAGGGAATGACGATTTGGCTTTAAGTTATCATTAAATAAAGTCGGGTATTCCTAATAATACTAATAATTTGTTTTAAATTCAAGATATAATTTGAAGTATATTCTGTTAGCGTTATTGCATCTATCAAACAAAAACACCTCTTAACGAGGTGAGTTAAAAGTAACGATGGCACCTTAAACTTTAAAAATTTCTGATATCAAATTTCGGCTTACCGAAGTTAGTTTTCTTTCTTGCTTTTATTTATCTTGGCACACTTAAGTAACCCCAATGCCTTCCAATATTTTATATATTTATCTTTAACTGTAGGGCATTGTCAGAGTCTGTGCAAGCCTCAACCAAAACTGTCGTCTTCATTGTGTACATTTTGTGGGCTCTTAAATTTATTTTAATGCGCTCATCACCGGCCTGAAGCTTCGTTTTGCCTAGCTTTATCTGAGCCGCGTCGGCTTCTGGCTCTCAACTCTCAAGTCTCGAGTCTCGAGCCTCGACTCTCGAGCTCCATCTCCACTACAGTCGTAGCCTCGGTCCGGATTTCTGCGTCTTCGGCTTGGAGATCCGTATCGCAGCCGAGAAACCGTCATAAAAATATTTTTGATAATTAAATAGAAACCCCGACTCGGGCTTTGCCACGGGCCAAGCCAGTTTTCCCTTCGCCACTTGCTTTTTGTTCAAAAAACGACACAAAAAAAGAACAAGGCATCAACAACGATTTTAATTAGTTGTGTTGAAATTGCGTTTAGTGAGATGTCAGTGTACCTGGCGGTATGTTACACGCCGTAAATGCTTTCCTAATAAAAATGGTTTGAGAGGGGAACCTTTTATCCCCCGCCCAGCGAAGGCAAATTCAATTTTGGGCTAGAAAAAACATTAATCTTGGTCTCGTCAATATCGAAATGCCATTCAAATCAGGCGGGGAGTGAAGTTGGGATGTGTGTCCGCATCGAAGGTGTTGCCTTGACAAATGATGTGCGGTCTCGATTTTAATTTCGCACGAAATTCGCCACTGTCTAACGGAGGAACAAATTGCCTGTCATTAGCGAAAATTGCCAAAATTTCGCCCAAATTGGCATTCCTTTCGGTGTTATTTGTTTCGCTAAAAAGGTGATTGGTTATTCGTTTTTTTTACTAAAACCATTTGGAGTTTAAGTTAAGAACTCTCTTTGATGTCTCCCTATGTGAAATTTTCTGCCTATCTCAATCTTAATCGAAAATCCCGTAGACTCAACTCTTTTTCCACTTGATTGGCACTGAGTTTGCAAATATTTTTATAGCAAAACCCCAGATGCAATTCGATTAGCGGCTTAATGCGGGAATTAGGGGATCCCGGAGGCAGTGTAAGCGGCTTACAGGGGTCAGGAAAGGCGAGCGAAAGTCACCCAATCTTAGTTCTTTCCTTTGTTTATGCCTGGGTTCTCACCACACACAGGACAACACAAGGATAAAGGCTAAAGAATAGAGGATAAGGAGTGTGGCCCCGGGGCCTTTTGTCAAGGTAAAAACAGCACTGAGTACCGTTATTGCTTTATCAGTCTTCCTTTCTCTGTCCTGGAAAGGACTCAGCGGGTCAGCTGTCATTATGCAATCGGAATTCGGGGAAAACTAGGAAAGAATTATTACAGAAGTGTTTCTAATAAGATAAAGGAGATGTGTGTGATGATGATTTTTAAAGGGAGTATTAAATATAAATATATATCTCCGAGAACCCCCTAAAACCGCCATATGCCCTCCCAACTTTGAGTAGCGCACCGATTTCACTGCAGGTCAAAACAGCAACCGCAAAGAGTTGTCAACAAACTTAAATTATGAAGGCCTGAAGCCAAGTCTTTTCAAGTCTGTTTCCGACGAAGATGCTCACAGAGAGATGGCCGCCAGCAGATAGCGGAACCGCAGAAGGCTGACAGATCCATATCCACGTTCACAGTCACATCAACCGAGAGCGAGGGATCTTGGGGATCGGCGGTGAATGAAAAGTTTGCTGGGCATTTAGGGAAAATAACACAACAAAGCCCGAGCAGGAGATGGGATCGTGTGGGGAGGCGGCATTTTCACAGGGACTCCGGAGATGTGCTGGGAAATCGTAATGAAAATATCAGAGGCCGAGAAGCTCTCCTACTCGGGGCAAGATCTGGCAATAAATGAGCTGCCATTTGTCCAGAGACAAACTGTTGTCTGGCCAGCTATTGTGCCGAGAGAGAGAGACCCTAGAAACCGAAACCCTTCACCCCACCCTCGCTGAGAGTGCTGAAAGGCTGACAAATGCACGGCCATTAGTTAGGGTTTCGGTTTGACACCATTCCGTCACAAAAGCCGTCGGGTTTGGCCAAACAAATGGCCGAAAACGCGGCTCTGACAGGTGCGAAGAGACGTCCCAAGATCGAACTCTAGCCATTCGTCAGTGTCTACTTATGTAAACTGATGGATTTGTCCCTTAAATAATAATATAACTAATAATTCCCCTTTATTTATTGACAGCATCCTGGAGCTGCGCAAGGAGAAGTCAAGGGATGCGGCAAGATCGCGTCGCGGCAAGGAGAACTACGAGTTCTACGAGCTGGCCAAGATGCTGCCACTGCCGGCTGCCATCACCAGTCAGCTGGACAAGGCGTCCATCATAAGACTGACCATCAGCTATCTGAAGCTGAGGGACTTTTCCGGACACGGCGACCCGCCATGGACCAGGGAGGCCTCCAGCAGCAGTAAGCTCAAAAGTAGGTATTATTTTAAAGGTAATTTAAAGTGAACTTGGTAGCTTTTCAACTGAAATTATAACTTTAAGGAGGCCCTCTTGCTAAGTAGGACAACTTACAGTAAATTCTATTACAATCAGGAATTATAAATGACACTAAATTAAAGAAAACCTTTGGATTAAATGAGTTAACTTAGTTTCAGAAACAGAATTTACGTAAATATTTTTAAATACAATCTGGTAAGGCCCGGAAACTCCCAATACATATACATATATTTAGTTAATACCATTATAACCGTACCTAAAAAATGTGTACACCCGAAAAAAGAGGGCTTAACCTTTCTACGCGTTGTCTTAAAAATATACTTAAGCAGTATAACGAGTTTAGTATAGATTTTATACATCAAAATATCAAATGTATACTCCAAAGTATAGTTTTATACTCTATAGTATAAGTTGTGTATTTTCGAGTATTATTTTTATACGAACCTACATCGAAAATTCGATAACATATCGTGGTAATTGGAATTTAGAGCTTTTCTGTTTGTCGCTTTAGTGATAATTGTGAAGTCTTGGTGCCGATGAGTATACATTTTATACGTTCGTAGTATCACATTGATAGGCATCTTATTAAAAAATTGTTAATACTCAAGAGTATAGAATTCATATAGCAATAGTATAGTTTCTACGACGAGTTTTGTTGGGTGTAGTTAATGCCAAAAAAGCGTGTACTTAAAGAGAAATTTCCGTTGGCTCATTTGCATTTGGTGGCGGCGACTGTACGCAAAGACGGCCGCCATATTGGCGGCCATTGACGATCGTTGTTGTGGGGGAAGAGGACAGAAGACGAAGAAGGGGTCCAATAAGCGGCAATAAAAACAGAAAGCGGAAACATACAACTCGTGAGGGGTGGGGAGTTCGGGGCCTTAAGTGAAATCAAAACTATACTTCATTTTTTGCTCAAACTGTCTATGACAGAAATTATGCTCATACGCGCACCTTAAAATGCGGCATTGCCAGCTCAAAATATTCGCTTCGTTTTGGGCTTTAGCCAAATTTGCATAAAATATCGTTATTAAGCGCAATTTATTTTTATTTGCTGCGCATGCGCGGCCATTTTCGGTGCCAGTCTTGCGTGTGTCACATTGTGTGACAGTTTGTGGAATTTCAGAAGGCCCCATTAAAGTGATCGATCGATGGGCTGCCATCGCAAATCACTGTTTACTGTTCTTGAAAATATTTGGAATACATTGAAGGGGATTTTGTAAGAGAAAAGTCCCCTTAAAATGTTTGTTAAGTTGTAAAGAAATATCCCCTAAAATATAATCATAAATTACTATCTTTGAACTTCTTATTAGAGCTGAACCTTTAAGCCACAAAAGTTACTGATAACAATGGCTTGAAACACCTGGTAATATTCAGTAATTTCTGTACAACTATATGGCCTTGTAAATTAATCAGAATATTTCAATAAAAAATCAAATGTAATCCCCAAGAAGAATCCCTTACAAGTTTAACAAGTTTGAAGACACTTAGCCTCGCATTAAAGCCTAACATTGGGGCAAAGTACAGAGATATTCGTGGGGTTCGAGTTGCCCAACACAGCAACAGAGAGCCATTGTCGTCAGCTCCAGCCAAGCCATCCCAGCCACGTCATGCTCCGGCGACGTTGACAATGCATTGTCACTTTAAGTGAAAAAGGCATTCCACGACGACAGCCCACGACTTGGCCAGGTCTCAGACAGTATTCAAAGGCTGCCAACTGGCAACTCAACTGGCAGTGCACTAACAGAAAATTGTAGGGAAATATATGAGCTTGTAATCAATATAATAAATAGTTAAGAGATGCAGAAACCACTTTTAAAGCTTTCAAAATATGGCATACTCCAAGATGTATGAGATTATAATTCATAAAAATATTTAAACACATTTTAATAGCAAAATCCATGAAGAAATTAGACTTACCCCACCAACGGCCATTAAATCCGCATTGAATAATATTTTTTTGTTGCCGTGCGTCAACTGCCAAAGTGGCCAAGTGGAAGCGGACAGAGAGAGGGCCATCAAAAGGCCAAAAAGGTAGTCAAGGCACTAAAAAATAATCCAAAATCAATGGGGCGTTATGTATGGAAGGCGATGGAAGGCGGCGGAAGGCAACGCCTTCATCCATTCAATTGGATTATTATGCGAAACTAAGCCCGTTCCCGAGGAGGATGAGGAGCAACAAGCTGCGGGGCAATAAAAAGCACTTCAATTTGACCCACAGCCACAAAAAAGAGCCAGCTCTTGGTGGGTGGAAGGTCATTAAGGCAGGCACAGCAGCCACATATGGCAGGGTCCGAGCGGAAGCGGAAACTGTTTGCCAACTTAGCGCGTCGACCACTGCAAGTCGCTGGGGAATCGCTTGAATTCGAGATGGAGAATGGGGAGAAATATTTGAGGGAATGAGTGGTCGGTCTGAAGGGCCCTTCGATTTGCACTTGTGCGAATTATGACTCGGCCCGGTCAGTCGTCGTCCATAATCGTAAAATTCTATAATTGAATTAAATAAATATACGCCTTACGCCTTACGCCCTCCTCGGATGTGGAGGCATCAGCTGAGGAAATATTGCATGTCCGTTTTCATATTTACGATGCCCTGCGGTTATCCTCCTACTGTTCCTCCTCCTGTTGTCTTTTCTGGGTTTCAGAGTGGGATTTTGGGTGAAAATATAGGGGTTTGAGACATAACTCACATGCTTACTGGCAGGGCAAAATATTTATTTATTTATTTTTGCCTGCCTCAAACAAGTGCTGCTCAAATTGATCAAATAAAGGTGTCTTTACACTATTAAATAATTAAAGAGGGATTTTAGAAAGGGAGTTCGTAGCTTTTAATAGTAGGAAAATAGCCAAGTAAATATTATTAGTTGGTTTATAAATTAAGGTCCATTCTAAAGGATTATTTAGAAGGCAGAAACACCTAATTTAGACTCTAGGGAACACAGAGAAAGTTTTTAAGTAAAAATTAATTTATAATAAACAAATACGTACTCAAATAACTAACGAGCAACACCGAAGAAAAACGGGAGAGGAGAGGGACTTTGCCGCTCTTTCCCTCTCACCCCTTTTCTCTTTAAACTTGAGTACAGACGTACTCAATTTAGAGATAAAACCATTTCAATTCAAGAATATTTGTACTCAATTTTGCTGTGAGTACTTTTGCATTCTTTTTGATTTTTTTTGGCCTCTAAGTAAGGAAGAAAATACTTAAACTAAATTTTTTTTTTTAATCCGTTCTCGCAGAACGCAGATTCTCAATTACTCCTTTCTAACTCCATTCTTCGACTATAATCACATATATTTTCTCCCTGTACACACTTTCCAACCCTTCGTGAACTAAAACCCCGCCTCTACTTTATCCGCAGGTGCCGCCATCCGTCGCAGTCCCGCCGTTGATCTCTTCGAGCAACATCAGGGCACCCACATACTGCAGGTAAGCGTGTCGCAGGGTTCGCCATCATGACGATATGCTAATCGAAGCCCCTCCCTTTTTCCAGTCGCTGGATGGCTTCGCCCTGGCCGTGGCGGCGGACGGACGCTTCCTGTACATCTCGGAAACGGTGTCCATCTACCTGGGCCTGTCACAGGTGGAGATGACGGGCAGCAGCATCTTCGATTACATCCACCAGGCGGATCACTCGGAGATCGCCGAGCAGCTGGGCCTGAGCCTGACCAGTGGTGGGGGCAGCAGCGGTGGAGGGGGTAGCTCCGGCGGAGGCGGAGGGTCGGGAACGGGCATGGCCTCGCCCACATCCGGAGCCTCGGACGATGGCAGCGGCACACACGGTACGAACAATCCCGACGGTGAGTCAAGTCCGAGTTGTCCAAGAGCCAGGAGCGGGGAGAAGTCCTGGGGTAGGGGTCCCCTTAAAGGAAGGTTTTCTTAATTGGGAATTAATTGGGAATGATCCAAGAGAGAGACTAATTCCGAAACTCCTCTCTGATATCCTTGCAGTGGCCGCCTCCATGACGCAGGCCTCGACGAGCGGCTACAAGGGCTACGACCGGAGCTTCTGTGTGCGGATGAAGTCGACGCTGACCAAGCGCGGCTGCCACTTCAAGTCCTCCGGCTACAGGGTGAGTCTTCAGTTCCATCCTCTTGCCCCTCCTGCTCCCGTTTCCCTTTTGTTCGGTTTGTTTTGGTTTATTTTATGATTTTCGTAGCCATTTTGCTAACAGTGTAGATGTTTTTCGGGGATTATGTTTTTCTTTGACTTGAATACTTGAACCTAGAGTGTAAGGGAGTAAGAGACTAACCCATAAAAGTCGTGTTGTGTTGTGTTGTGTAACCTGCATTATGACGTATTACCATCCCATCCACTGCTTATCTACAGGCCAGCGATGCCGCGAGCAATTGCACCAACGCTAGTAACAATGCTAGCGCTAACGCTAACGCTAGCAATGCTAAAAACGTTAAGAATCCGGGCTCAAACTATTCGGTACGTATCAATTGAAATCAGTACGTTTGTATGCTAAACTGCTAGTAGCCAAATCTAAATCCAAATCAAATCAAAATCCAAATCCAAAATTACTTACTTACTGAGCAATTCGTTTTTTAAGTTCGTTACCAAACTATTTCGGCCATTACTTTTGTGTTTGCTAAGAGATTTCGAATGGCAGAGCCACCACTGACTGATTTTAGATTGATCAGTATCGAATAACTAGTGCGGAAGCTGCTTCAATCATCCAATCAAGCCAACCCACCATGCATCAACGCGATCATCACATATGTTCTACCTCAACTCTACAGTTTTCTACAGTTTTGTTTTGTTTAAGAAGAAAGTCCTTACACTGGGCAGAGAGGACTCTAAATGTTTGAAAATATTAAATATTTTTTATAGTTCAGAATAGAATAAAAAATATGCACTCTTTTTTATGGTTCAGAGGATATTTAAAATTGTGCCCAAAAGTATGCTTCAAACTGTTACTCCAATTCACCACAAGCTAATTCACATTGAAATTCAAAGCTTCTATATTTCATGGCATACTTTTGGGCTTTTTTCCAATTAAATTCAACAATATAAAAAATATTCAAAAAAAAAGTAATTTATTTAATTAATTATATTCACTCCTGCCCAAGTGTAAAGGGTTTTCTTAGCATTTCTTCATCTTCGCTCAGCACACGTTAAGTTCGCAGGCTCCCTGAAAGAAGCCGAGGATTTCGATCCACCTCTAACCCACTCTCGCCCTCGTTTTTGGATCCTTTGCAGGTGGTCCTCCTGCTGTGCAAACTGCGTCCCCAGTACACCTTCTCGCACAGCCGCAAGTCGCAGCCGCCGCTCCTGGGAATGGTGGCCCTGGCCATTGCCCTGCCCCCGCCTTCGGTGCACGAGATCCGGCTGGAGTGCGACATGTTCGTGACCCGGGTGAACTTTGACCTGCGAGTGGCCCACTGCGAGCCGAGGTAAGTTAACTGGGGGTTAACTTAGGGAGTTTAGCTAATGAGTGGATTTTCATTAGGGTTTCCGATCTGCTGGACTATACGCCGGAGGATTTGGTCAACAAGAGCCTGTACTCGCTGTGCCACGCCGAGGATGCCAACCGCCTGCGCAAGAGCCACACAGATCGTAAGTCGATTTTATGAGATTTTAAACCTATTTTATACCTATTTTATATTTTTTTTATACCTATTTTATACATATTTTATACCTACTTAGAGTAGATAATATAAGGGCATTATAGAGACATTTATGATTCAGTTATAGATCAGGGATGGGCACTTTGTGACTCTTTTGACTCCCATAAAACAAAGCCTTTGAAAGTTTTAAAAAAATATTTTATACCCAGAAAATTACAGAAACAAAACATACACATCCACCACATAAATGTTTATTTAAATCCACCAAATCTCTTTGTATCCCTCCCTTCCTGTGCAGTGATCGAGAAGGGTCAGGTGCTGACCGGCTACTACCGACTGATGAACAAGAGTGGAGGCTACACCTGGCTCCAGACCTGCGCCACCGTCGTCTGCAGCACCAAGAACGCCGATGAGCAGAACATCATTTGCGTCAACTATGTGATCAGGTGGGTTTCTCTTAGATAATCCTCCAAGTATGCCAAAACTAATCTATAACTCCACCCCAGCAATCGGGAGAACGAGAACCTGATCCTGGACTGCTGCCAGCTGGAGCCCAGCGTGGACAGCATCAAGCACGAGGAGAGCCTGGGCAACGACAAGAGCAGCGGCTCCCCGGGCGGTGATGCCCCCGGCGAGGGCAACTCGCATGCCGGCGACATGAAGCTCAACTCGCCCAAGACCGATCCCGAGGGCCATTCGCACCGGGGTCGGGGACGCAGTGCAGCGGCCTCGCACGGCAGCAGCCTCAACAGCCTGAGCCTGATCAAGGACAGTCCCACGCCGCTGGGCGTGGAGATCGATGCCGGCGGGGGAGTGCTGCCCACCACGGTGGCCACTCCCGTGCCGGCGGCCACACCCAATGGCAGCACTTCGGGCGGCAGTGGAGCCACCACCAAGCGGAAGCGCAAGACCAAGACGGCCCAGCAGGCGGAGGATCAGGAGCGGCAGGAGCAGGCCATACCAGAGCAGCCACTGCCCAAGCTGCCGGCCATGGAGCAGCGCGACCAGCAGCAGCAGCCGCGCAGCCGCCTGCCCTCGATCGTGGACGAGCAGCAGCCCGCAGACTCGGCGGTCAAGGACCTGGAGCACGCCATGTCCAAGCACCTGCCTTCGCCGGTGGCAGTGTCCGTGGCCCCCCCGCCCCCCAGCACCGACTTCAGCGCGGACACCCTGCTCAAGCAGCAGCAGCAGCAGCAGCAGCTGGATCCCAACGAGAAGAGCAGCACGATCCAGTGGATAGGCACGCCCTATCAGCAGCCGCCGGCTCCGATGCCCGCCACCGCGCTCCTCCGCCAGCTGTACGCCAACCGGGAGAGCGTGATCCGGGCCACGGCTCGCCAAACCCCCACGGGCGTCGGTCCAGGGGTGTTCTATGGGGATCAGCAGTCGGGACCGCTGCCCACGCCGCCGGGCAGTGAGTCCTCGTACGAGAACCAATACCTGCAGCTGCACTCGGCCGCCTCCGCGGGCGGCCATCCCGGCAGCGGCCAGAAGACCTCCGCCGATGCCTTCACCAACCTGGTGTCCACCTACGGGGGCTATCACAGCTCCATTGACTACCACAACGCCATGACCCCGCCCAGCTCAGTGTCCCCGCGGGACTCCAATCAGCCTGGCAAGGCGGCGCCCGTGCTCACCTCCAACGGGGGCGGGGGTTACGACTATGCCCCCGATCCGCTAAGGGGCCAGTATGCCACGTCATCTGGGGATGGAGGAGTACTGCCCGCCACGTTGCCCCTGAAGCCGCAGGCCTACACGGCCACCATGCACCCCTCGACCACCACGGAGGGCGGGGTCACCTACAGCAACCTGGACCAGCCGCAGTACTTTGCGCCGCACTCGAGCTTCCACCTCTACCACAAGGGCAGCCCGTCCAGCGGCTGGTACTCCACGCCCTCCTAGGTGCTAGACGATCAGGGGCAGGCTCACTGCTACCAGGAGCAGCATTTCCAGCAGCATCAGCAGGGTCAGGCTGGGGGCGGCGATCGATGGGACTTTGTGGGGGCGCTGGGCAAGGTGGCCAGGATGTTCTTTAGCGCCAGGAAGGGGAATCCGGGATAGGGGAGGAGCAGCTTCCCCCTCTAGCAATCCTTACTCGTTAGACTAGACATAAAGCGTTAAATGAAACATTAAATGTTGTTAAATAATTCTTAAGTCTGTAAATTATGAAACACCCTAAAAACACACTGAGAGACCCAATGAAATTATGCGCAAGAATACTCAAAACTTAAATGAATTACAAACTCCAACTAACTAACGAGAAGCGAGTGACGAGTAGCAAGTAACGAGTAACGAGTAGCGAGTAAGGCTAAACTTAAATAAAAACTAAAATTAACGATATATACTAAGACTTGCATAGAGTGCCAAGGAACCCAGAACATAGAACTCGAAACCCAGCTATGAAAATGCGGCTTGAACCCAACCCTCTCTCTTGTTATTAATTATTTAAATCAATTGTAATTTTACCGATACATAGACACGCGCGTACTAAGATAAACTCATTATAACATATAGTAGACCCTAACATATACGAGTATATATATATTTAAAAAACATTTTTACAACATATCAAATGCTTCCTCCTGTAGGTCCTAGGATTTAACTGTAAACGAGACTCGCTCTAGGACACTCACTCCGATTCGAATCGGATATAGTATCTCTAAGAGTTCTGCTAATGTTCGTCTAATTCCATTTCCTCCCCTATTGTATATTTAATGAATCTAATAGCTAAAAACAACAACAAAATGCAGTAAAAGCAAAAAAGTGTAATTAAATTTTGTATAAAAGCAAAAAGAAAGTTTCTCCCATTAAAGGCTTACAAAATATTGAATATAAAAGCGAGTTTGGGTTTTTTCTTACAAAATTGAAACTGAAATCTTTAAGAGTTTAATAACTTTTTCTCGTGGGCTCCCAGCTTCAAATTTGTTGCCCATCCATGTTTGAAGGCATCAAAGCAGCCTATCATTCAATCTTTAATTTGTGTTTGTCACAACAACCTGGCAGTCCGTAATATCTACTTCAAAAACAACTCCGTAACGGAAACACGAAACATCTGGAAAATCAGTTTTATTTTGAATATTTTTGGATATTTTCACAATCTTTCGTTCCGCAATCCGTAATATTTACTTCAAGAACTACTCCGTAACGAAACAGGAATCATCTGGAAATTCTCTATTTTTGGATATTTTCATAATGGCGGATAATGAATCCAGCGATCCAATCCCAGCGGCCTTTCGGGAATTGTTTGTGATGTCCTCACTGGCCTTAGCGGCCTTCCTCGTGCTTCTACCGTCCGTCTACTTCTTTCTATTAAACTTTTGAGCTGGATACTGCTGCTGCTGGACCAGGACCTCGACCTATTTTCTACTAAAACATTTCCTAAAGCCTTGAATAAAACTAAGAGGTGTGAGATTTTAAAAACATATATGTATGTATTTTTCTTGATGCTCGTCTCACACGATTTTCAAAGGGGGCTAAGGGAAAGAAGCTGAAATCGAATTTGATACAAAACCTTTCCCAATTGACCTTTATATATATAAATTGCATATGTACAAGAACAGATTCTTAAGGATCTAAGCTAAATATGTACAGAAACAGAACAATCAATGTTTTCAAGAAAATATATCTTTGGTGTAGACCAAAGTCGAAGAGAGGTCTTATCGAAGGAGACAACGTTATAAATTGATCGATCTTTCCAACTTATATACTACCTAGAATATAAATTTATCCAGCTATATCTTAAGCTGAAAGTCTAGTTTGCGTAGAAACGAACACACGGACATGGCTAGATCTACTCACTGATGATGGTGATTCATCATTTACAATAGTGCTGGCAAAACATCGAAGCACTATCGATACTATCGATACTTGAACTTTTTCAAAACCATCGATTGTTTTTTGCACTTTCGATGTTTTCAGTATTCAGGCGATGCCTTTTTTAAAAAGAAATATTTGGTCAAAAAAAAAAGGATAGATTAAACTCCATTTTAAGCCTTTGAAATGATCATGACAATTCTCTCTCGAATATAGGAAGGGAAATATTTGTTTATAGTTCTGCTTTAGTTCTGATTTATCTTATATTGCAGATCATGACTGGAAATGAATCTCTTAAAGAAGGAATCATTTTAAGTAAAAAAATGGTATTACTCAAGGCTTCAACTGCCGACAATATAATTTTTATGAGCAGAAATTTTATATCTATAGAAACATCGATAGTATTGATGATATCGCAAAATCGATAGTGCAAAACATCGATTTTTTGCCAGCTCTGTTTCAAGCCTAATGGGTTTCTGTCAACCAACGGACTGACTTGGATATTGAAGAATATATTAACCTAAAACCCGGTTAGGTTTTATCTTGAAGTTATAGAAACTCCATGAAAAATTCCCCCCCTGGAATAGACCTCTCTCCCTCGTGCATCCCCCACACGACTTACATTCCTGCGATTTTGGTATAAAACTCTCGATACAAGTTAAGCGGCACTTTGTGTGTGTGTTTGTTCCCCCAAAAACACCTCTCCTAGGATATGTACAGATGGGTTTTTGGGTGCTCCTCGTTAGGAAGAAGCTTGCTCCTGGGCCACCTTTGTACTGGAATGTGCGAGGACCACATGGCTTTCCATCTTGATGTGGGAGGAACTAGCTGGAGCTGGAGCTGGAACTGGAGGTGGAGCTGGAACTGGAACTGGAACTGGAGCTGGTGCTGGTGCTGATGCCTCGTGCTTGGCCTGGTGAACCTGCAGCAGGCCTTGATTAATGCTCGTGAAGCTGCACTGGTCGCACTTGTAGATGATCGAGGACAGCTCCTGCTCGGGATGGCGCTTCTGGAGGTGTATCTGTAGCGAGGAAAGAAACAGGTAAGTGTAAACACCTCATATTGTATTACACGGTCACATTAGTAACCAGTTAATAGTAATAGTAATAGTCCTAACGCATAGAACTAAGATAGATTTTTAGAACAGAATATACAGTCACTTTGGTTTGGCGAATAAGAACGATCAGCTCGTGAAAAATCGAGAAAAAACGAAACCTTTTCAAATAAAATCAATCCGACGTTATTATTGCAAAATAAAAGCCTGGGAGTTTAAGGAGAGCTGCAGGAAGCTTACCCGAAAGGCGGTGCTCTGGATGGCCTTGAAGTCGCAGTGGGGACAGGCGTAGCGCTTGCGCTCCTTGTGCGTGCCCAGGTGCCGCCGGAAGGCATTGTGATCGCTCGTCTCGTGGTCGCAGGTGTCGCAACGGAATCGCTTCCGCTCCTGATGCGTCCGCAGGTGCAGTCGCAGGCTGCTCTTGGAGCCAAACACCCGCTGGCACTCGGGGCACTCGAGCTGCTCATTGCGCTCCCTGCAGAGGTGCTCCCTCAGGGTCTTCCTCTGCTTGAACGCTGCTCCACAATCCTCGCAGCGGTGCATTATGACGGTGATCTCTGTTGGGAGGAGGGAGCCCTGCTGCGGCTGCGACTGCGACTGCTCTTGGGCCTTGCCCATCCCCAAACCCTGAGTGCGATGCAGCCTTCGGTGGTTCTTTAACTGCTTGGTGTTCTTGAATCCCTTGCCGCACTGCTCACACTTGTAGTTGCGCTCCTCCGAGTGGATCTTGGCGTGCGTGTTGACCAGCCGCGAGTAGATGGGCGTCTTGAAGCTGCACAGCTGGCAGCAGTACAGCTCCATGTCGATCTGGTGCGTGCGCCACAGGTGCGTGTGCAGGCAGTTCCAGTTGCTGAAGTCGCTGCTCTTGCACTCCGGACACACCATCGGCTGGCTGGAGCTGGGCAGCCCGTTGTGGCACCTTCCATGGTACTCCAGGGTGGCGGGCGACTTGAACCGGAACATGCAGCCCTCCACCTGGCACTTGCCGCCCTCGGGCACCTGGGTGGCACCTGGCGGGGGCCTCCTTTTGGCCGCCGCACTCCCACCCGAGTGCTTGGCTCCGTAGGGGCGACCTCGGACGGAGGTTCCTCCGGGTATCGGTGGCTCCACGGCGGCGGGCAGCAGGTTGTTGGCCACATATATGCGGGCGGGCTTCTCCGCCTCCAATGGCACAAGCGGGGGCACCGGCAAGCTGCTAAGAGTGGCGCTTTGCGTGGCCAGTGGCGTCCCTCCTGATGCTGTGACTGGTACCAGAGGTGGCACTATGGCTCCGCCTCCCTCTGCTTCCTCTGGAGCTTGATTCTCCTCCGGCGGCGAGACATACAACTGCGGAAAGTCCTTGACCAGCAGATCCTCCAGTTGCGGCGTCTCTCCTCCTGCCAGCTCACTGGGAGTGGCGAGTGCTGTTACCCCAGCATCTGGCACTGCCTCCTCTATCCAGGGCCAGCCCTCGAGGTCCTCGGCCAGGTCGTAGCCATCCTCGCTGGGCCAGCTCCCGCTGATGGAGGGCTGAAAGTCGCCCAGCGACTGGGGATCCAGCCCCAGGGCCTGCGTCTGCTGCTGCTGCTGCTGCTGTGGCTCCACTCCCGATGGCAGCTCCATCATCGACATGGCCATGGGCTCCAGATTGGGCACGATTAGGTGCTCCACCTCGGTGCGGTTCATCAGGTTCAGCTCGTCCACGGTCCGCAGGTGCAGCGTGCCCCGCTGCGGGGCCTTCAGGATGTCCACGTTCTTGATGAAGATCTTCTGCTTGGTCGTGGTCGTGATGGGAGCGGCAGTGGGCGGCAGGTAGTGCTCCAGCTGCACGGACTGCGGCTCCAGGGTGGGCATAGGTGGCTCCATGAGGGGCGGCGGAAGTGGGGGAGGCGGCGGCGTCTCGTCCGCGACAAAGTCCACGCCAAAGTCCAGGTCCAAGGCGCTGAAGCGCGTGTTGTCCAGCCCGGAGACCGCGCCTCCATTCCCATTTAGCACGGAGTCAAAGGGAAAGGCCTCGGAGCACATCTGGGCCAAGGGGGCCAGGCTGGGCTCGAATCCCGGCAGCGAGCACGTGGGCGTGAGCAGGGCATCTGACGGGAAGACCTCATCTCCTCCAGTGTCGCCTGCCAGCCCCCCTGGATCCACAGCAGCTGGGATGCTTCCGTTTCCATTGAAACCCATGCCAGGCAGGGCGGAGGGCAGCACCATGGGCTCCTTGAGGATGTCCACGTTGCGTATGTAAATCTTTGGCTGGCGCGGCTTCTCGGGCACCACCCCCACGACGGGGACATCCAGCAGCGGATGATTCTGCAGCTGGAAGTCGAAGGGGAGGAGCGCCGGCTCCCGGAGCACGTCCACGCTCTTTATGGAGATTTTCTGGCTGGGCTTTGACGGGGGAGCGGCTGCCGCTGGTGCTGGGGGCATGGCCTGCTCGCTGGGCGAGGCACCCACCGCCACGTCCTCCAGGAGGTCCAGGATGTTGCCGCTGTCTGGCATTAGGGGCGGGAAGTCCGGCAGGGAGTTCGGGTTCTGCACCTGCTGCTGTGGCTCCCGCAGGCAGTCCACGCTCTTGATGAAGATCCGGCTCTTGGGCTGGCTTTGGCTTGGGTTCTGACTCTGCTTCTTGGCCTGCACTTCCTGGGGCTTCCCGCTCAGCAGCGCAAGTATCTCCTCGTCCTCCAGCTGGTGATCCAGGCTGAGGTGCAGGCTGAGCGCATCGCTGCTGTAGAAGATGTTCGAGCAGCCTAAGGAGGAGGATAGGGAAATGATGCTGAGACTGGGATGCTGGTATACCTGACCATGACCCTACCTGGACACTGACGCCGCCGCTGCTCACTGGAGCCGTAGCACGAGGCCAGGTTCAGGTGCTGTTGCAGACGCACCTGGCACAGGCTGAGGAAGGGGCAGTTGGGGCAGCGCAGGATCAGGGGCGGACCCTGGCCATCCGCCTTGCCACACTCCACACTCTGGCAGCTGGAGTTGCGTGTGGGCGGCGTGGGCGTGGCATTCAGACGCTCCTTGGCGGCAGCCTCCGCCAGCTCGGACTTGATCAGCTCCGCCTCCGACTTGATCTCGGCAGTGCGGCGGCGAAAGGCATTCCGGTAGCTCCGCTCCGGCTGCTGCTGCAGGTCCGTGGTATGGATCTGAACAAAGGGAATGCCCTCCGACGGCGCCACAGCTGCCTCGCCATCGGGCAGCCAGACTGCTGTGCTGGCAGGCGCGGTGGTTCCTGCTGCTGACAAGGACAGCTCGTCGTCAAAGAATCCATTGAAGGTGTCATGCTCCAGGGCGTGAACCGGCGTGGAGAGCGAGAGGTCCGGGTGCGGGTGCTGGAGCTGGAGCTGGTGCGACGGGTGCGGAGGAGGGTGCGACAGCGGGAGCAAGTGCAGCTGGAAGACACACGGCGTGGTTTTGTGGCCAGAAGAACTCGCTGGGTGCTCACCTGGTGGCTCACCTGGGTGCTGCTGCTGCTGCCGCCGTAGAAGCCCGGATAGGCCGCATCGCTCATGGTGGCTGGCTCCGGTTCCCGGTCTTCGAATTTCCGGTGGCGGGGCCGTCAATTCCGCATTACAATTTACATTACGCAGAGACAAAAACTTTTTTTGGTCGTCAAAGAACTGATAGCAGAACAGCTGTTTCTTCCGCAAAGGTGTCAGCCCGTGCTGCCAATTTGGCTATTTTCCCACTGGATCTAGTGATTTAGCTGCTAGCGGGGACTACAGCTTTTTTCAAGCCAAAATACTAAAACTAGAAATAGAAAGTGGCTGTTAGCGCCGGCTGTAAAGCTTATAATAGCTCCCATTGAAACGAACTGAATTGATTTAACTTATTTATTATTATTATATCAAATACAGAGA
Source organism: Drosophila tani (assembly GCA_008042535.1). NCBI lineage: Eukaryota > Metazoa > Arthropoda > Insecta > Diptera > Drosophilidae > Drosophila > Drosophila tani. The sequence goes on along the minus strand of VNJO01011729.1, from coordinate 50,169 downwards.
GAGAGAGAGAGCTTTAAAAAATATTTAACTCTCGGCTTGTGTTCTCTTTTTACGTTACTTTTGATTTTTTTAGCTAAATTGCCGGTGGCGTTGTTTACATATTAAGCTACGTACTCAGATAGACGAAAAGTGTATCTAAGCAGTGAGTCAAAACGAGAGGACAATAGTCACCCTCTTGCTCTCTCGCACTGCTTACGAACACTTTTCGTCAGTCTGAGTACTTGGCTTTAACATCGACTACGCGCTATCGCTTATCGATGGTTATCGGCCGGTAACTTTTTAAATTTAAGGCTGACTGCATCGGCGGTAACAGTGGCCATTCTGTAGAGGATCAAGCCCTGCCGGCGGTAACTGGTCAGTTTCTGGACAGGATCAGGCCCTGCCGGCTGTAAATGGTCAGTTTTGAATAAAACCTATAGAATTTCAACACATTGAATATATATATATTTATTTTAAACGTACAAATATCGACTTCATGGAACTTAATTAAACATTTTCACATGGAACTTAAGCACAACATAAGGAAGACTTTCCGTCTTTGGCTCTCTTAGCATTATTTTCACAGGTTTGATGACATTAAACATATTCATTGGACTTAAACTTTAAACATTTTCTAATTACTATTAATAAGTGTAAATATTTTACACGCCGACTTCAGGTTCTTGGCTTTTTTTCTTAGTATGAAAATAACTTAATTAAACATTTTCACATGGAACTTAAACACAACATAAGGTGCTTGGCTCTGTTTCTTAGCATTACTTTCACGGGTTTGATGACAATAAACATATTCACTTAAACTTAAACATTAAACATTTTCTAATTACTTAATAAGGAAGTGTAAATATTTTACACGCCGACTTCAGGTCCTTGGCTTTTTTCCTTAGTATGACAATAAACATAACAAAAACGATCCCATTCAGAAGGATCTTATGAAGAAAATAAATATCAAACTTACTGTGCCCAGTGACTGATTCACATGTAGTTCTTGGGCAGCATGACTCTACAGTCTTACCCGCCTGTGGTCCCTGCCAGGTATATGTCCATAGCATTCTTATTCAGATGCACAAACTGGCGGCGCTTGGGTATGGGCTGAATATGCGGCAAACGCGTTCCATTCACCGCATTCAGACTGAGGTTCGAGTTTGGATCGTCGTCGTCGTTAACATAGGATATGGTGCTTGCTGCCGACACCTGCGCTGACGGTTGCTCTGGAGGAGGCGGATCGGGGGATGTGGTGCTTACTGCCGACACCTGCGCTGACGGTTGCACTGGAGATATTTCCACAAGCAGGCTTTTAGCAGTGGCCTCGCGCCTCTCCTTGTGCTTGCGGGCATTGGCCATCTTCATCAGGTATATCTTCTTCAATTGCTGATAGCAGTCCAGGCACATAGGGGTCCCCATTCGCATTTCCGAGTTAATGCGCTGTGCGAACCGAAAAAAGTGTGCTTCTTTAATGGCGCGACTCGGCTGCTTGAGGAGGTGTGGTGCTATGGAGCAGTACCTACGGGGCACCGGCACCTGCTCGGGTTCTGGTGTTCCTGATGGCTCCATCTCTGCAACTATTTCACATTAATTAATACTGTTATTTTGGGGATTTGCAATTTGCAAGCAATCTTACTGCGTATTACAAAATTTCGCGCTTAGAGGGACGCTAGAGCTGAGCAGTGTGGCGAGATGAAAATTAAGCTTTCCCCCTAAAAAATCTCAATTAGTCTATATTTCCCCCTAAAAAATCCAGTCTTCCCCCCAAATTCAAAAAATCTGTTAAATTCAAATATTTAAAAGAAGAAATATCTAATTATGACGTGTAACGTTGCAAAGCGGAAAAATGTCGGTGGAATACCACTTCTTAGTATCTTAAATGCGGGTTCACGGAATGCGCCATCAGCTGGCAAAACTTTTAAGCGATTTATTTTGATATTTTCGCCAATTTAGGGGATTTATAATAAAAAAAAACAATTTTATAGAGATTTTCTTGAAAATTTTAAATCAATCAGTTCCGGAAAAAACCCTAAACTTTCCCCCTGAGAATTCCCTAGGACATCGAATAACCCCTAAATCTAGGGGGAAAACCCCTGATCAGGGAACACTGGAGCTGAGTAACGTCCAATAGCGAGGTGGGGTAACTATCGATTCTGGTTAGACTATAGCGATGAAACAAACAAAATCAATCGATACATTTTTGGTCATGCAAAGAGGTGACAAACATTGATGAAACGGTGTAGAACATTGATCAGGCAAATTGCTAAATGTAAATTGAAGCGAAACGCCGCTTTTTAAATTGTTGTTAATAGAGAGCCGAGAGCTCTGACGTCATATACCCGATGGCGGGAGAGTGGGAGAGATACGAGAGCTGGTAAAAACTGTTAAAAAATATGATCGCAAAAAGTTATTAGTTCTATTGCTGGTCACACTGGATAGCAAAGTTTCCTACCTTTTTTCATTGTGATATTATCGGGATAGACGATAGTCGCGCCATCGATGGACTGACATCTCTAACCGGTTGCTATCGAACAAGTGACCATCTCTAGTGACCCACGATAAAAATTAATCAAAAAGCGAATATTTAGTTATTGTGACCGTAATTAATTAATTTAAGCCAAAATGCCTCGAATTATGATCAAGGGCGGCGTGTGGCGCAACACGGAGGTAAGTGGCTTTTGGATTTGCAGCAATCAACGCTCTAATGTCTCTCCCAACACCAGGATGAGATCCTCAAGGCGGCGGTGATGAAGTACGGCAAGAACCAGTGGAGCCGAATCGCCTCGCTGCTGCACAGGAAGTCGGCCAAGCAGTGCAAGGCCCGCTGGTACGAGTGGCTGGACCCCAGCATCAAGAAGACCGAATGGTCGCGCGAGGAGGACGAGAAGCTGCTGCATTTGGCCAAGCTGATGCCGACCCAGTGGCGCACCATCGCCCCGATCATTGGGCGCACGGCGGCCCAGTGTCTGGAGCGCTACGAGTACCTGCTGTGAGTCCAAGTTCACTTTTCTATTTCTATTTATACTTGTAATAATCCCTCCTTCTTTCCGCCCCACAGAGACCAGGCCCAGCGCAAGGAGGATGGCGAGGACACCATGGATGATCCGCGCAAGCTGAAGCCGGGCGAGATTGATCCCAATCCAGAGACGAAGCCGGCCCGGCCCGATCCCAAGGACATGGACGAGGACGAGCTGGAGATGCTGTCCGAGGCCCGCGCCCGTCTGGCCAACACACAAGGCAAGAAGGCCAAGCGCAAGGCGCGCGAGAAGCAGCTGGAGGAGGCGCGTCGCCTGGCCACGCTCCAGAAGCGACGCGAGCTGCGCGCCGCCGGCATCGGCAGTGGCAACCGCAAGCGCATCAAGGGCATCGACTACAACGCGGAGATTCCGTTCGAGAAGCGTCCGGCCCTGGGCTTCTACGACACCGCCGAGGAGCACTTGCAGAAGAAGGAGCCGGACTTCAACAAGATGCGGCAGCAGGACCTGGACGGGGAGCTTCGCTCCGAGAAGGAGGAGCGCGAGCGCAAGCGCGACAAGCAGAAGCTGAAGCAGCGCAAGGAGAACGAAGTGCCCACCGCCATGCTGCAGAACATGGAGCCGGAGCGCAAGCGCTCCAAGCTGGTGCTGCCCACGCCGCAGATCTCCGACATGGAGCTGCAGCAGGTGGTCAAGCTGGGGAGGGCCAGCGAGATGGCCAAGGAGATTGCCGGCGAGAGCGGCATCGAGACGACGGACGCCCTGCTGGCGGACTACTCCATCACGCCCCAGGTGACGGCCACGCCGCGCACTCCGGCTCCCTACACCGATCGCATCATGCAGGAGGCCCAGAACATGATGGCCCTCACCCACACGGAGACGCCCCTCAAAGGCGGGCTGAACACGCCGCTGCACGAGTCCGACTTCTCCGGCGTCCTGCCCAAGGCGGCCTCCATAGCCACGCCCAACACGGTGATTGCCACCCCGTTCCGCACGCAGCGCGAGGGCGGAGCTGCCACTCCCGGGGGCTTCCTCACGCCCTCGTCGGGCGCCCTGGTGCCGGTGAAAGGTGCCGCAGCCCCTGGGGCCGCCAACACCCCGGCCTATGTGAGGGACAAGCTCAGCATCAATCCCGAGGAGAGCATGGGCGTCACAGAAACGCCGGCCGTGTTCAAGAACTACCAGAAGCAGCTGAAGTCCACGCTGCGGGAGGGCCTGTCGACGCTGCCCGCTCCGCGCAACGACTACGAGATCGTGGTGCCCGAGCAGGAGGACAGTGAGCCCATGGAGGCCAGCACGGAGCCCGCCGTCGAGGATCAGGCGGACGTCGACGCCCGCCTGCTGGCCGAGCAGGAGGCGCGCCGCAAGCGGGAGCTGGAGAAGCGCTCCCAGGTGATCCAGCGCAGCCTCCCGCGACCCACCGAGGTCAACACCAAGATACTGCGTCCGCAGTCCGAGAAGCAGAACCTCACGGAGCAGCAGCAGGCCGAGGAGCTGATCAAGCACGAAATGATCACAATGCAGCGTGAGTAGATCATAGAAATTCTATGATAGAATCCCCCTTGAAACCGCAATAACTATCCCCAAATTTGCCCACAGTGTACGACTCGGTAAAGGATCCGGTGCCGGGACAGTCGCAGCACAAGCTGGAGCAGCTGCAGAGCTACTTCAAGGCCAACCCATACGAGGACATCTCGCAGCAGGAGCTGGCCAAGGCCCGGCAGATGCTCAACGAGGAAATGGAGGTGGTCAAGGAGCGCATGTCGCACGGCGAGCTGCCGCTGGACGTGTACGCCCAGGTGTGGCAGGAGTGCCTCGGCCAGGTGCTCTACCTGCCCTCGCAGCATCGCTATACGCGCGCCAATCTGGCCAGCAAGAAGGATCGCCTGGAGTCGGCCGAGAAGCGCCTGGAGACGAACCGCCGGCACATGGCCAAGGAGGCCAAGCGCTGCGGCAAGATCGAGAAGAAGCTCAAGATCCTCACGGGCGGATATCAGGCGCGCGCTCAGGTGCTGATCAAGCAGCTCCAGGATACGTACAGCCAGATCGATCAGAACACCGTCTCGCTGTCCACATTCCGCTTCCTGGGCGAGCAGGAGGGCATCGCAGTGCCGCGGCGCCTCGAGTCGCTGCAGGAGGATGTGCGTCGCCAGATGGACCGCGAGAAGGAGCTGCAGCAGAAGTACGCCAGCCTGGTGGAGGAGCGCGATTCCCTTTACTCCCAGATCGAGGCAATCACCGGCGTTCGCCCCACGGCCCAGCAGCTTCTGCCCGAACAGGAACAGGTCTAAGTCAGCTCTAATTTAGTTTACAATCCGCTATTCAAGACGTCAGCTCAAAAAAATGTTAGAATGTCGTTTCAACTTGACCACAGCCAGAACCAAGTCCATAGCTAATGTCCGTATTATCCAGCGGGCGGGAGGGGTTCGTATGTGAACTAAAGATATCGCAGCCCTTGACATTATATCAAAAGTATGAAGATTTGGACTGGCGAATTGGGATGACAATTATTTAGGATCTAGCTGGGAGAGCGGCGAGACCAGCTTATAAACAAATATACATAAAAGTTTAAGCGATTAATGGCCTTGTTCCACTGCTACATTCAGCTCCATTCTCAAGAATGGTCCATTTATTTACATGGGGTCTCCCTTAGGGGAGAATGGTCCGATTAAAACCGACAGACCATCCGTTCAACATTCGCCCCGAAAGTTTCTATACATACTAAAAAAATACCGAAAAATATCGATAATTAGGCGATATTTCTTAGGTTCTCTCCCTAAACCTTCCTTCCCATCCCTAATTTCTTATGGTTCTTGAAATTATGAATATTTTTGCAAAAAGATGAAAGAAAACTATGTAGATCCAGCGCAGCATTTTGTTGTCGCCACTGCATAATGCGATGCTCCTTAAGCTGTGGCAGGGAAATATTTCTGATTTGCGGTCGTGACAGAAAACACCCGATTTTTCTTTGATATTCAAGATTTCAAAGCTCCAAGCATAGATATTAATAAGTTCTGGAACGGATCGGTTAACTTTGAAGAGGACGTCGTCCGCGAGTCGCAAAAGAAAGAAAGAAAGAAAGCCTGAAATGACCGCTTTCGGCCGCGCAATGATGGACGCCGTCCCAATTAAAATGTTAAAGAAACCGGATCAGCTGTTCGTCCCATTCACATATCGCTGGAGAATGTAGATGGATCTGTAGAACAACAGACGGTCCATTTTTGAAATAACGGAGCAGTGGAACAAGGCAGTTCCAAAGCAACTAAATGCAGAAAAGGTTTTTTTTAAATAAACGAAATACATTAAGCCCCCATAAATATTGAGACTTGACATTTTATCCAATATTTCATTTATCTATTGTTTTTGGCACTTTTTTTCTTAAATATTGCACATTGGGAGGAATTTAAAGTCTAAGGAACCCTTAGTTTCCTGGCAAACTTTCCTTCTGCGCCAGATACAATCGCGCTTCGTCGGCCTGTAATTAAAGAGATCCGATAAGATTACAGAAGGCATTAATTAATTTAAATGGCGAGAGATTACGGACCGTTTTAAACCATGCCGAGGACGGCCGGAAGATTTGTCTGGATAGAAAGCCCATTTCCGAGCGCGGCGCAATGGCGTGCATGTGGAGGTGCCGGACGGAGATGAACGGCGGCAGATGGAAGCCGAACAACACGTCCTCGCTGGACAGTCCTTTGGTCTTTAAGAACTCCCTCAGGCCTTCTTCGAGGCGGGTAACTATAAATGATTGTTAAAGTTAATAAATTGCTATGTGAATTAGCATTTAGTCACGCTTACCCAAGTCTTCGTGGGACTTGTCTAAAGCTTTGAGGCTCGGCAAGTGCTGTTTAGTTACAGCCAAATAATGATTCTGCGCTGCAGGCTTGATATCCTTGAAAATGACAAACTCCTCCGTTTCTGTTTCCAGAACTGTTCCCGGGTCCTGGCCGCTGGATATATTACAGAATATACAGTTGCTTGAGGTCATGTTGTTTATGGAAAATGGAAAAGTAGTATCACTTCTTATTTATTTTTAATAGTTTTTTATCTTTGAGGTAGATTTATCTCGAAATGAAAATAGCAGTGCAAAGTTTGTACTTTGATTTTACAGCTGACCGTTCCTAATGCTAAAGGTCGCCAGAAAACGGAGCGGATTTTCTCCTCCACGGCAACAGGTCACACTGAAAAACCACAAGAACCCTCAAGCAGTGCTGCCACTTTTTTTAATAAAATTTTTAGTGAATATAAAAGAGCTTAACAATTAAAAAAAAACTAAAATTCGAATTTTAAGCAAATCAAAAATGTACAATGGGTAACTGGTGAGACTAAAAAAAAGTTTTAAAAGTTTGGCGTCCTTAATTTGTGTGAGAGTGTGTTAAAGTGAAATATAATATAATAATAAAATAAATATAATATAATAAATAAGAAAAACAAAACAGGAATGTAACTAATACTTTTGTTAAGTACAGTTTCTTCCTAATTGCAATTATGTATATGTGTATCGCAATTCTATCGTGAACAAAATAGAAAAATATTAAATACTGTATTAATTAGATAAACATTTCTAATATTAAATATAAAATTAATCACTGACTAACAAAGTAAAAAAAACTTTGAAATAATTGTGCCTGTGAATTGTGCCTATGTATTTGTGAGTGCAATAGAACGGAAATTGGAATTAATTCCCAGAATATATATAAAAATATAGCTTTTAATACAAATAAAATAAGTACAGAATTCTTTTAAATAATGCCCGCTGAATACATCGATAGTGAAATAACAATCGATATTTTTAATCGATGTTTTCCCAGCCCTAGCTCGGTTCGGCTCTCTTCGGCTTCGTTCGGCTATTCGGCAGTGTTGAGTCGCGGTGTTTCTCAAGTTCCCTTTTGTCCAGTTTATTTAAAATAAAAAAGATCAAAATACTCGATATATTAATACTTTTCGGCTAATATTTAATTTGATATACATATTTTAAATGATTCACTTCTGAATTATTTGGGTTTCCAATGACTGAAAATGTCGCCGTTATATTTCGATTTGTACCTGTAGCTACAAAACAGACAAGTTGGCAGCACTGGTCGGCAGTCCACCGTTTCCAGTTCCCTTTTGTTCAGTTTATTCGCATTCGACAAACTGTTTGGACGTGTTTGCTCGCTCGAAATTTAACTTTCGGACGCGTTTTCTGTGCTGCTCGGCGTTCGCTCCCCTTTAAAAACATAAATAAATAACCGGATAATATATAACTAAATCGAGTGCAATTGCCCTGGCTAATAAACTTGCATTGATTATTTCGAGATATTTAAATAGCACGACGAGTCTTTGACCGAAAAATTTGCGAAAACTACTGTGTCGCCGCGGTGCGCGATTATTTAAATGCAAAAAAGGATTTGTGTATACCGAAAAGCCTAAACAACAACAAGCTCTTTAAAAGGTAAATGGGAGAAAACCATACAAATTATGTGTTCAAAAAGGAATCGAAAACCAAATCGAGTTTGCAAATTGGAAAAAGTGCCGGAATAAAAGGTTTATTAAAAAAGAAGTCAAAAAGAAAACAGTGTAATTGAAGAGACGCCGACTATGTCTGTATATGTATATACGCAATTACTGTGTGTGTGTGTGTGTGTGTGTGTGTGTGGAAAATCCTGGACAACGCCACTCCTTTTGCGCAAAGAAATTTAATATAAAAAAAAAAACAAGGAAGCTGTATATAGAGAATAAAACGAAGCTGCGCCGGAGTTGAAAAAACATATACGCAAAACAAAATAAGGGGGCGGGGTGTGCGGTGGCCAACCCTCCTGTTGGTTTTAAACTTTAGTGTTCGTCTGAAATTCCCTGCCTTTACTCCGGATTTTACATAAAATTAGGCAAAAAGTAAATTGCACTGGAGTAGCGGCATTTTCAGGGGTGTGTGCGTAGTGTGTGTCTGTGTGCGTGCCGTCCTGCTTGCACCCTGCGCAGAAGCAGCACCGAAAAACCCGAAACAATTCCAATTTGCAGAAAATACGAAAATACTTTTTCGCATGCAAAGAAACAGCTGGCGGAGTTAAACACCTGGCAAGAGTCGCAACCAAAAAAACTAAAGCAACCTGAGACACCTTTAACAGTTAAATGGTTCTCCTTTTTATGGCTTTTAATAACTGGTTTGGCGAGCCTGTCGCGTAGGTGCAAGCGAGCAGGAAATACCGAAAGCCAAAGAACCGTTGATCGGCAAAGTGCATTGCGGATCAAGAGAGCCCCAAGAGTGAGAGAGAGGAACGAAGGAGAGCTTGAAAAAAAAAAAACCAAAACAAAAGGCAACTGACTTTTGATTTTCTTTTGTTGTCTTAGGTTCTCGGTGTGTGCGTGCCTGTGTGGGTTTCTGATAAGTTTGCTATCCGTTGTTGTTTTTTTTTCTGCCGTCTGCCGCCGCCGCTCATTTATCGCTTTTCTTCGTGTACGCCAATCGTTTTGCAATTCTCGCAATGGCCGCAATTTATGCAAATATGCAGAAATCACAATTCTATTTGCACTATTTCCTCAATAAAAAACGATCGCTGGCGGGGTACGTACTTGGTATTGTTGTTAATTTTTGCTCCTTCGCCTTTTTTCCACTTCGCGGATTCAAATTTCACCCTCTTTTGTGCGTCGCGTGCTTCGCATCTTCTGGCTTCGTTCATTTGTTTATTTTTAGTTGTGGAATTTCTGGTAACAAACAGTATTTAATTTCCAACGACTTCCCTGTGTTGTGGCTCCTTTTCCTCCTATTTATCCGCCTGCTTCTCCTTCTTCTTGTTCTCCTTCTCTTCTGCTTCTTTGTTTTGCAGAAACAGTTGCGCTTCATGTCATTTTTCACACTGAGAAAAATTGCATCATTACTCGTCGATCTGAAATATTTAATAAGATATTTAATAAAATAATAAATATCTAATTTTAATCACAGGGCCATGACATAATTATTTAAAATTTAATAAAAAGTTTTCTTACTTTTTTCTATTGTTTTTAGATTTTATTTAGTTTGGGTTCGATTTTATACTATAGTGCCTACCTGAGCTCAAAAAATAAAATATGTTCGACATTACCACAAACAAAGGCCTTCTTATTTCGTATTTTTGAACATATAGTAATATCTAGTATCCTTAGAATGAAAATCGATAAATTCCCAATTATTTTCAGTACACTCAAAAGGGCGAGATCCACAAAAGAAAACGAAGGGGAGCTTGAGGGAGAATAAAGAAAACATGACGAAGGGCCGCACGCCCCTGTTTTATGACTTCGCCTGTTGTTTATTTTTAGTTGCGCTTTCCGCTTTAAATGTTTTAATTTTTATTTCCACAGAACAATCCATCGTCAATTTGTCGGCGACTTAAAAACTCGTATAATATACATATATCCGTTATCATAAAACTTTCGCCTACGCGCCATTTCGAAACTTATTCAACAAATTATTCTTAATTAAAGAAACCGACCAGCGTCTCTTTGACAGATTGAGCATTTAAATGCGTTAATTTTCATGCAAATCTGGCCATTATGCTAATCCTCCTTGAATGCCCAAAATCTTGCGCCTTGAATTTATTGTTTCTAATTTTTGCGCATTTATGGAAAAGCTTTTGCATCAAAAGTTGCAGCACACTATTCTTAATAAAAGACACAACCATATACGAATTTATTTGGCATATCATGTATTTAAGAGCGTTAATTTTCATATAAATCTTGATTTTATGCTAATGGCGCCGCGAATGCCCAAATTGAACTTTACGCCCGCAATTTATTGTCTCACATTTGAGCATTTTATTTATGGAAAAACTGGGGACATAAAATCAATTGCTTAAGTCTGGTTCCACTATGAAAATTAATTAGTCTTCTGCAGAAAAAGTAGCTCATCAATCTATTTGACAGCTTGTTGGAATTTAATTTAAACTATTATATGTGAGCATTTGCCTATTTTTAATTTGTATTTCCGACCGAACAAAATCTCTAAGACTCACTTAAATCTACATCGCAGATATTTGAAATTGTGGTTAATCAATTGCTGACATAGGAAAAGTTATTCAACATATTATTCTTAATTAAAGAAGCGAAGCAAATGTCGAATATTTGACACTCGTTAATTCTCATGCAGTGCTTGGCTGTCTTACAATTTTCGCAGTTTTATGGAAAACTTTTGCAATGCAGAGACAAAAACAAAAATAAAACAATTTCGAATGAAATCGAGATCAAAGATCTCTCCACCAAGTGCTTGTTGTTTTTGTTTTTTCGGTGGCCCACGCGCAGCTGGCGAAATCAAGTTTAGGAGCTAGCCTCCCCGTAACCCTCCGATATATGTGTGTATATATATGTATCTCTCCCCTCTGGCTTTATCTGTTGCGTCAGTGTTGATTTGGCGCAAGTTTAGCACACGACTTCCATTTTCTGGTCTCCATACGATCTTGGAACTTGGATCTCTGGCCTGGCATTTTCGTTCGACTTTTCAATGCAAACCCATAGACATATAGACAAACTACAACAATGACAATACCAATAGTTACAGGTCTGTATTGCTGTAGTAATTTTAACAGTCGCGCCAAATGTCGCCTTTATTTATTCATAAATTTTTTCTCTATTTTTTTTGCTACCTCCGTTTGGCCATATTAGGTTTGTTGGTTGGCTTTTCGGTTGATCAATGATCATGGATTCGTTCATGGCTCCGGGGCATTTCGGTTTTTATTGTCTGAAGAAAAGCGATATTAAGCTAAGCTTAATGCGACCATTTGTGGTTTGGTTTTTATTTGATCTTTACAGGGTTCACTGAACCTTGATTGCAATTAAATTGTCGGCCTAATTTGGAACAGTGAAAAGAGGTTAATAAAATCGTACGCGGGGCAACTTGAACTTGATTTTGCGAAAATAAAACCAGAAAATGTTTATACATTGGTTGCTTGTCGCTTAATTCTTCTAAAGCTTGGTTATTTTTTATATAGGTATAAAATTGCTATAGAATCTACTTAGAATACTTAGAAAAAGTAAACGTAATTTTTCTGCAATTATGCATTTAAGTAATTGATAGTTGGCCGGGCACACAGCTGCAGTGGTCCAAGATCCCCCTTTTCCCTGCTAGACCTCTCTCTAATGGCCATGCAACCACTTGCGGACCACTTGGTCCACTTGTCCGGACAGCAAACCGAAAAAAGCAGACCCTGTGGAGCAACTTGAAATGTTTTTGTGTAACCCACGGCGAAACAAAAACGAAACAGAAAAAACATACCGTGGAGAGGGGAAAAACATGCTTTCAAATCACATAACATACAACACCACAACCACTGGGTGGGTTGCCCCACTTGAGGCCACTCCGTGTCACCCCTCTCAATCCCACAAAAAAAAAAAACCCTCAATCCCCGCCAGATCCGCCTCCTTTTCCGCCGATCGATAAATATGTAGAAGGCTGCAGGCCATGCCGCTCGGCATTAACATACATTTGTTATGAACATCTCATTGAATCTGTCTGTCTAAGCGAGGCTTTAGCCGTCTGTAAAGTCTATGAGATACATAAACTTAAATACTTGAAATAACTTGGCTTTTGTAAGTAAACAATTGCTTTAAGTTCTCATAATCTATGCAAAATAATGGGTAGTTTTTTCATAGAATGTTTCCTTTAATTTTTCAGTTACCTTTTTAATAGTGATAAAAAACGAATGCAAATCCATATTCAAACCTAACTACATATATCTGTGATGTTAACAATTTCTTATACATATTAAACAAGAATTAATGCCAATTACAAAAACCAAACATTACTGTAACTTTTTTCTACCTTGTCACGACGTTCTCTCTGGGGTTTTAACCTCTCTCTAGTTGTGTAATTTAGCAACCTTCCGCGGCTGCAATTGCAACTGCCGCGAAAATTGAATTGAATGAGCCAAGAAAAAGAGCTGAGGCTGAGACACGGGGCTGACAAGAATTGCATGACTGGTCGGTTAAAACTTAGTTAACAATGTAAATTGCACCATCCATCGCCACCTTGAGGGTTATGTTCTCTCTCAGCCCACAGAAACACGCAAAGTAGATGGAAATATAATGCTGTTGTTTATAACTTTATGGATTTTTGTCTCTGCCCATCCCTTCCTACCTCCCTAATTAATTGCCAGCTAATTTGGGACACCTCTCCCTCGTTCTTTTCCTGGCCAAACCCTCTTTTCCAGTTGACCCCAATTTTTCCACGACCTGACCACAAGAATTATACCTAATTTGGTTAAATTAACCGTGTTAAAAATAAACATTTCCCCTGTCAATTTTTGCGGGGGAGCTTTTCGGGGCTTTCATTTATTGGCTTCATTTGCTAATGTGTGGGGATGCATTCGAGGGATTCGTCTTCCTGTTCGTGGGGGTGTGTATCTGGTTCAGAGAGCTATTTTTTGTTGGGGAGGGCCCACCACACCGACCAAAAAGTTTGTTGTTTTATTGAATTCTGTTCCCAGCTCTGCGCTGTTGAGTTATTTATAAAACACAAAAAGCGATGGCAAAAAGTTTTTGACAATTTACCAGATAAGCGAGAGAGGCAGGCTGAGAGGCAGGGGAAATGGTTTGATGAAAGGCAGGAGGAAGTAGGAGGAAAATTTAGAGAAAGCATCGCCATTGCGCCTGCATAATGACAAAAGTTTTTTGCCAACCACCAGTTCAGTTTTCCTCCCATTTCCTAGCCATTCGCACCACGGAAAAAACTGTTTGGCGAAGCTCCACTCTCTGTGCTTTGTTTTGGTTTTGTGTCTGCTCCTTTATTCGATTTCCTTGCAGTTACCGGTGTGTATAGCAGCTTCTCTTTCGCCTTTTCGTACACGTTAAAAATATACATTAAAATAAAGGATGTGTCTTTAAAATGTGAGAATAATATTTGTGCCAAATATATTTAATTATTTTTTAGAGGAGTTTAGAAAACTCCCGTTGTAATTAAGACTAAGTTAGTAAAGCAAGTCCCATTTTAGTCTCTTTTTCTCTCAAACTTTGCTCAAGGTGCATGCATCCTTTGGGTGTTTAAGCTTTTTCGCTAGCTTGCATTTCTAAGGGTTGTTCCTTTTGGCTTCCATGGCACTGCAGCCTCTGGAAAAGTACAGTGTCGAGCAAGGGCAAACCAAGAACCCTGGGAACGCTGTGGCGAAAGGAGATGGAATGGAAATATGGAGGAGGAGGATGAGGTGGAGCAGACAGAAGGACGGACAGCGACCCTGCCAAGTGTGAAGTGTCTACTTAAGGTTGAGTCAACTTTGATTCTGCCTTTCTTTCTCGGCTTTGTCTCCAACTCCGTCCTTTGGCATTTGTAGTTGTCACGCCTGCTGCCCACAGACTGCAGTCTGCAGTCACCATTCTGCATTCTCCAGTTCTACACAGAAAAATAAGAGTTCTTTGTAGAGATTTTTCATATCGAAATCCGGAAATGATTATATTTTTAGGGAATTCTTTTGAGCCTCTAAACTTATTGCCTTACAACGATTTTGGTTGTAATCAGAACTTCTTAATACATACTTAATATAAGTTTCAGATCAGATAGGTATATAATTTTTACCGTGTAACTGCACGTTCCAGTTGCAACTTCAACTCCAAACATCAGCATGGCACTTTATCTTGACAATGACAGGCGACGCGTGGCCATAAATCAATAATTTGCCTCTGGCAGAAGACACCCAGCAACCTGGGATCTGGTGGATGTGACAGGAATGAAAAGATGAAAAGGATGAGCGAGGGATCGGAGCTTATTCTTGAGTCACTGCTGCGGGCCAAATGCAAATTGGAACATTTTGGGGATTGTCAGGCGAATGCAATTGGGATAGCTCAGGATGGGAGATTAATTCGAAAGAGAAGATTCAATTGATAACAAAATAAACTAGATAATTGAATTCCATTGTGAGAATATTGAATATTGATGAAAAGGAAATCGAATACCTAATAATGGTGACTACATTTTACATATTTACTTTAATAATTTATTTAAAATATAGCTCTTACAAAGGTAAACATTATTTTCCAAGCTCAATCTTAGTGAAATATGCAGGAAATGCTATTTTATACTCGACAGCTTGCTCTGGAGAATAAATACAAAAGACCACTTAAAATATGCATGTCCCACATCACATCACATCATTTCCTTTTTCATTTAATTTAAATCCACTGAGCTGTACCCCGAAATTGATTTAAATCAAGAACAATTCGTTTTAGAGTTCCTTGAACTTGTGTGTGTTCCCCACCACTGCTGCAGTTTGCCATTAAAAATATATGCCCACTCAGCAGTTATATGCGAGAGCTGCTCTACATTCGAGCGAAGGCAACCTTTATAAACAAATAAATATGTAAAATGATATATATAACCCAGGCAGACATTCAATCTGTGCTAGGATCCAATTAAAAGCAAACAAACAAAGACGAATGACGGATAAATACGCATAAATCAAATTTCTTTTTTGTTGACAAAAAACAATACAGAGAGAAGAGTTATAATTTGTAAGAAGGCAAAACCCGGGGCTTATAAATGCGAACAAAGCTGCGACGCAGTCTCTGGGTGGCAAAGTTCGTGTGAAACTAATCAATGAAAAGGGAGATGAATTAGAGAACCTGATAAGGCGGGCTGTCTGCCTGTCTATCTGTAGTGTAGAGATAATGGTAGCCTTATGCGAAAATTGAAATTTAATTGGTGTGAATCAGCTGATAAGGCGGCAGTGGCAGTAGCGGCGGCAGCACTAGACATCGTGACAATCACGAGGATTGCATAAGTCGAAATTGCAGCTGCAATTTACAAATCGTGTACGTAAATTACCCACTTGGCGTGGTCTTGGAATGAATACTGCAGAGAATTCTCCTATTTTGCGTCTTAAATGTTTGACTGCACTTGACTCTCGAGTGGGAAAAGCTCATGCGACGGGGGAAAATGTGGAAATTGTGTCTGCGTGGGGGGCAAAGTGGTGGAGAGTGTGGTTTACTCTAGCTTACTCTGGGCAATTGGAAACAGTTTTTGCCTTTTTGCACTCTAAGCGGATTTGTTGGATTTGTTTTCTCTTCGCCGCGCAGTGTGTTTGCATTGTTTAGTAGGGAGAAAACGTGAAGAGAGAGACGGGAAAATATAGGAGAAAAAAATGGAGAATGCAATGCAAATATACCAAGCGGTAAAAGGAAAAGTTCCCTCTCCCTCTCTATTTTTCCTCCTGAATATTATGAAATATTCTCTGTGGTATTCCTGTGGGTGTGTGTTGGGCAAAACCTTAAAAGTTCAAAGTCGCAAAATCGTTGAACTTCGACGAATGGGGTGCTAAAATGGCTTAAAGTCTTGAGTGTGTGAAATGGAGATGTTTGAACTTGCAGACGAGAAACCGATTACGAAAAGGGGATTTATGTAAATATATTTTTGAGCTGCAGGAAATTGCAGGGGATTCCCCGAGATGAGAAGTGCCTGTAATCGCATTTGTGCGAGGGAATATGGCTTACATTTATAGATATTTCGTTTATTTTGGTAGTCTGAGGTGTGTTACATTTACTAGCAGTTTTCGTTGGGTAGCAGATTAGATTATAAATGTCATTTCTTAGGTTAGGAAAATTATATTTTTAAGAACAATTGCATTTTGTATCCTGAATTTTCTTTTGCTAACGTACAACTTGGCAATTATAACATCTCAGGGGCATAAAACCACTACAAACATATAGAAATTTTTTAGAAATTCTCAAAACTTAAAATTTTATTTATTAATTAATTCAAGAGTTATTCATTATTTACCCTTTGTTACTATTTAGTTCCTAAAAATTCTCGAAACACAACTCTAGCACCCATTGAGACATATAAATAATAATACATTATTGATAACAAAGTCTATTAACCTGAATGGAAATCAAATACTTTCATTAATATTAGCAGCCACAGGTGTTTGTTCATTGAGCTTAATAATTCAAATCGCCCATTAACACAAAAAACACGTTTACATTTCCCGCTCTCATATCAGTTTCATTGTGTAATTTGTTTACAGAAAACACCTACGATAAAGCGAGGGCGAAACCTCCATTAGCCAAATTATATTTTCCGCATTGCTGCAGAACACTTGGCCATATCTTTACCCAGACATATATAATAGATAGTCTGTCGTCTCCCGCGACTATTTTTGCTATCTGCACTGACGTGAGTTTACACGATAATTATGGGAACTTATAAGAGATCATTTGTCACATTTAAGCAGAAGAAGAGGTGTTGCACTAAACAACTTTTTGTTGTTGCTTAACTTTTGCTTTCTTGCAGACCAGAGCGTTAAATTCCATTTGGCCATGCCTCAACTGCTTTATGTATTTATTCATTATATTTATTTTGTTTCTTTTCCGCTGTATGTGTTGACATTGTCACGGTCTCACTTGCGATCGGGGGAGTTTCTTTGGAGCTCGGCCCTCGGAGTGATCTTAGTTTCGTCGCTACGCCACGGTTTATTTCATTTATTTATTTTTATTTTCATTTCCAGCCATTCGCTTTCATCTGTGGCTGTTGCTGGGCGCAAAGGGGTTAAGAGCGGCGACCAGATGTCTGCCACGCATTTGTTGTCATTTGTCAGAAATGTCAGCGGAAAGAAATGGGGGTAACAGGTGTATAAAAGCAGGGATCACAGAGTCAAGACCTTTGGTCATGGTCACGGGCTCATATTTTTTGGGGCCTTCTTTGTTACGAGTTTTTAATGTGCGCCTTTTACTCTTTTTCCTTAAAATCTTTACCTTTTAGTTGGCAATTAAGAGCATTCTTTCTATTATTTTTTTTTATTTGTAAATATATAATTAAAATCACTTCAGTGGTTAGGTCTTTTTCATCACGATTTTTACCATAACTTTTCCTTCTGTAATCTCTTAATAAAAAGCCCTTCTCTAACTGGATAACCCTTTTTCATCAACCGTTTTTATGTGAAGCTTTTAATTTAGATCAAGCTTTTTGACACCTCTTTTTATGGGCATTGCGGTTGTTGTAATCTCTTTTATGTCCTTTTGGACTGGTTTTCTTCCTCTCTTTTTTTGGGATTTTTCTATCCCCAAGTTGATTCAATTTGCAGTTGACATTTCATTTCATTTGCTGGGCGCTGGATATTGACCGTTGTCACAAGTCAAGGCTTAAAACCCGAGTTCCGTTTGCCGGCAGCTTGGACTTTTTTCTATAGAAACCCTGCCTTCTATGGACATGGCCTTTAGAGACTTTATGGATAGGCCTTTGCTTTTTCTTTCTATCTCTCTGTCTAAAGGTATTTTGCACGTAAAGAAAATCATGAATAAAATCCTGAATTCTGGAACTTGATTCCTTGAAATGGTAATAATTAATGTCAGGAATTGATAAAGGTATTCGTATTGCTTTGGCAAAATTTTTAGATTAGCAAGAAATCACACTTAAATAATATCCTTAGGACTTTAGTAAATATTGATCTTTGATTGTAGAAATCTCCTCTATCTAAGTTAATTTAATTATATTTCTTTCTGTGCATCTCTGCGCAACTCTCCTCCTGCCGTACAATTAAAAATTCTTTATGCACTCGCACTCTTTGGCAGATTGAGGCATGAGAAAATGTTTGTTTCTCCCGGCTTATCCCCACCTCTGGCAGATGGGTCAGTATATGGAAAAAAGAGTGGAGAGGCGTGGTCGGTCACGCAAGGCGGCAGTTAGAGGAAACCCTATTAATGTCAAGTTCATTGCCACAATCCATCAGTAGGCGGCAAAGGGGTAGGCGAAGGCGATGCAGATGCATTCCAGTTATTACAGCTCGCCTCGGCCAGGCCAAGACGATTTATTATTATGGCAAACTCGTTTTGCAGAGTTCCGTCTCTTGGCAAAGGGGATTTGTCCAAGTTTAAACCGACTTTATACTGGTCAGCCTTGATTTTCAATTGAATATTTGGGTTTATCTGCTGATAAGAGAGCCGCGTGATTTTTTATTAATCAATAACTGTTATAGGTATATTTTTGGTAATAGTAATAGAGTGTTTATGGGTATCTGTATCTTATCTGGGGCCACGTGCTCCCGCAATGCCAAGTCAAATTCAATTTGACAGTCTCTCGCAATATGCAATTAAAATTGACATGCAACATGCACACCAGTTTATCCACTCTTTTTCGCGCTGCTTTTCGCAACTCATTTTGTCTGAGGGACCTTGGAAAAGCCATTTTCCAGCAGCGACAATAAATATTGAAGAGGAAAACGTTTGCGTTTTGCCTGTGAAAGTTGTTTAGAGGCTCTCGCTCTGCATAGATATATAACTATATTTTTTATCACCGGCACTTTGCATGTACTGGCTGCGGTACCGCCCTATTCGAAGGTATTTTCTATTTTTATGCCACATTTCTTACGGTCTTTTTCAATTACTTTAATGGCTTTTCTACCAATTCCAACTTCGCCTACTGCGATTATCTACTTGGGCCGTAATTATTATACCATGACGCGAGAGGGGCAAATCCGAAGGGGTTTTGGCAATTAAAATCGCCGCCGCCGGCGCCCCGCCTCCATTTAATGTAACACTTACATGCTCCACTGTGCGAGTAATTTTTGCCCACATTTTTGCTCAATTTTATTTTTCGCATGCCATAGTTTATAGTTATTATTATTTCCTTTTTTCGCGCTGCCATTAAAAATGTTGGCATGGCTTATGGCGGGCTTAACTGTGAATTAGAAATACTTCTGCCGATTAGCGTCAAGTCGCAATGGTTGATGGGGCATGCAATCTGATAATTCGCTTGATTATAATGTGAAGAATGTGTGGAAGAGTATCTAGACAGAATTGGAAATTGAGAAGCACTTAAGGAGATAAGATATAGAGGTAGAATTATAATGTGGAGAATGTGTGGCAGTTAGTCTGCAAAAGAGTATGAAATGGATGGAATTCTCAAAAGATTAGAGACGGAAAAAATATATTAATGTGAATAATTTACAGATAAGAGCCATATTACTTTTGTGGCCATTAATTTGACATTCAACCAGGACAACTATAAATTGGATAATACCAAGGCCTTTTCTTCTCTCAAACGACCTCGACTGCCAAGTAGAACATTGAAACAAGGTCGTCATTAACCAAGTTACCTCCTTTCTTTCCCCATTGGCAGCGGTACACATCCTCCACTTGTAATCAGCGTGTAATTCCAGCAATTGCCGCTTGCCGGTTGACATTTGCAATCCATAAACTAGATTGTCGGGGATGAAAGTGCCAATAACTTGGCATTAGAATCGGCTGTCTTCCGAGCCATTCAATTACAATCAATCAGATTTCTCTCTTCAGCCAAAAGCTCATATCATTAGCTCGCCGGGTTTATTGCCATTTGAGATTGGAGAAGGAAAAGAGATCGTTGCGGTAACGGTTTTGATGTCGGATCGGATCCGATCGAGTTGGGTTTCGACGAGATGCGTATAAATCATGTCAGCGACAGCGAAAACAAGTCGTTGGCTTTGATCATAATTATTAGAGATGTCATAACTTTAAATCGGAAATACCCTGCGAGAGTGTATTATAATTATTAGGTGGTTATAAAATCTTGGAACGTATAAATAATAACCTATCTATTCTAGTCTTCTGCCGAAGACACCTTTCCATCTCTCCCTTCAAAACTGTTCAGCTTTGGCTTATTTTTTCAAGAGCTCTTCGCATCAAGGCCGCTTAACAAAGATTTGATCAAGTTTTCCCCCAGCTAACTTTTACAAAAATCTTGTTAAAAAACAACAACAGAAAAAAATTAACAAATGCGCTCGCTGTTTTTCGTTTAAAGTTTACCGTGTAAATTACACTGAAGTTGCCTCCCTGTCATGTTTTAGTTTTATTATGGACCCCGGTTTAGGTGTTGGCTTCCTTCTCCTCATTCTCCATTTCTTGGCTTTTTATGGCCTCATAAGCAGAAGAGAAGTAAACAACTTTTTCATGACCTTTTACGGAGCAGAAGCAGCTGCTCAATCCCAAACTAAAACTAAAACTCGGCCTGACGATGAGCCAGAGCTTGACTCCACGCGGAGACCATGTAATGCCAGAAATTGGTTTCTAACCAGAAGAGTTCTGTCTGCGGCGATGCTGTCTTGCCTTATTTGGAGCCAGGCTAGGTGGGATGTCTGGTCCACCGAACTACTGCCGATATAGACCAATAAAATGCGGCTAGCAATGGGAAAATGCTGTTGCCAACAACGTTCCTTTTTCTTGTTTCCCAAAGAGATTAAATGGCGAGCAAAGTGAGTTAGGTGGGTTGGGATTTCGAGGCTTGTGTGTTGAGAGGTTGTTGAAAAGAACTCATTAGTACTTTCAACGTGATGTGAGCTTAAAGTAAAAATAAGGAAACTATTTAATATAAATGAAAAGAGCAAAGTCTTGAATGTTTAACTGGAATGTCAAACTTAACTACGCCTAACTAACTTATTAGATATTAATGTCCAAATTATGTTAACCTTTCTAAGTAGTTACTAATTTATTTTCCCAGTGATTTACCCTTGACTTTCACTTCCGATCTCACACACTCTCTGCCTCAAAACTATTATTCAATTACCTTGCTTATACCATTATCTGGTATCTCCCACAACTTCACGACCTGCCCCAAGTAACGCGCTTAATGTGGCATCCATTTTTTAGTTAAATTTCTTCATTTTCATGCCTAAGCCCTGACAAAATGAATTTCTCACGCACTATAAGCGAGTGAAATTGCTGAACAAAACAACAATAAATTAGACAATTACAATGCGTGAAGTGTAGGCGTCGCAGAAACCATTGGAATTTATGCGTTTACCTGTGTAAAAATCGTATTTAATAATGCGACACTTTGATCACCATCCGATGCTAATAACATTGGTTTTCGTTGACTAATGACGTCGGCGATGACTCCCGGCTACCTGGCTACTGGAAACACGCTCCATGTTTATCAATCGGCGAACTTTCTCCCCAGTTTTCAGTTTCGGTTTCAGTCGATTGGGCCTGCAGCTCAAGCTCTTCTCTTCTCCTTTTCTTTTTTTTGTTGCCCCTCGGGGCAAGCTGCAGCTCCAAATGAAACTAATTGCTTCCGTTTGCAACATTTCACCTTCAATTTTCCCGGCGAGAGACCCTAGGGCAAACCCCAAACCCCCCCGACAAAGGCCCAAACTAATTTCGTATGCCTTCGAGGGCCACCTTAAAAATGTGGCAATTCTATTTGTTTTCGTTTTGGCCAGCAGCTCTCGGCTGTTTTTTGGTTCATTGAACCACAAGGTATACCGGGAAAAATTTTATATAACCTGAGAAGATTTTTTATTGTTAAAAGAATTAAATAAAGTCTATGAACTGTAGTAAACGATAGCTAATATAGGGAGTCTCCAGGCGAATCGATTTTGCAATGTTCCTCTTTCTGTGTAAACTCCTAGATCTCAGATTTAAAATTTTTTTTTCTTAATTATTTTTAAATATAGTTATCATAAAAAGTATCAAAATGAATTTAGAAGCAAATACCTATGATTGTTTATTTTCCGTGTAACATTTAAGTTTCCATTTCTGCTAACTGCAACTTCGGTCTTTTAACATTTCTTTGCGTTTGTTTCTTGGATTGTTTTTTGCAGAAATTTGCATTTTCATCTTGCACAAAAGCCAGACAACAAACACACACAGGAAAAAACAACAGAAAAATGCTGACACGGATGAGGCCAGCGGTGGGTTGATTGGCTGACAACCACGACGTCCACATCCACAGAAACTACTAAAAAACGACACGGTCGAGTGCCAGCGAGTGGGAGGAAGTGGAGAGACCGGAGGAGCAGAGCATCACCTGGAATAAAAACTAAAAAATAACTCCCAGCCACAATGACAAATGTTTGGAGCGGAGCCAGGCTTTAGGTGTTGAGCAGCAGGTTTAATCAAACAACAAAGGGAAAGCCGTGGAAAGAGGAGGAGCAGGTGGTGAAGAAAGGAAGGACAGCGAGGAATACCCCCGAGTTGAAGGAGAGAAAGGTGAGTCCAGTTTAACTATCATAGGGCAATAAATCCAAGAGGGAAGCTGGTTTTTTATGATTGTAAAATATCTGAAAGCGGTTAGTCATAAACTTGAATTATTACTTCAACGTAAATTAACGAATATATAAAAATGTATATTAAAAAAGCCTTTTATTTAGGTAATAGCTTATAAAAAGAGGTGTTAGAGGTTTCAAGTGCAGCTGGATATTAATCAGGAACAGTTTTTATTTTTAAAATTTTTGGTTAGATAAAAGCTTTGGATTTTTTTTGCTGTTGTCCTAAACTACAATTTATTCATAGTCAAGTTTTAGCTGATGGAGCATTTTATCCTTTCTGCTTGGTCATATGTTTAGTTTTGGGAACATTTGTCGTCTAAGCGGTCTTAAAACCCTCTCCCAAAGCGGTCACAAATGTTTTATTTTTTCCCATTTAGGCCATAAAAAACACGCTCTCACACACGTGGCGAATCCTTAAGCGAAATTTGCAGTTCCCTGGGCTCCTTAATTATGCGCACATGAGCCGCATTTGGGGGTGAAGCTAGGACGTTGGTGCCAGGTTGTGGTCTAGTTTACTGACACAAATCGAGGGCAGTGACAATAGTTTTGAATAAGTTGAATAAAATAATCACTTTAGATTCCAAATAATTAAAATCAATACCCCCTAAGATGCTTGAATGAGAACAAATATTTAAACTTCTTAATAATAAATAAATCTGGTCATAGAAATATTTTCCCTGGAAGTCAGCTAGCTACCTGGCACAGATATATGCAAATTTAGCCAGCATCCTGGGAGTTTAAAAATACTTGGTTTGCCAACCGCCAACCTGGCGACACTCATTCCGGGCCACTGACTCAACTCCACAGTCATTTGTCAGGCTTATAGAAGTCAATCGGCTCGATTATGCAAATGAATTCCCGATCGATGTGTGTGGGACTAGACACTTGGCTTGCCATATGCGAGGACGTATCTCAATTGGTGGCATCTGGAATCTGGAGTGTGGCGTCTAGAGTGGGGAGTGTGGAGTCTGGAGCCTGGAGTGTGTATTCTGTGGTGTGGAGTGTGTAGTCTGGAGTTTGGCGGAGAGCTGTCGAGTGCTGCGGTTATTCAATTTGGGCGGGCGAATCCTTTGAAGACCCGTTTTGAACACCAGCTAACTGCAAACCAAACTAGGGATAATATATCCACAAAAATATCGTCTTTAATTCTCGAGAAAAAATATCGCAGCTCCAGAAATATTCTAGAACTCGAAGGTAGCATACAATAAAAATATCGATAGTATCGGCTTTATGTGACAGAATATATTTTTTTCTTTTAAATTACCATGTTAGGCTCTCTTTTGTAACAGCCTCGGTCGGGCTTCGGCTCTCATCTGTTTAAAAACCTGAATGAGTTCAGCACGCGGGTGCCAGGTCAGGGCATCTCTGCTTAAGCATATTAATATTCATATCTCTAACTCCATGTTAACTATCGATACGATATTGATATATCGCTCCCTTGCTGGCCATCCCTAAGCCTCCACCCAATCCACTTCGGATTTAGAATTTCAGGTCTCCCCACGAATCGAAAGAGAGCGAAAAAAACCCACTCTTAGGGGGCCAGCGCGTGCAGACTTGCCAACTTGTTTTCCCACCGTTTAATTGGCATAATTTGTCTAACAAGACCAACGAACCACAGACACAACACACAAAACACATACACACTACACACAACATCGAGAACAGCGACAACTTGTTTCGTATTCAGTGGTGTAACCGTATCAAAGCATCTTGAATTGTTTGTGTTCTTGTTTAATAAGTGAATGTTGTTGGCTGTATTTCTTCGTTAGTTGTTGTTAACCAGGCCTACGCGGAAAGGTGTCTGTGGGTCTAAGTCCACAACTCACAATCGCAAGACAATTGTCACGACCGGCGAGCTGCAAGGTTGCTAGGCTTGGCATCAAAATGAAAAGAAATACAAGTTTTTAAATCTCCGACTGAGAATAATACTTAGAACTACAGCGGCTTACAGGGCTTGGTTTTAGGCCGTGGAAATATGAAGAAAAATTTATAAGTTCGGCACTTTATTGTTACATTGTCTGTCATCTTGTAAGAGGCTTCTGTAAAGCTGTATCTCAATTAACTCGATATTATTAAGAAAATTTTTGATATATCTCAAAGTAAAACTCTGCAATCTTTAATCTCCTAGAAACTCCTAGTTTACCCTGACCTCTTTGTTCTGCTGCAACAGCCCTGGTTGTTCCCACCAATATCATCTTAATTATCATTGCAATGTCGGTGCTATACCTATATCCATATCGTATTAAGAAATCATTTTCCTGGCGCCAAGTTTTTATACATTTCATGGGAATCGGACCTCCCAGCGGGGAGGCCATCTCACCTTAATGCACTATATAGTAAGGCAGTATTATGGCGTGGAATAGTACTTTCCGCCGATCCGGGCGCGTAGGTAGGTGGCTCCACTAATTGCTACCAATCTTTTGTGCCCGGAACAACACTCCTCTCCAGTCCTCCCCTGTGGGGTGCCTTTACAATGGGGGCCATCATTTCATTGTTGACATTGTTTTCTTGTTCACGCTCAAGAGACTGAATGTTGACGCAATTATAACACATGGCGGCGACTGGCTACCTGCTGCTCCTCCTTCTCTGGGTGCTCCTCATACCGCTCCCACCTGGATCGTGTGTCGCGGCGGCTCTCGCTGCACGTGTTTGAGCTAACGAGCGCAATTTAACATTTTGCCGAGTGCAATTAACATTTATGCAGAAATTAGAGACTCACAGCCGCAGCAGTCCCAGCAGCAGCTCCGGTTTTCGAGGGGTAAACTAGTTTTTTGTGTCATTTGGCAGGCGCAAATTATGATCGTTATCGTTGTGATCATCGGGGCCATTTAGCGATGATTATAGTTTTTAATGGTGTGTCTTAATCCGTATTTATGCTAATGATAATACCCCGGACAGTTGGGCTGCGCGAAGTGCGGGTGTTTGTTATGCAAATTGCACAGAAACTAATATGCAAAATGGTTCTTTACAAATTGGGTTTATAGAACAATTTTAACAAAATGTATATTGCACTTTTGATGTTATGCAAATAAAAATAAATAAGGGAACAGTTTTAAAGGGCTTTGGGGAACTCTTCTGCCAATTATTATCTTTATCTTTAACGTTTGTTAATATATACAAATTTTCTATAAGATAAATAACTAAACCATCCCTTAAAAAATGTTGTATTACAGTATACCCCATGCATCCTTGAAACCCCTTCAACTGGGGTCCTGCAGTGAACTATATGATTAAATTCTCCGATGCCAAAAAGCCAAGGACAAGGACCCATGGGGCTATCGTAATATACGATATATATAGTATCCCGCCACCCCCATTCAATCGCCCCGCCCCTTCAAAGCTGCATGGATTGTGCACTTGAGCAGCTTTTCTGCTGCTGGCCGTGTCCATGTCGATGTCCATATCCACGTCCTTGCCTCCACATCCTGACCATTTTCTGCGGCATTAATTTATAATGATGGGGCGGAGCTCTCGCTGGGGAACTGAAGCTGTCACTGAAACGTGTCATTAAATCAATATCAGCTGGGCATTCAAATAAATCTGCGAGCTTTTTAAACATTAACCACGGGTAATATATGCATAATAACAAAAGTGCAACGTAATTTCCCTGGGGAAGTGCAGATGCGGCGGATACGTGATATTGCCAGCGTTAGAGTTCGGTTTTAGAGGTTGTTCATCCGCCATGACGGTCGCATTAGTTTTGATATCATATTTTTGTGATAGATAAGTATGTCAAAGATAGAAAATTGGTTTTGGGTTTAAATATCACTATTAAAATTCGAAATACTAGGACAAGTTTTCCTTCAAGAGGCTTTAGTAGTAAATAATTCAAACCTATTAACTTATATTTATGCTCCAAATTTAAAAGCAATCAGACAAGTATTTCAGACAAAAAAGATACCGTTAAATCTCTCTAAAATTCAACTTGTACGCATTCCCCAAAAAGTTTACAGTATCTGGGGTACAGCTTTATCTGCTAAGTGAAAAACTGGGCATTCCTTTTGTTGAAAGCCCCAAATCTACTTGTTTTGAATTATAGAACAACGAGATCACCTTCTAAATTTATCTCATCTTAATCTTTATCTCATCCGTCTATCTTCGTTCACGGTCACATGCATTGTGCATTTCGATTAGATTAGATAAGTTTTTTATCCATTCGTCGCCATTGTCTCGTGCTTGGCTCTGCTCTGACTTTTGTCCCGCATCTGTTTACCCTGAGAGACCCCTGAGATAATAATGCCGCCGTCTGTACAGATCCGACCTTTGTCTCGATTCGGTCGCGCCTTCCTTGCCCTCCTCCCTAATTGTGTGGACATGGGTGTGAGTTCACTATCTGCGCATTTGTTTACCTCTTCGCGTATATATTTGTCTTCTTGGCCAAAGCAACGCTAGTTGGGCGGCGTATTTCTATTGACTTTGCGATAAGTTTGGCCCGTCTGTTGCTTAGTTCTCGGATAGATAGCGCCTTAGTCTCTGGCACAAACTGCGCTTTTTCGCTCCCTGACTGACACATTCGAGGGGGACTCACATGTAAAGTCTGCTGTGATTATAAAGAGGCCACTACTTTCGGGTGGCTGTGCTATTTTCGTCGGGTGTGGGTTACTAATCTAATAACTAATAAGAGATTTCAGACTCAAATAAAATATTACACTTGTAAAGTGTAGAATTATGGCAATATATAGTTAGGCAAGCATTATACTCTATGAAGATAATGTAGTTATCAATAAATGGTGCAAGACATCAAAATAAAAATGGCTCAGTGAGACTTTTATAGAAATTCATAAATCGTGACGTTACAACTGTTATACATATTAAATACTGTCTTATTTTCATGGTTACTTAGCTGTTGTTATAGAAATATCCCTTTTAATGCTTCTTTTATATAGTACATCTTGTCCTAAACCGTAGATTCTTTAAGTTTATCGTAACTTTTATATAAACTGTAAGTAAACTGTTATACAGTGATACTTTTGTATGGCAGGTAGTTTCAATTTATACATAAAATCCCGTTAATCGTTTTACAATGAACTATTTTAGCTTTAATAATGCAAATCAAATGTTAAATATCACAACTGTTATACTGTTATACTGCTATATTCTTGAGCTCTCTATCTGCAAATGTTAGTTTCTTTTAATTAATTTGTATAGAAAGTGAAAGATATGCACACACAATAATATTTCTTGCTCGCTTGAAGTCTGCAGATTGTAGGGCAACCTGGGGAGCCAACCTAGCCCAATACCGTAAATCAATAGCCGATAACGGTAACCATTGCCCTATCAGTTCACACACACACACACGACTGCAAATTGCTTTCAATGTCGCACCAACATTCCGTACTCTCAGCTCTCCCAGTCTCTCAGGGCCTCTCTTGCCGTTTCTACGAAGAAAGCCCACACAGTCTTCCAGCTGGCAATGCCTTCTCTTTCCCGCGCCAGTCGCCAAAATACTGAATTGCTGTAAATTTGTTCACTTTTTCGACGACTTTCACACATCGAACAACATAACATATAGCTTATAGCCGACGAAGAAGGTAGAGAAGGGCCAAGCTGTACTACGACGGGCCATCAATGGAGCCTTAATTGAGTTTGATGTGCAGAAAAAAACAACAAACAACGCACAACAAAGGAAAATCATAAAAATTCAGCGAAAAGTAAAGGTGAAAAGTGTTGCGAAAGTCAGAGTTAAATCAAATCGATGAGCGAGAAAATGGCAAAGGTAACAAACAAACACTGCAAACAAACACGTAAAAACACGCAAAACTTTTCCCATCGATTTTATCAGTTTTTTTGTAATTAGGGTGCGGTTAGTGGTATTCGGTTGTAGATAACAGATCCGAGTAGTAGATATCATTTCCGATACTAAAAATCAAATACAAAGAGCGTTTTAACAAAAGAAATTGCATTAAAAGAAGTCATTCAGTGGAGTGAGCAAAATTTATTCGAAATTTGGGTATATTTTGTTCGGAGAAATACAAATTAAAATTATTTAATACTTAAGAGTGTTCTATATATTATAAAGTTCCCACAAAATAAAATATTCTAATAATTTATTTTCCTTATTTTCTTTCAGTTCCATCATGGAGAAACCGATGCACCACGCCCCCGCCCCGGCTGCCGTGGGTAAGGTCAGCCAGATAGCCAACATCTTCCAGCGCAAGCCCATCGAGATTCAGCCGGTGGAGCAGCTGAGCGCAGTAGCTGCTGCCCATGCTGCTGCGGCTGCGGCAGCCGCTGCTCACGCCAACACCCACGTGCAAGGAGGAGGAAGGACAGAGTCGCATTCGGCGAGATTCAACAACGCTCGTGCCCTTTTCGAGAAATTGGGAGTAGAGTCCAACTCGAACGTGAGCTCCCGCCTGCTGAGGAGTGGTTCCCGCGAGGATAACCTGTGCGACGGCTCAGATCGATCGTCCTCGCGATCCTCGGATCGTTCACAATCGCCGCCAAAGCGAAGGACGCCCTTTCCCTCCGGGGTTTCTCTGGTTCACAACAATAATAACGCCACTGCTGTCCCTCAAAATGGAGGATCTGCTGCCGAACAGCGTTTGAGCAACAGCAAATTTATTGTGGAGCCAGCGGTGCCGGCGCAAGTGGTGCCCACCTCGGCCGTAAAGTATCCGCAGCACAATATATCCCGCTTGAAGTCGGAGGAAGTGACAGCCAGTCCACCGGTACCAGCCAGCGGTTCGGTGAGCGCCTTGTTCGCCAGCTCTGGCGCGGACAAGCCAGAGAAGCCGGAGCGCAAGTTCAACTCGAGGGAGCTGATTGAGAAGCAGAAGAAGTGGACATCGCACTTCACTAAGACCAAGACCACGCGCACCCACAGCGATCTCAATCGCTGCGACATCATACGCACCGTGCCCGGCACCGGACTGATCATGGACAGCGAAAAGGTGGCCAAGCCGGTGATGGAACCGCCGCAGTCACAGCCTCCTCCCAATGCCAGTCCCAATCCGCCACTGCGATCGCAGGCTCCGCCAGAGATCAAGCCGCGGAGCGGGAAGATTGGAAGTCCGGTGAAGTCACCGCCACTGCCGCCGATACCGGCGGCCAAGCCAAAGAACGTGAGTCCGGTCAAGTTCAATCCGGAGCGGCTGCGTCAGTCGCCCACAAAGACGGCCAACGATTCACCGCCGCCGCCGCCAGCCAAATCCGCAGCCGTTACGGCGGCCATGCAGCGATCCCTGATGCAGGAGCAGCAAGAGCAGTTGCTGCGAAATGCCAACGATCAGGGCGTGGCGCCCATACCGCCGGAAAAGCCGCGTAAGAAGTCCATAGATCTCATCGAGGACACTCAGCCCTTGGGCAACAACTGCTCCACACCACCCTCGTCCTGCGCCTCGCCCACCAGCAGCTCGTACATTGTGCAGCCGGCCAAGCGGGGATCCCTGGATGGTGGCATCGGTCAGTCCTCGTATCCCGGCAACGGACTTAGCGGCAGCACCAACTCGGCTACCTCGGGTTCGCCTGTGGCCAGCGCCTCATCGGGTCCCTCGTCGCCGGTTCACACCGAGGACGAGAAGCAGGAGAACGAGTCCACGGAGAAGTCGGAGATGGAGCATTATCACAGTAGCAACTACAACAGTGTTCCCAGGCGGCGACGCAGCGAAAATGAAGGTGAGTTGCGTGGGAGTTTTGTTTATGGAGAAGGGAGTGTTCTTTGTTATATAAAAACTTATTAGGATTGGAAGAGTTTTATAAATTGTCCAGAGTTCATTTTGTTTTGTAAACCAGCTTAGAAAAGCATAGCTTTTAAGAGTAATTTTTGGGATATACCGCGTGCTTAGTAGTACAAATTCATTGACAAATTAATTCCCAAACTGTCAATAAATAAATACTCACTCAGGGGAAGAACCCGAAAAATAGCAGCAAAACCTTCAGATAACGATTGGCAAAGTTTGATGATTAATTGTAAAGTTTGATAAATAAATAGTTCCCTTCTTATCTTCATAACAACTTTGTTGTTTACTACTTAAAGAAAATAAATTAAAGGAAAACCTAATTTTCAACTTGCTCCATTTGTGGGCTTTCCGGCCTTTCTTCCGCTCAAGACATAATTGATGGGAAGGAGCCAGGAGCAGCCAGTCGTAGTCGTAGTCGTCGTCGTCTCAGGTCATTCTCGAACTTCCTACATTTGAAAGTTTTGAACTTTTGTAGCTCCGAGTTCAAACACCTTCCAGACATGCGCTTCCAGGTCGACTTCATTGTGCTGTTGTGGCCTCCTGTGCTGGCTCCCCTGCCTTCCTGGCTTATCCCGAGCCCAGCTAAGGCAAAGCCATTCCATTTCATCGCATCCCACATTCATTACAAGTTTTTCTAAGCGGCGTACAAATCGTGACTTGTGCGCCGCCCCAACTCCGGCCTCCCAACTGCCTATCCTTCGTTGCATTCTCTTCAAAATCCACTCT
Source organism: Drosophila tani (assembly GCA_008042535.1). Classification (NCBI taxonomy): domain Eukaryota; kingdom Metazoa; phylum Arthropoda; class Insecta; order Diptera; family Drosophilidae; genus Drosophila; species Drosophila tani. Next base: position 18,855 of record VNJO01011729.1, on the reverse strand, counting down.
GTTGCTATTTTCACACAGAGAAAAATTATGAAAATTTGTATACCTAACTTTAATACGTTTCAATACGTATTGATTTTATTGCAAGAAGAGAGCAAGTTCACCTGGGTCAGTGGTGCCCTTAGCCCTGACTCGCAAGTCAGCAAATATCCGTGCCCGCCCTCTGCCGGCACACGCACAGTATACACAGAATTGAGACTAAATCTAGCATTTTTAGAGTTAAATATTGCTATTTTTTTAGTAGTAGCTGGTCCTTTTCTGGATAAATTTATAATCCAATCAAAAACCATGTAAATAAATTGATTAACTAGGCTATTTCTTGCTCTGTATGCGCTGAAGGCAAATTCCAATATGGGTCAAACACAGCAGGCATATCAAATGCAGCCCCCAACGAGCAACGGAGCTGAGAGGGCCCCAGCGACAACGGCTCGACAACATTCCAAGCTCCTGCCCTCCACTTCATCCTCCTGCTCCTCCTCCTTCTCACACTCCCGCGTGTCTCTCGAGTGCAATGCTCACAATCTGTCGTCGCCCATCTTCATGGTCCGAGGCAAGCGAGCGTTTTTGCGGATTTTGTTGGGATTCCCGCGCCCTCGACACGCCGATCCGCTCTTCCCTGCTCAATGGAGTCCAACATAGGCCGACTCTATACCATACATAAAATTGTATTAATGCCAGATTAAGAATTCAATGATGCGTTGCACTCGGTTGAGCTCCGGAGAAGCTCCTCCACCAGTCTTGTGGCTGGCTGCTTGCCTTCTTGCCCATCCTCCAGCTGCTGATTACAAAATTGGAATTTGCACGCCGCACTTCCGCCAGAGCAGCCTCCAGTTTCGCAGTGCTCAGTTCTTAGTTCTCAATCTCGGCTTTTCCAGTAGTCTCAGGCATACCAGAGATGGTTTTAATACTCTTTCAAGAGAGATATTGTGATCTTTAAAGCTCTTTGAAAATGAAATCAATGTCCTAGAAATTGAAAAAAATTAAATAGCGTCTTGAAAATACAACTGTTTTTAACCCCTTTTCAACAGTTATTATCCTCCTTTTTACCCATATACTTAAGCCTAGAAAACCCTCGTTAATCCCTAAATAATTAGCAAATATTTATGGTAACTAAAAGTGTCTGGGTATTCGCATTAACATATAGGAAGCACTGCTCGCCTTTTGCCAAAATAAAAATAAATTCATTTCAGCTTTTGCGAATACTGGCAAAGTGCCCATTGGGTAATTCTGTTTTGCAAATATTAATTATTTCGCTGTTGATAAAGATAATTACCTGAAACTTTGCCATGCATACACTTGAAAATATTGCTGTTAATTTTAATTTTAAAGAGTATTCCCAATCTCGATCTCCAAGACAAAATTCTTTCTGAAGGAATAAGTACTCCTCGAGTGCAGCTATTGCTGATGATTGCTTATCTGCAGATGCGAACCGAGGGAACTCTGGAACTCTTTTTAATTCATAAATGGCAGTGTTGTGTCCATGAAGGGGGGCGTGGCCCACCTTGATTTATTGATTCCATTGCCTTTGATGGACGCCAGAGGAGGCGAAGATGGTGAAGTGCAGGGCATCGCCTCGCAATGGAATTAAGTGGAGTGGATTGGATTATGTGCTCATGTTTGGGGTAGGTTGTGTTTCTGCAATTTGTGCCTTCCTTTTTGAAGTCGCAACTATGCTTTTTTCCCTCTGTTCTTTCCGTTTATTTGTCTATTTCTGGGGCTCTCTTTTTGCTGGCCCAAACACAACACCATTTTTTACGGCATTTTCTTGTCGAAGCGCTGACACACAGCACCCCTCATATGCTTAGCGCCATCCACATGCAAATTGACGCATTGCACACAGTCATAAGGCTTTTGCGTCTTATAAACATTATAAGGCAAGTACAGTAGAAGCTCGAGTGAGGGAACTTAATGAAGCTTCAAGTAATATTCCTCAAAGAAGCTTTAAGATCTCTGTAGGTATCAGTTGAAGATTTAGTGATTCCTTCATGGTACCTCTTTAAAATTTAAATACTTTCCTGCCTACTATTGCTATCTTTCACTGTACCCTATATAGCTATACCCTTAAAGACATGTCAGAGTCGACACATGACGAGTGAGTATGAATGGGGCATATAGCCTCATTGGGGGTAAAAAATACAAGAAAATAAAGAGGGGCGACGAGCAATGGAAACATCGAGTCGAAAACGAAGGCCTAGGCTTCGGTGTGCTGCATGGCACATTTTGAATGGCTTGTGCCTGCCGGCCTGTCACATCCGAGAGTTTATAAATAACACGAAAAATACTACTCAAGCACTACGACGACGCCACTATATCAGAGTGGGGTTAATATCAGGTGGGGGAGAAAAACTAAGCACTTCAAACAATAAATTCTATCTTTTATAATACAAATCTTAGTCAATAGGTAAATAAATATTTAAAAAACAAGGCTTAGAGATTTTAAATCTCTTAGAATTGTGTCTAAAAGTATGCAATTAAGTTTTTATGAGGTTTTTTTGCGAAGCTTTTTAATATTTAATAATTTTAAGAAAAGATTTCAAACCTCTTCATATTCTGAAATTATTAATAATATTTTTATATAGGAAAGATTTGAAATTCCATTTAATTTAGAGCCAAAAAGTATGTAATGATTTTTAGTTAATACTTTTTCTTGAAGTAAGAAAGAATTTATTTTCCATTGACATATGTTATTTAAAGGAAAAAGGTATAATATATTACGCTACAAAATACATCACAGGATTCTCTTTTCCATTTTATTACGAGATTTTAAATTTACATAATTCAAAATTATTTTTATAATTTATTCTAAAATGTCCTACTATTTTTCTTAGTACACACATTATGTATCTGTGCTTGTCTATAAATTATGCCTGCCAAAAGTAGCTTGTGTGCTCCACTTTACGAGTATATCATCACAATGAAACATTGATGGGCACAACAATATGTCATCCTAGCATTTTCGGTTAATCCAAAACGGAAGGTTTTATGTATCACAAATTAAAGCCAGCTCAAATATTGACAATTTGTTTGTGAAAAGAAACTGAACAAAGAGAGGGGAGGGGCCTTTGTAGAAATGGGGCTTTCTTCTGCGCCCGCTTGACGCCTACGCCTACGCAAAACAAAACACAAACAAAAACACACAAAGGTATACAGGCAAAAAGCCGGCAAATACCAACAAACTGCGGGAAAAAACAAATGCTCTCTCTTCAAAATCTTTCTCTCTCTCTGCAGAATTGGCAGAATTCTCAGAGTTTTCTCTTCCCTCTTTGCAGAAAGCAAAGCTCTCTCAGCAGAGCACATTTAGCCAATGCACAAACCCTGCCAAGCGACAGCTTCAGCCGCTCAACGCCAGGTGGCGCCAGTAGGCGACTTTTTCAAAACATATTTTCTCGCTGAGCAATTTGCAGATGATTTTCTATGCTTCTCCCCCCCCCGAGTTCAATGATCTTTCGTTTTAATGAAAGAGACGCGTGGGTTTTTGACAGCCACTTGCCGACATTTTTCCTTCACTTTTTCCGCAATTCCCCTGCATAGTTTGACCACCCAACGTCCCCGTCTTCGTCTTCTTATTCCTCACTTTTTTCTTCACTTTTCCGTCTTCTTTTCACGCCACAACTGATGACGTCCATTGCGAAAATGAGTTGAAAAATGCTGCCATCAAAAAAGAAATCTGAAATCTCCAAGGCGACACATTTAGCAAGAGACGAAATTCTGTGGAAATCGTTTATAATTTACCTATGAAAAAAAGAAGGAAAATGCAAACGTTAAATTGATTTGCAGTCGTTGTTCGTTCATGCTGAACTTTTGCACCATAAAAATTGTGTTTCTATAGATTTTTTGGACAAATATTACACTAGCCTGCAAAAGTTCGATTTCGAAAAACTAAAATTAAAAAAGAATAAAAATAAATATGTTAGGAAAAAAAAAAAAAAAAAAAACATTTTTCGCCTCAGAATGGCTGTATTTTTATAATAACTTAAAATAGTACTTTAAAGTATGCTAAAAAATTAAATTACAAACGAATGTTAGACCCCTACAATTTTATTGTATACTTTTGGACGCCATTTTAATTGATTTCATATCATTAGAGATTTTTGTGGCTTCCAACAACTTCAAGGTTTACCTTTTTCCTGAGACTCTAAAAACTGTAGAATTTTTTAAACTAACTAGGAAATCTGCGAATATATATTCATTGTTGACTGGTGTAAAATGCTCCAAAGAATAAAATGATATACCCTGAATTTCTGTGTTCTCTCGGCTATTTTGAGTTAATTTTATAATTAGACAGAGACTCGACCCGACGACTATCACTAACCAAAGACTTTTCGTCTCGACACTTGACTGATTCTCTAGTTATTTTCCCCGCCATTCGAATTTCTGGCCTTTCCCAACATTTCATTTTGGCGGATTTTGCAATCTGGCAGCTTGACAAGTGGCGGCCCTCGAAAACGATCCGAAATACCCTGTGCGAAGCATCCATGACAAACGGAACTTGGCTGCCACATGTCTGGCCCCAAAAAACGTCGGAAAAGTTTACGAGAGAGAGAGAGACAGGTCTCCGTTCTCAGATCTCTCAGTTATATACTCAGTTTCTCTTGGTTCTCCGATCTGTGTGTTCTCTGACCAAGCGAAAAACCGAATAAGCGATTTTTCAGCAGGCAGATCTTTTCTCAGTTGATGTCGCGTTGATAAGCGGACAAGAACTTTCGCAATAAAAATTCGAAACAAAAAAGAAACCGATTTCGAGGCGCGCGTAATCAAAAGAATTCCCAAAACACAAACATAATTACATAAAGTAAATTAAAAATTAAAAAAAAAAAGCAAAGACTATGTGAAACCGTGCAAATCAAAACAAATTATTCGTCGCACGTTGGCCCCGCTTCAATGAAAAACATTATATAGTAACCATGAGCTTGAGGCGTGATTTTTTTTGGTGTGGGTTTTGATTTCTCGATTTTTTTGAGGGGCACGTGAGGTCCAAGATTTGGCTTTTTTTTTTGCACCCTTGGATGCGCTGATAAGAGATCCTCGCTCTCCACGGGTGTCTGGATGAGACTCGAATTGTTTGGTGAGGTCTGGCTTTTTCTTGTCAGTTCGGATCTTAACCTCCAGCGTTTAAGTTGTTGGATGGCCGCTCCTCCCTTTTTTCTGTAACTTTTTATATAGAACTCAAAGTGCCGCCGAGATTTTCGAAGCAAGGAGGAGGTAGGTTTGTGCTCCGCATTGCATAATTGATTTGAACCCAAAAATTAAATTGCAAACTGGCCGAGTGACCCTAATTTGTGCTGCTTGCACTTCGTTTAAAAAAGGGATGGGGGGGAGAAAAGAAAACAGAGTTCGAGATCAGTGACAGAAAAATAAATTTGAAAAATATATCTAGAACGAGGCAGAGATCTCCCCCAGCTGTAAGACATCTTTAAGTGTACAAAAAATAAACTTTTCAGTACATATTCTGTATTTTCCTTTTTCCTAATTTAAAGTTTGTATTTCTTAACTATTTTTTGATTGAAAAATACAGAGATCAGTCCTGAAAATACATAATACATAATAATATAATTTTTAGGCATGTTCTTAACTTCTTTTGAGGTTACAATTTTTACTTATTTTCTTTGAATTTCAATTTAATTTTTAAGACATTTCTTAATTAAGAAAAGAAAGGGAAAGAGTCTGAGAAAAACACATCTGTCCATCTGTAACCCATCACTTGTGGATATCTCGCAAAAATATGGATAATTTCTGCATTTCTTCGGCCTTTTCTTTGTGTCTTCCAAAGTTCAGCGAACTGCATTTTCTGTGTTGTGGCGACAAACAAACAAAATATTCAAGGAATGCATTTTCACATGTGTGGCAGAGTTTTTCTCTTAGCTTGGCAACAACGGATAAGAAACAATGTTGGCATTGTCTAGAACCAAATGTTTAAAGTTTATTTCGAGATATTTGTCTGACACTTTTGCTGCTTCCTGCTCTCCTTTCGCCGAGTTTATTTTCAAATTTTCGAACGCAGAGCAGCAACAATTTTTTGCACTTGTCATGTGTTTGCCATTTTCGCCGTTCAGTGAGGTTGTAAAATATTTCTCTGTGATAGTTTTCCTTTTGGTTTTATTATTATTATTTTGGTTTTTGCTTTTTACTATTTGCTGCCTGTTGCTGCTGGAACAAGGAATGTGGCTAAAAGCATTGCATTGAGATATATATTTTCCTTGAGGCATTTAAAAAGGCTAAGAAATGTCCTCAGGCATTCTGAATTTCAACTTGGAAGGCTGCTTACAGTTTTATCTCTGTCAGTTATTTGAATTATTTTCTTCGTGCTAAGATTTGTCTTAGTTTTTATTTTAATTTATATGAAATTCAAAGGGTTTTGTTTAGCTTTTTTTTCTCTTTTAATAAAAGATTGAGGTATTTCCTGAAAGGAAATATTTATTTTAAATTACTTGGGTGAAGAATATTAAATTTTCTATGAATTTTAATGGCTTTAAATATATATGTCTATGTGAGAGAAAGACAGACAGACATTCTATTCAAAAAAATAAAAACAAATATATATTATTCAATAAAATTCTGGAACAGGTGTTTGTTTAGAACATCTTAAATTATAGTTCTGGGTACAAAAATGTCTGTAAATATTCTTTAAAATCATTTTGCAAGGCAAACAATTTTATTTTCAACTAGAATACAAAATATTTGTCCAGTTTATTTTAGTTTTTAAGCCAGGTCAGCTTTTTTGGCCACAAAGATTTAAGAGTAGTCTCCTTTTGTTTTGGGAGCCTCTATGCCTTTGCTTTTATTATGCATATCTGCATTGTCAGGACTTTTGGGAAGTTGACCCAACCACTACCAGCACACAGATGATGCCGACTTACTATATCATCACATACTGCGGCTGTCCCCCTTTATCTTTGCCTGCTTTTTTGGCACATTTTGGGACAGCAACTTCCGTTTTTTGTCTTGACATTTTCTTCTCTTCTTGCTTGCTCGGGATGATTCCCTCTTTTTATTCGTTTTTTGCTGGGCTTTCGGTTGTCTAATTTGCTGTTGCTCTGTTGTGGTTGCTCAAACAATTATTTTTGCATTTTCATGTGCAAATTTTTCATATTTTTTTCAGCAAAGTGAAAAGCAAGTGCCTCCCCTTTTCCCCTTTGTTTCATTCATTTATTTAGCACAAATTGATTTCTCCTCCGTTTGATTCATTGGAAGCATTTGATGCATTTTTTTCATGGCTTCAGTTACTGGGAAACAAAACTTATTTATAAACCTTGATTTATATGCAACTTTTACGTGCCATTTCTCTTTCGGATTTTTCCATTTTCCATTTGTGTTACTCTTCCCATTAATTGTCTTTTGTTTGTTTTTATTTTTGTTTCTGTTTCGGTTCTCTTTTATTGTTTTTTTGCAAGGCATTTATTTTTGGCCTGGTTTTTCATTAATTTTCGCATCTCATTATACAATACACACAACAATCGATTTCTCATCGATTTCACATTGCGTTTGTTTATGTGGCCGCCCGGCGACCTTCGGCATTTTTGGCTTGGGGGATGATGGGGAGATCTCATCAAGTTTATTTACTTGAACCGAAACAGAAATTACACATACGCCGCATTGGCCTTGGCATCGCTCCCATCCTCCTCCGGACTCGCATTAAGTATTCATGCAGCTCTTAATTAAAAGCGCACGCATGTCTAATTGGCATTAAGCATACGCCAGGGTGCACTTGACCAGTGCCAGGAGCAGGCTCTCTCTGCACTTTGGACTCCGGACTCCGATTACGGACTGTGGTCAACGGGAAACGGCCAATATCCCGGCTTTGTTATCACGTTGTGGCGGTGGTGGGTCTTCCCCTTACTAGGAAAGGCTTTCTAGTTCTCCGCTGGGGATTTGTCTCTGTCAAAATTCATGGTATCATTTGACTAGTTAGAGGTTGTAGCTCCACTTATGATGATAATTAGCTGAAAACTTAAAAATGAGCAAAGTTAAGCCTTTTATTGTGGCTTTAGAATTCTAGAAAAATGAGTTTTAAACATATTTTTAATGTAAACATTGCCTAAAAAATAAAGGAATTCAAAAGAAAATTTAAAATTTTGTGAGGATCTCTTAATATATATTTTCTTATTAAAAAAAACCCGTTTGTTTGTATATTATTCCATGGTTACTATATAAAAAAGCTCTGCCAACGTTTGGGAATCTTTATGGTTACTTAATAATTTTATAACCTAATAATAATTCCATCACAAAAGCAATTAGTGAACACACAACAACATGTGTAACTCAAAACATTAATCAGTGCTAAAAGTGTCTAAGAAAAATGTGTCTCAGTTTGCGCAAACTTTGTCAAGCCTGTCGAGGTTGGTAGAAGACCTCCCTAATCTCTATATATTAATAATATTTATTAAAAACTAAACAAACTAAAAATACTTTAAAATAGCGCAGGAATTCCATTAATCCAAGACTGCGATAATTGGCAGACTAACAAACACTTCTAAGGCATTCCACAGGCACTTTGAAAATGCCTCCACGCCTAACGAAATTAAAAAGAAAAATAAAATCTAAAAAAGACACCCCCAAGGGTCCATTTTAGAGACGCCAACATATATACACATATTCCTCTATATCTCTTCTATATTTATTTCGTGCGTTGACAGCTTTAGCTTCTGCACCGAAAATAGTCGGCAAAAAAGTGCCAACAAAAATAAATGGAACTTTGCGATTAGCTCTAAGCCATTAGAGAATTCACTCGTGGGTTCCCTGTATAAATAAATAAATTAGGGATATAGAAATTAATGGCGGGAACGATTAATTAAACAATTCATTGAGAGTGTCAAAATAGTAGGTATTTGTGGTGAATCAGCAGCCTGAGACATTTTTGGACAAAACTATGATCGGAACAAAATTAAATTATGTATAACACAATGATGGCTGCTGAGAAGAAAAAGGATGGAGGGAGCAAGACCAGCTTGCTGCAGACTTACTACGAGGGAGGACACCGGTCGAAATACAGAAAGAATGTGGAGGATAATGACCAGAAATACAAAAAGACTGAGGCGGAGCCTGAGCAGAAGGCGCCCGAAAGTACCAGAAAGTCCAGGCCCAGCGTGACCCATATGCAGGAGCATGACGAAAACAGCAGCCTGCTTTCCAATGACTTCGTCCGGATGATAGACTGCTCGCCGCAGCCCGATGAAGTTTTCTGCGGAGGATCGCAGGAATTAGGACTGGCTTGCATGTGGTTTGATAAGCTGATCACTCTGCGCTGCAACTCGCTCTCCGATCTGCGCATGCGGAACGTCTATATGAGCCACTTGGTCGCTTGCCTGTACCGGAGGCAGCTGACGGGGATCTTTAGGGAGAAGCCGCCAGAGGAACTGGTCTGGGTGAACTTCGCAGAGGTGATAACTCCGGACAAGGGCCACTCGATGGACCCCTTGACCCTGGCCTGCACGACTATGATGCACAGCTCTTTCGGGGACAACAAGTGCCAAGAGCCCTGCTGCAGCAAGAGCCTAGCCTCGTCTCCTCGTCCCTCCTGCCATTGTGGCGGCCCGCACAGGGAAGCCTCCTGCTGCTCGCATCATCATCGTCACCCTGGCGGAACTTCAGCCCCTGAAATTGAAATTGAGAGCTCCACCGATGACGAACTCCTCAAGCAGATAATGGACATCAAAAGGGACGCCTATCGCGGGCTGGAATCCTCACCCTGTGGCAGTTATCGCGCTCGCTCCCAGTCCTCTCCACCTGGTCTTTCGCCCAGGAGTGTAAAGAGTTCAGACACCCCGAGGAAGGACCATTCCTTTATAAGAAAAGACAGCCCCAAGGATCATGCAGCTGCCCAGCAGGATATGCTCAAGTTGGTAAAGCTCATCAAGAGAGAGCTGAGCGGCGCTCCGGATCTGGACTGGAATGAGCACCTGGAGACGGAACTAAGGCGATATCGGGAGTTCTCCGAAAAGCACAGGGATGATGACCCCGACTGGGCGCCACACATGGGCAAGGACCAGAAGACGGAGCGCTTCTATTTGCTGCTCAATATGCAAAAGGATCTCATCAGGATGCTGAGCGAAGAGGGCGTTGAGGTGCCACATTAGTACAGTTTTGGGTTTATATTTTACATAGAGACAAATAAAATTTTTATAAAGGTTTTAATTAAATTCATTTTGAGAGGTTCTAACTTAGGGATTGAAGAGGATTATCTCGGGATATTTGGTACACCCGAAACCTTTAATTAAACTCCCTCTCTCTTTGCAGGTCGCAAATCTGTGGACGAATCTCCCGCATCGGCCAGTTCCCAGCCGCAGCAGCAACAACATTCCATTCCGGGCTCCGCCTCCGGATCACCCCAGCGAGTGGTGGCCAACAAGCGGAGCAGCATCACGGTCAATATGCCAGCCGCCGGTCTGGGCCAGCGACCGCCCAGCATTATTTCGACCACCAGCCAGGACGAGGGTGGCTTCAACGAGACCACCCCAGAGCTAAAGGCCAAGCTGCAGCCGGCCTACGACCAGACGGAGACGGAGCTGCCGCACAGCCTGAACTACGTGGACGTGGGCTATCGCCTCAATCCCGACGGCAGCGAGAGCCGCGAGGTCTACGGCTCCGAGGCGGAGCTGTACGACACGGCCAAGGTCACGGACATGCAGCGCAAGTTCCACGGGGCCAATGGCTTTGCCCAGGAGTCGAGCACGGTGTATGCCATCATCAAGACCGATGTGCCGGATGCACAGCCAGTGGCCCCCTCGCGTTCGGTGCACCTGCAGCAGTCGCCGACGTCCTCGAGCGTGGAGGGATCTCCCCTGCATCGCGGGGTCTACAGCTCGCCGCCCGTGGGTGTCGTCTCGCCCATAAGGCGACGCAATAGCAGCAACCAGGATCAGAGTGTGGGCAGTGCCAAGTCGACGCCACCCATTTCCCCAGCCCGAACGGCGTTGGTCAAAGGCATTGCTCCCATAGCCTCTATCGATGCGCACGAAGAGGATGAACTGGATATCGAGGGTGAGGAGGAGGAGGATGAGCACCTGGCCGTGGAGTACGTAGAGGTGATCGAGTGCGAGGAGGCCCCCATTCTGCCCGAACGTCGTGTGCCCGCCCAGGGCGCCCTGGAGCTGCAGGACTTGGAGTATGCGGACACCAGCGCCGGTGAGGATGAGGAGGACATACTCAATCACTTGAAGGGCAGCGATATACTGGACGTGGAGCTGATCGACGACGTGGTCGATGAGGTGGTCAGCAAGGTGAAGCCCGTCGCTGCTCCAGCTGCTGCAATTCCTCGCGAGGATAGCCTGCCGGATGCCATGACCGCCGCCGAAGCTGAACGACTGTTGAGCTCAAGGTGAGTCGATGGGAATTTTATTCTTCTATATTTTATATATACTTGATAGATTTCTATGATTTTATTGTAAGCATGTCTTTTGTATTTGTCCTGCTATTTATTTTAAACTTTTTAATTATTTTTTAGAAGTAGAAAATTGCACATAAGTTGTGTTTAAAGTAAAAGTAAGAACCTACATGGGTTCCATGCCTTGATATTATTATTATTATATAATCTAAGCTAGTGCATGTTGTATTTTCTAATTTACTTAAACAGTTTTTCTTAATTATACACTCATAATAATTTTCGCCTTCTTCAAGAAAATCGCCATTAAAATTCATTTTTTCTTAATACGAGAAACCAAGGACATATTTCTTAAAACAAGAAAGATATTTTTGTTTTTAAAACCATTTTTCTTATATTAAGAAAAAGAAATTCTTAAATCAAGAAAAATGTCCTTGTTTTTAATACAATTTTTCTTATATTAAGAAAAAAATAAATAAATCGTTTCTCTAAAGAAACTTACAAATTCTTCAAAATTTCAACATGGAAACATCCAAGACTTTAAGTGAAATCATTAAACCATTTTTAATTAGCCCTTATTGTTAGCAAATATGTCTCTTATATTTCCATTCAAGCTAATTCGCCTGAGAATTTCTCTCTATAATCAGTTCTCTCTGTTTACACTCAATCCACCATCTCATTAGCATACTATTTATTATTCCTGGCCAATAATTTAAATTAAATTCCAAGGTATTGCATCTCAAACTCTGATAAGAGCCAGCAGCAGCTCACAGCCAATCCCTTTTCGCCCTCAACCCGTGGTCGGGGTCGGAACCACTGAATGGAGCTCACATATTGAGCAAATATTTACATTTTCCACATCCTTCTCTGCCTTGTGTGGACTCCTTCTCGGAGTTTTGCTATTCATCATCGGCTTTGCCACCTTTCAGCGCCAGAGAGCTTTGTTGTAATTGTAAGCTAATCTGTCGCTTGTCAACTGCTGAAGCACTCTCAGCAGTTGCCATCATCCCAAGGTCCATCCGCCCCGGAAGTATTGGCTCCGGAGGAATGGGGCAAGACAGAGAGACACGATGGCTCCTTGTGTCCTTGCTCCTTGTCCATCTCTTTGTACATCCGAGTAGTTGGTCTAAGCCGGGCGCCACTTTAAGCTGCCAAACTTATTTAACTATTCCAAACTGGCTCTGGTCTTTAAGTTATCAATTTGTTTAATGGATTTAATGCTCAAAACCGAGTTCATTGCATCGGGTTTCGGGGGATCTAGTGACCCGAAACCAATCTTTGATTTGCCGTCTTTAGACAGAAAGAGAAAGATTTTGGAACATGAAAGTTTAATATGATTCGTATACAATTTTATTAAAAAAGATGTGAATAATGATTAATATGATCTCCTACCTTACCTTAACCTTACAATTTAATATATTTCCTGGCCAAAAAAGCAGTTCTCTTTGTGCCATCTCTCACACCTAGTTTGTAGGTAAACTCTATGTGTTATTTTTTTAATTTAAACTTTAAATCTAACGGAAAGAGCAGTGAACTGCTCCCAGTGCAAAGGCTTGTCCTTCCCTTATGTAAAGGGTTTTTGTGTTGGTGGGGCTTTAAGTATCTAGATTTTCGCAGTCATTTATTCTTGGCCTGGCTTTCTGTTCCCCCAGAATTGACTTGCCATTGATTTATTGTATGTGTACACCGAGGCGGAGAGGGAAACCTCACACGAATCCCGTGCTCCTGCTCCGTGCCAGTATTAAAATGCAATTTTCAAACGATTTCCCTACCTTTGCCTTCGCGAAGAGACGTTCCCCATTTCAATCGTTATAGTTTTTTATAGAGCTCGCCATTTGGCGCTTATTTACGCTCGTTCTTCGGCGCTTTTGTTTTTTGGGCAATTTATTATGAGCCATTACCCGGAATTACGTTCGTAGTACGTAGTCTTTCCCCTCGCTGTCGTTGTCCTGAAATTTCCGCGTTTCGCACGCAAATAACCAATTTCGTTTTTAGCCGCGGAAAAAATTACACTTAACCGTGGTTTCTTTTGCCAATAAACCAGCGACTCAGCGACTCGTATGTGTGTGCCTTTCGCCTGCTGCATACGTCAATTAGTCGAGCGCGCTGGCCCTCTTTGTTGGCCTTTTTATTTGCACACGAACCGAGCTCAACTTGGAGTGAAAACTGCCAGGGAGAGCCCTCGATTTTTCACTCGGTTTTCAGCTCTCTCTCGCTCGCTCGCTTGCGTGCATTTTCCACTCGGCTTTTCCGCTCCTTGCTGCCTTGCTGCCTGTGTGTCCTGTGCAGTTTTGTCCTGCAGTTGCGTTGCCACTCGACACGAATCACATGCCCGCCGCTCGTTCATCCTGTCGCATGGCAGGAAAATTGTTACGCTGCCGAAAATAGAAAGGCCAAAAACCGAAAAGCGAAAATCGAAAAAGAAAAAATAGGTGGAAAACAGGGAAAATTCCACGCGCGCGAAATGAAATCCGTTTTTCCGTTGCAAAAATAAAGCTGACAAAAGGAAAAACGCACGAAATGTGTATGTGAAGCAATCTCTCCTCGCCGAACATCGTTTTAATTAACATTTTCGTGCTTTCGCGAGTTCAGGAAATAAGTTTTAATTAAACTTTAAGACCGGAGCAGAGAGAGAAAGAACGAAATAAGTGTCAACAGCCATTTCCGCGTCTTTTTGGTAGGTGGAAAATATTATTATCAATATTTTATGTCTGCTGCCAATGTTGGTTATTCTTTTTGATTCATTTTTCCCTCAACTGATGACATTTTACTGTTGTCTTGATTTTACACGTAAATTGTGAAGATTTTTATTACTTTTGAGTTCGTCAGGCCTTTGATTTCCTTGATTTTCCATTGAATGTAAATATTAAAAGTAGCTTCTCAATGAAATCAATACTTTATCGGCTTTAAAATAAGAGAAAAAAAGGTTTAGCTCCACAAAAATACTAGATAAATTTTGTTTTGTATTTTATTATGATTTTAATAGTCATTCAAACAAAAATATTATCCATAAATGCCTCCCAAAGTTCCCCTTAATTTTTTTTTGACATTTTTTCGTTCCCGCTGATGACATTTTCCTGCACTAAAGGATGATGATGAACGGCTGTCATTGCGAGTACATATCCGGTGTTCCTTATGGCAGGCATTATCAGTGCCTTGTTGGCTTTTAATTAGACAACTGTCGTGTGTCGGGGAATCGCACACAGGAGCCTCGTTAGTGGCCAGTTTCAGTTTCTGCTCCGGACCACTCCGAGGCCTGTCAATGAGCTTACACTCCTCCAACTCTCAGTTTTCCCCCCCATTTCACCATTAACAACTCCCCCTGCATATGTATTAATGGGGCATTTGGACAGGGAGAGCGTTGCCTGATGATGATTTGTTTGCCGGCAGCAGTTGATTGGACGCTTTTGTGGTTGGACATCGAATGCATTTCAAAGATATTGCATTTGAGGCTTTTGCGGTCCAATTGTCAAATATGTAGTTTGGAGCCCTCGAAGGCGATTACTGCGTTAATTACACTAATTTGGCAATTTGGCACCAGGGTTTAAAGAGTTTTTTGTCCATGAATCTAAATTGATTTTAAGATGCTGGGAAGACGGTATGGGAAATAAGGTGTCTACGTCAGATCTGTGAATTAGTATACATTATACATCCTAATTCTAGTATTATTTATCGGGACCAGAGTTTTTATACCTCGGTACTCCTACTCACTTCTGGCTGAGACAAAAACTGGAGCAGAATAAACCTGAAGATCGCTACTTTTGTGAACCGAATCACCCGGAGTTTTTTATTTGGCGATGCTTATTATCCACAGCTCCCCACTACAGAGTTTTGGTCCTCCAAGCCGGATCTAGATAATCAATAACAGGACAGTTATTTCTAAACAATCGCCTAATTTGGTATTTAATATGAACTAATTAATTCCATCCCACAAAAATCTATGCATCATATTTAATCAGTGACTAATAAATATAAATAAAGCCAGGAATTTGATTGCACATTTAAAATAAATTACAAAGAAGAGATTCCTGTTAAAAAAGGTATTTTCTATGCATTCCATGATTAGCTTTTAATCACACAAATCCCCAATGACTCTTAGTTCACACTAAAACTGCGCTTTAGGTGCCACTTTTCTCATTAAATATTTTAATGAGTTTTTTACTGATGCAGCTCCCGCTGCGTCTGCGGGTGCTCCTGCCATCCCCCTTGCTTATGTTATGCATTCCATTTTTAGTTTATTCAAATGGAATTTGTGTTAAGTGTAATTTAAGCGCAATCACAAAAAACCAACAAGCACGCAGCAGCAGCTCAGCTCCATCATCGTCAACATCCTGGCAGACATTGCCAAAGGCATCAACACACAGAGGGCGACAAGTGCTAATCGCTCATTTGGCATTCAATATGCTGACGCCCCAGAACCGCCACTCTTCACCCTCTGTGCCCTGGGTTTTCTCGCCTTTTTCTCTTGGCTTTTTTTTTTTTTGGATAGTAAAAAAAAAAGAAAATAGAGAGCGGCAAGGGACAAATGCATTTCAGTCAAGTTTGCTTTTAGTCTTGGCTGCGCTTTTAAGCTTATTTAAATTGCGGCGGCGACTTAAGCCACAGAGAGGGCTGATGTGCGGAGCGGGGAAATGGAAATGAAAATGAAAATGAATAGTGGCCCCATAAGAGTGCATTGTGCAAGTGGCTTCTGTGCTTAGTTAAATTCTCCAAGAAGTGTCTCTCTTTTATATAATTAGAGTGACTGCAGAGGGGGTTAGGGGAGTCGGTGACTTTTAAGTTGGGCATTATAACTCACGGAAAATGTGATAATATAATTTTAAATTAATATTCTAACCAATCTTGAGGTACTCCGTATTAAAGGATTGAGCAAAGCCATCGGGTGCTAGCTAAAACTATAATTAAAAGGTTAAAAGGTGGCAAATTTAATTAAAAGGTTATTATGGGTCTAGTAACAATTAAGAAGTTAATTAGTTTTTATTGTAAAAACTCAATTTTCGTGAATTAAATGGTAAAATTAATAAAATAAAAGGTACACACCCTCTATTCTCGTAAAAGTTGCATCAATTTAAACGTTCCCATTTGTGGCACCCCAAAAATGTTCATAACACTTTCCCCCTTTGATAAAAGAAACCCTCCGAGAAGAAAGTACAGTCCGAATCCTTCCCCTATTTACATTCAAGACCCCTTGCATTTTCAGCTGAACAACTGGCCCGTAATGATTATTACTCCCCTTACAATTAACATAACTTCGGGGGGCTCAGATGTTTGAGATTGTATCTGGCGCCGCCCTGAAACTTTCACATAAGCTAAAACGTTGGCATAAACTGAAATAAAATGCATAACTTTGCAGGCTCGAAAAAAATGAGGGAAATTTGCCTGCAAGCGGACACAGAGTGCAAGTTGGTCAACTAATTGAAAAACTTGATGCCCGGCCCCCCTGGGGAATAAGCTTTCGAATGCTAAATGGAAATTTAAATTCATTTGCAGACCAGCTGGAAAGGGCTGAAAGGAAAAAAAAAATATATAGAGGTGGTCCTGGGAAATCCTACATACTCAGCGTTTCTCGCAAGTGGCAATTGCTTAACGCTCCGCTTTCTGATTCCTGATTTCCGCTCTCGGACTCGGTTCTCGGACTCTCGGCTTTTGGCATTCAACTCGCACGCCCAACTGGCAGGCCGCAATTTACATAAATTGCAGCAGGGCCATGTGTTGATGATGTCCTTGTCGTCCTTGGCCAAAAGTCGGGCCAGCTGCGAGTCCAACTCTCATTTATCTTTCAGCCAAAATGTTTGCGGGGCTCAACAGGAGCCACTGCTTTTGTGCCTTCTCTTTTTCCTATTTTTTTTTTTTTGGCAGCCTGCCCAGCTGAGCCTGGCGTTCCCAAAACGTTTGTCCTTGACACGAGTTCTGCACTCTACTTTCTTATCCTTTCCCTCTATCTTTTTTGTGGGCAGAGCGTGAGGAGACATTTTCGGGCAATTTGCTGGTCAATTGTGGACACTTTTCGGCATTGGCCTGTGTAATTGTCGGGTACTTTCCAGCTACAGTTGGACAAAATGAACAGGAATTCAGAGATAAATCAGTGTAAAGTCTAAAAAGATATTCCTGAAACAGGTGAAGAATTGAAATCAAGTAACTTTTCTAGAATAATTCTGTGATTTAACATAAGTACAATATTTTTTCTAAACAAAATGTAATTAAATATTTTTTTAAAATCAATGACAAATATATTTATTATTCAATTCGTTAGGTACCGAAACGCTGTAACTGCGATAATATTTCTAAGACAAGGAAAGGGTTGGAAATACTTGTAAGAAATACATTTTAGATTCTAGAATCTTTTCCAATTCTTTGACAATTTTTCTCAAGTGTCTTTTGCCACCGAAACTGATTGAAGGAGGTTTAACTTTCTTGCTCCTGTTGCCTCCAAATTTTTGGATGACTCTTGCCCGCTGGCCATTTTCTAGTTAACTTGCTCCCTTTGCCTTTTAACATTTTTTCACGATTTTTCCGCTGGCTTCTCTCACTGCAACTTTCCACTGTTCGCGCTTTGTCAATAATCATTGTTTCTTTTTTTTTTTAGTTCTTGTTTTAGGCGGTTCCAACTTTGCCTTCTATTTTCATTCCAGTTCCGCTTCGCTTTTTTGTTGGTTAACGTTGAACTTTTGCTTTTGACTGCATTTAAAAAAGTTTTTGGTTTCGCGTTTTTAGTGCTAGCATTTCTTGCTTTTTTATTATTGTTTTTCAGCTCTTGCTCCTGCTTTGCTCGGGCGTTGTAATCTTATTTGTGTGCTTGGCTTATCGCACGCCCCGTGTCCAGCCCCCCTTTATTTTAGTTTTGTTTTTTCCTGCGAGTATTTTTATTTTATTTTCATTTCCAACCCTCAATTGCAACAGAAAATGGCAACAAAAAATGGGGTTTGGGGTGGCGAAAGGAAGTGTGCTGTTGCTGCTGCTGCTGCTGCAAGTGCAACGCAAAAGTTTTTGAAGGCAACTTGGAAATGGAGCACGAATGACGCTTTGGCCCATTTGTTGGTATTTATTTCAATAGTTCTTGAGATACTCTACCTTTCGAGAGGGAAGTTAGACGAAAATAGGGACTTTTTAAGAGGGTTTGTGGAAGGGAAAATGCTTTTAATAAGAAATTAGGCAAATTTCAGGCTCCGAAACTGAAAGTAGGTGCCCATACATGCTCTGAAATAATAGAGTTCTTTTTGGGAAATTATTTAGGTGGATGTTTTGAATTTATTTAAATTCAATGAATTTTAATATTGTTAAATAGAAAATTGTACATGTCATAATTTCCTAATCAGTACAGATTTTTATACCCTTGCAGAGGGTATTATAATTTTGACCAGATGTTTGCAACGCAGTGAAGGAGGCATCTCCGACCCCATAAAGTATATATATTCTTGATCAGCATCACCAGCCGAGTCGATCTAGCCATGTCCGTCTGTCTGTCCGTCTGTCCGTCTGTCCGTCTGTCCGTCTGTCCGTCTGTCGGTTTCTACGCGAACTAGTCTCTCAGTTTTTGAGCT